>JAQHUG010000001.1:9275914-9292286 GCA_028555095.1 Dicrostonyx torquatus
TTATTTTTAATAAACTAGGGTGGAGCAGAGATGGTGGTAAGAAGGGGATTGTTACTAAACACATTCAGCGTGGGAACCCAATAGGATTTAGTGACCTATTTCATGTGGATCTGGATGTCTATTAGGAGAAAGAAGAAGCAGCTTTATTTGTGGTGAAAAGAAACTAATACACCCACTAGACAATAGTCTAATATGAAAGCCAGGGTTAGAATTGGGCTACTTGGTTTTAGTGGCCTGAAGCCACCCATAGGATTAGTACTTGTATCTATCTATGTCCATCAGAGGGGCTGTCCCAGCTCAAGAGAGACTGGGACAGGCTTTAAAGTATTAACTGGTGAAGAAGGAAACCTGCAACATCTAGTATTTCCTGCAGTTTCCATAAACATCCTTCATCACGTGCCTATCATAGCAGCTTCTTTTTCCTTCGGCCAAGCAATTATTTCTAAAGTGTTCCTCCAGAAGCTGGAGATAAAATATCCATCTTCAGGAGGTGGCCTTCCATCAGGAGTTCCGTGCTCTTTAAAGTTAGCCATGGTGGGAAGAGAATGCAATGAAAGGTTAGATTTATTTTAGAAAGCAACAGGGGGGGGGGAGAGCAGTGAAAGATGGGATTAAGTTGAGAAATAAAAGCAAGAAAATGACTGAAAATGCCAGTCTGTGGAGGTGGCTGCAGACACCCGGATTCTCGAGTGCCAGCAAGCTAGCAGAGCTGGCGAGTTTTCATTTTCTGATAGAAAGCACTTAAGGAAACCTGGTCTTCTGGCCCGAGCGCCAATCTTCTCAGCGGGCAGCCGAGAGCAGGCTCCTGGGAAGCTGCTCACGTTTTGAAGCAGATGTGTGGAGCAACTGTGAAAATGGAGCATAGGAAGAATGCCAAGTGCTCCCTGGATGCTGCTGAGTCTCTGGCATGTGGAGTTGCTTCTGGGAAAGGGGTAGATGTGAAGACTGAACTCATCTTCAGACCAAGCAACCCTGCTCTGAAGATACCTGCCCAACACTGGACTAACTGGTCATGTGGCAGAATCTGTAGGACATAAGCTGCTGGTTGCAGAATTTAGTTACTTGCTGAATCTTTTATTACCTGGAGCCCACATATATATGGTCACATTCTGAGGCAGCTATAAAAAATTAGACACAATTCAGACTTATGCAATAAGCTGAGTAATAAAAAATGCAGACTTTGGTCTTTTTTTTTTTTAAGTGATAAGCTAAACTCTTGTTTTTTTGTTTCCACAAAATTTCACAGGGCAGTCATGGAAAAAAACTCCTATTTTCCCGAACCCACTTGGTTCCTTTCTTGGAAATGGTAAAACATTTGTCTACTCTTCCTATTGTACCCTGGGTATGTGTAAGTAGGCAGGGCTTAGTCTTCTATCTCAGAGTCTACCAGTATTTAAAATGGGGTCTAAAATAAAGATTTAGAAGCTTAAACCATGATGTTCAGTAGCCATAAGCTATATTAAATGTGCTAGAGTAAGAAAAGATTTTCTGACAAAGTCTTCAAGAAATAATCCAGGCTTCAGATTTGATGGTCAGGGTGGGAGAATCCACATTTGATGTGGGATTTCCCTCTGTATGCTGTGATTACCATTGATAAATAAAGACTGCTTTGGGCCTATAGCAGAGCTACAGGGGAACAGAGCTAGGTGAGGAAACTAAGCTGAATGCTGGGAGAAAGGAGGTGGAGTCAAGAGAAGCCATGGAGCTGCTGTCAGAGACAGACGTGCTGAAACTTCGCTGGTAGGCCACGACCTGGTGGTGATGCACAGATTAATGGAGATGGGTTAAATTAAGATGTAAGAATTAGCCAGTAAGAAGCTAAAGCTAATGGACCCAGCAGTGACTTAAATAATATGGTATCTGTGTGATTATTTCAGGGCTAAGCACCCGGGAACTAACTAGTGGTCTCCCTTCAACACACATTCAGCTTCATATATAATACCATATTACTAAACACACTGTAAAATCAGAAGGAAGTGGGAAATAGCATCTTTAATTTTTACAACCACAAATCATACAAGCAGCCATGCAAAACGATCAATAAAAATTGCTGCTCAGGATTCTATAGCTTAGGAAGGAATTTTTACTTCCCTTTCTAGCTGTTTTATTCAATGTTTCTTTCATCCATTTGGTACTGCCATACCAGAATCCTATAGGCTGGGTCGTTTACAGCTGATAGAGATGGAGCTGGGCCATAGTTGCAGGGGCTGGGGTACCCAAGGGCTCACTTCTAGAATCTGGCCAGGGCTATTTTACTGCCTCATCCTATTGTGGATGACAGAGGGCATGAGTGAGAGTGAACGCAGACAGTCTCTTTTATAATTTGAATTATAATGATACTATACTATAATTCACCAAAAGGGTAAAACCCTTATGACCTATAAACCTCCAAAGAGATCCTAGAGCTCACTTCCCAATTCTGTTGTTTTGAGGTTCAACATGCTTCATAGGGACACACTCAAATATTATATATATTTATATACACATATACCACATATAGAGGCATGCTGTATGATGAAATCTAATACATAGCTGTCATCACAGAGTCTTTCTGGTTTTCTTTTCACTCGGTGCTATCATAGACATGGCTTCCTCCGATTAACTAGTCCTTGAAAGTATAATTTAAAATGGCTTCGTCAGTGTCCACTTAGATGAAGTGCTGTAGTTTACACAGGCGTTATTTTACTGTTGAACATTTAAGCTGTAAAAGTTCCTATCTATGGAAATCTACGTGACAATGAACGTTTTTATGCATCTGTAAAAGCCACAGCTGTCAAAGGAAGCCTTTAATTCCTCCACCATCTCCTTTCCAAGCCCTGCACAGCACCTGCCTCTTCTGCATGGTCTATAATTATATTTTGTCTATGAAGTTCTCATATCTTGTTTTATTTTTAGCTGCAGTGCCATGTGTCAAACCACATGCCTCTCTCTTTTATCTGCTTCACCCCCCATTCACCTCCTCAAGATTGAGACACCATAGTTGATCTTGGTTCTTATGTCTCCAGGATTCTCACGAGGAATATGTAAAGCTTGTCCTCAGGGTGCTCTCAATTTTCCACGGTTGTGTGTATAATCAAGTGTGCACATTGTCTACTGAGATAATACAGGTCATGCATCAGGTTCTCAAATGTTCTAAAATGGCCAAAAATGAATTGTTGATCAAGGCTCCTTTAATGACATCTGTCTTGTAAGGCGATGCTGGGGACTGAACCCAGGGCGTTGACACTCCAGGCACATACATGTCTCTGAAGCACACCACAGCTCCACAGAGCATCTTTGTCTTGTTTCACTTGTCTGCCTATTGCCTGACTCTAGCCCAACACTGCTCCTCTGACCCTCAAATTGCCATCCTTCCTTTGCTGATGATGTTCTTGAGTTCACACCTATGATGCTCTTTCTTTATCTGCTGTTTACACATTAACACAGGGTCTCTCTTACCTTATTCTGCTGAAACTGCTCTAGTAGAGATGACTTATGCCTGCTTGCCACATCCCTGTCCTTGCTTATTCTCTTTCCCTCTTTTCTTCATCACTTGGGATTGTTGCCCTGAACTTGTAACTCCCCCACTCCTGGTCATCGGAGCTTCTGGACTTTCTGCTCCCTTGCTGTCTCTTCTTTTGCCCATGGAAGACTTCTGCGACTTCCTGTCATTGGGTCCCTTGTCTTTGTTTATTCTCTTTGTCTATCTCATCTGGATGGATGTATGCAATTACACCTGTTTCTTGGAACTAAGACTTGCATTTTTTTTTTGGTAGATGCTATCCACTGGGAGATTCAAACACACTTCCAACATCCCCTAAAGCAAATTTAACCCCTTTTTTTTCTCGAAGCTCTCTTGCATTTGTCCATGAATAACACTGCCAGGCTTTGCTAGTCAGGCACCAAGTCCAAGTCATCCTAGACTCGCTGGCTTTCAAAATTTCTTCTTTGTATCCAAGACCCAGACTCAGCCTTCCTTTCTACATAGCCCCTTCTCTTGCTGCCACACTAAGTCACCCTCTTGTCACCTTCCATTAGATCTGTTGCATCTGCTTTCATCTTGTGCTCCAGTTTCCACCTTCCTCCACTACCATCAGTTGCTTTTGATAAGTAGTCTTTGGTAAACACCTTGGGATTCACTTCTCGAAAACACATGGCTATTGCTTCCTGTCCTGCTCTTCATCTACTTGAACATTTCATATGTACAAAATTACCTCAACACTCAAATCACTTCAACCTCTGGCCCAAAGTATCTCTTAACACGCACCTAAATATACTTTGCTGTTAATATTAATATTGCTTCTAGCAATTTTCATTTGAATTCACGTACATAAATGCTTAGCTCATGGGGGTGGTTTCAAACCAAATCCCTAGGGTCATATTTATTCATGCACTTTGTTCTTTCGGTTAAAACTGGTTATTTTTTCTTAAAAGTTTAGGGTTAAGTAACAGTATTTCAAACATCCTGATGTTGTGAGTGGTAAACCTGCTTTACCAGAGTCCCATGGAAGACACAAAGGCTTCTCTTAGCCATTCATCTCATGTCATGCCAGATGCTCAGAGTCTCTCCAGGAAACAGCTCACTCAGAAGAGGTGACTGGGTGGTGTTTAATAAAGGGATGAACCACAAATGTGTGGAAAAGGGTATGTAAAAGTGATCATAAAGGGTAGGAAGGACTGTTTCTAGAACTCAGCAAGAAGAGTATGAAGGACAGGGCATGTGTTAGGAACAGTGACCTTCTGTGGATGAAAAGGGTCACTATGTTTCCAGCCTGGGAAGCAGAAATCTAGAGAAATGAGCCCTCTGCATTGTTTTCCCCTTTTGCTCTCTGACTGGTGCCCATCAAAGGGCAAACCCACAAAACAGCTAAAAGCAGGAGGATCTGGCCAGTACAGGTGCTTGGGATTCAGAAGGAGTAGGGGGAGGAAGAGTCCCTCACTGCAGGATGAAGTGGGGAACACCTACAACTTTATGTCACTTCTGATCCCTGAATATCACTCTTCAGGACCTGAGTTTCTCAGGACTAAAGCTACTTGTCTTGCTCAATAGCCATGGCTGCATCATGAGCCATGAGAATCTTTGCCTCAGGGTGATGCAGGGGTATAATGACTTTCCTCCCTCTTGTCTCTTCCCTGCCATCTCCACACCAGGAAGCCCTCCTCCCAGCACTTCTCAGGTCATCCCTTTTCATGCTGCAATAAAGTTACTGGGTGGAATATAGGCACTATCAAGCCCAACTAAATCACATGCGACACCGCAACTTAAAATTTACATCAGTTTATATTATGAAAGCAGTAAGAACTCTATAATGGGAAAGCTGGCTTCATTTTGGAAGCAAATGCTGTTGAAATGATGGGTGCATTTTCTTGGACTAGCATGCAAAACTCTCGCTCCCCTTTGAGAGTCTAACCTGAGGTCTACAGAAGGGCTTGGTGGTGGAACCCTTAATGGTTTGGCCCCTTCTCATTGTTACCTTACTTTCTTCTCTCCTCATATAGACTTCTATCTCCACTCATATCTCCCACAGGTCTATCAGTTGGCCCCCAGAGAAGATGAGCAATTAGGACTTGGGGTGATGTTGATGACAAACACTGAGGTAGCCTCAGTAAAGTGAGAAAGTTGAAGAAAATAGAGCATGAAAGGCAACTTCCAAAGTCAATCAGTCACAGGCCTACCCAAGAGCGTAGACACTGGTTTGCCGATGAGTAGAAGGTCACACATTCAGAATAACTGCGCGACACACATTGACTTTGATGTGGAAAAGGGGGACACAAGTTCAATAGGAATGGAAGTGGGTTGAATTCAGGAGGAATTAGGTAAAAATGATCAAAATACATTGCATGACATTCTCAAAGAACTAATGAAATGAGTCAGGATGTGGTCCAGGAAGCCTGTGGGGCAGCTGGTGCTTTGCAGCACAGCCCCAAGGGCAAAGCAAGCCTGTGAAGGTTGACCAAGGAATTGTTCAAGAGCCTAGGATCTACAGAATCTAAAACCAACTGAAATCAATAGAGCTCTCCCTTGGAAACCTATAAATAGTTTTCTGACATCAGTCTTTTGACTAATATCTTGGGAAACTATTTCAGCAGCTCTCCTTGACAAATTGTCTTGCTTCACTACTGCCCTGTAGATAGGCATAGAGCAGCAATAAGCCCACCACACAGGGGGTGTTGGGGGTGTGTGCCCACAGGACACCTTCATGTTGCCTTCATTATATACCCATGTGCGTGCAGGATGGGAGGTGGCTCCATCACTGGAGAATCCTAGACTTTTAGCAGTGACCAGTTCCAGTGAGCATTCCGAAGCAAATGGGAAATTCTGAGTTTAGACAGCACATAGGGTGATTTTTCTAACATTACAACAGAAAGAAGTTATCTTAGTCAGTATTTTATTGCTGTGAAGAGACCTCATGACCACAAAAACTCTTATAAATGAAAACATTTCATCGGTGCTGGCTCACAGGTTCAGAAGTTTAGCCCGTTACTGTCATGGTTAGAAGGATGGTAGCACTCAGGCAAATGTGGCACTGGAGAAGGAGCTAAGAGTTCTACACCTGAATCTACAGGCAGTAGGAAGAGAGAGTGACACGGGGCCTGACTTGAGCTTCTGAAACTTCAAAGCCCATCGCCAGTTATACACTTCCACTGACAAACCACAGGTACTCTAACAAGGCTATGTGTCCTAATCCTTTCAAATAATGTCACTCCCTATGAGCCTATGGGGGACATTTTCATTCAGACTACCATGTGATTCTTTTGTTAAAGAGACACTGGCCCATCAAGTGGTCATCTATCTCAATTCCCCATTTTAGTCCTGTGACCCACTATCCATGGTACTGGGAATAAATGGATTTTATTGTACCCAAACATATACAAAATTTAAACAACTCATTTTTCATGTTTTCCTCATGTGGCTGATTTGGTCACGAGAACTAAAGAGAGCTCAGCTTCACAAGCACTGTCCTGTAAGAAGATAGCTAAGTACCGTACGAATTCCAGCTCTTCAATGTTATAATCCATAGTGCTTCCAGTGTGTTCAGTACACCTATATTTTGTTGTCTGAGTATGTTCTTCCTGAAAGTTAATCTGCCTATAACTTGGAACATTTTTGAATACCGAGTGAGTGAAGACAAGTTGTTGTGGGGCAGATGGACACAGTTTTTGTGTGTGCATGTGTTTCATGGCAATCATGTAGAGGATGGTGTCCACACATGTGAGTCGGTTTACTCTTTCCACCCTGTGAGTCCTGGGGGGCAAACTCAAGTCATTAGACTTGCTGGAAAGTTCTTTTACCCACTTTGTCATATCACAGTCTCCTCCATTAGTGATTAAAAGAGCATTGATCATCTAAGCCAAACACACACCAGCAATATCTAAATCCCACAAGACCATAGATTACAAATAGAAGAAGATCCTCAATTCACCTGCTGAGACTAGATACCCATTCTCTCTCAACCTGATTTAACTTGGTCCTCTAGTCTTTGAGATTCCCTTTTCATTGCCCAAGAAAGCATTTGGATAGCTTTCCTTTGCTGCTGCTCAGTGGGTCTGACAATGATGCCCGTGTTCCAGTTACATGAACACAAGCAAGGCATCTGTCTTAGCTCAGTCGAATAGAGAGAGCATCATGGCTTGCTTCCCTTTCATCCTTCTGCACGGGCTCTGGCAATCTACAGCCTGCCTTGCATATCACACCTCATGTAGCTACTAGAAAATGAAGACACAGGGAGGGCTTTCCAACCCATCTGAGATTGAGGAGCAGGGATCATACTCACCAGAAGGAGCAGGAATATGATATCACTTTCAAAACAGGGTCCCAGGCCATACTCTAGCAATAGAGCTTAGAAACGTGCAAGGAGGGAGAAGATGAGCAAGGACGTCAGGACCGTTTGAGGGACTGGCCTATCAACACAGACAGTGGGCTTGATCTATTGGGAGCTCATCAAATCCAGCTGGACCAGGACTGAATGAGCATATGACCTAACCGGACTCTCTGAATGTGACTGACAATGGGGACTGACTGAGAAGCCAATGATAATGGCACAGGGACCTATCTCTTCTGCATGTATTGGCTTTTTGGGAACTTATTCTATATGGATGCACATCTTCTTAGACCGAGATGGAGGGGGAGGGCCTTGGACTTCCCATAGGGCAGGGTATCCTGCCCCATCTTAAGGAAGCAGGGGGAGGGCGGTGGGGTAGGGGGGGAGCGGGAGGGCCGGGAACAAGGGGAGTAAATGTAAATTTTTCTTGTAATAATAATAATAATAAAAAAATAAAAAAAGATTTTGAAAAACTTTTGTCTCTGCATTCCTCAAACCCAAACCATTCCTACGCCTTATTACCCAAATAAGAACAAACATAAAAACGACTTACTGTAAACTGGATTTGGCAGCCACCCATGATGTAGTCCAAGAAGGAATGCATCTTGTGGATCTACATGAGAGAGGCGTGGGTTAGTAACAGCATGATCTCTTTCCCTGCAGACTGAAGGTATGGGCTGCTGTAAAGGTGTGAATATGTATGCTCCCCCCGTCTCCCCCCACTTGTGTTCTGAATGCTTAGCCTATAGGCAGTGGCACCGTTAGGAGGTGTGGCCTTGTTGCGTGGCCTTGCTGGAAGAAGTGTGTCACTGTGGAGGCAGGTTTTGAGGTCTTGTGCTCAAGCTCTGCCCAGTGTAGAACACAGTTCACTTCCTGGTGCCTGCAGGTCAAGATGTAGAACTCTCAGCTTCTTCTATAGCACCACATCTGCCTGCGTGACTCCATGAGGATAACGGACTAAACCTCCGAAGTTGTAAGCCAGACCCCCAATTACATGTTTTCCTTTGTGAGGATAGCTGTGGTCATGGGGTCTCTTCACAGCAATAGAAACCCTAACTAAGACATCTGCCAGGTCAAGGAAAGGGATAAAAAGGTATCTGTGGAGGGTTCTTCAGTGCCCATACAGATGGGCCCAGGTCACCTGCAGATTCCCACCCTCTGCTCTCCTTTATTTGGGCTAATTTATTGCTTTAACTGACAACTACCTTTGGGCTGAGCCCTAAACCATGTTTTTCAAGACTCATTAGTATTTTATAATAAGGAACGCCTCACACTTAGTCACTCTTCCCCACACCATTTGAGTGTCTTTCTTGAGAACTGCCCTGTGCATAGAAGGACCTGAGCTATAGCCTATACTTTGCTGTTCTTTTGGGTCAGGACTGTCTCTGGGAAGGAGAAGGTAGCATTGGGCTGTCAGAGCTTTTAGGCCACTCATTATCATATTTTATTTCCTTTGTCTGGTGCTACATTGATTTTATGAATTTTGTCTTAGAGAAGGCCATTCTCTTGTAGAACCTCTTCCCATTTGATCACATGACTTGAACTTCTCCCCCAAGACCACTCTAGCATTGTGCTCCTGGCAGGGAGGGGATCACGCATACATACCTTACACTGATTCAGAATCACCATGCCTGAGTTCTTGTAATTCTTCTTCTTGGCCTTGTACTTGGGGTTGATGCATTCCCACTGTACCTACAGCATAAAGGGTCACATGTGAGGCCTTCAAGAAGAAGTCAAGTCTTTCAATGAGGTCAAGCTTCTGGGGACACGCATGTGGAACTGGATAGCTGGAAAGTGGTCTCGAGGTGGTAACTCTGGCATTTGGGAAGATGGCAAGGGAGAGTGACAGAGACAAAGGGGCGTGGTGCGCATTCCATGCCTTCATTTTCCAGCTATGTGTCCCATCCTAGGTTGTTTGACTCCTCGGTGCCTTGGATTTCTTTTTAACTGAGTTTATGATTCCTCATTCCTCAGCCTTTCCCTTGGCTCTGACCCCAGAGGACACTTCATGGAGGACAGAATCAAAGCTTTGGGAAAGACCAAGAATTGAGGAGTTAACTAGTAACTATCTAGAACAATTTTCAGTTCTTCCAGACTACGGATTTCATGAGGCAGAAGTAGTTGAGAATCAAACACTCAACATTCACTGGACATTTCTGTTCATGGTCCTGAAGGAGATGGACCCTGAGGCTTCCACTCGGGATACAAAAGTTTATTCCTGACAATCAAAAAGAAGCAGCTTTGGAGGAAGACATAGCAGGCTAGATTGACACTTCATTGGCCTCCAAGTGGCCTCAGTGCCCATGCACTGGTTATATGACTTGTCTGGCTAATGGGACACTAAAAATGTTGTGAGAATAGAGTCTAAAAAAACACCAGTGTTCTGAAACTGCCTTTTATTGCTTGTAAGTTTTGTTCTGCCACTTCGTAAAAAAATTCATACATTGCAAGATAAAACCACAACCACCATCTCTGCTTCTGGTGCCACCACTGCTGCAACCACCACCACCAACATAACAACAACAACAAAAAACATACATCACGTGGAGAGCTTCACCAGCCATCTCTGCTGCTTATGCACAAAAGCATGAGAGTTTCATGGCATCATAGGAGGCACTATCCTGGGTTGTAGTAGGAAGAGGCAGCTTGTTTGTTCCCGGCTGCTCAGCCCCAAAATAACCACCCAGAAACTGTATTAATTAAATTACTGCTTGGCTCATTAGCTCTAGCTTCTTATTGGCTAACCCTTACATTTTAATTTAATCCATTTCTATTAATCTGTGTATTGTAACATGGCTGTGACTAACCGAGTAAAGTTCCGGTGTCTGTCTCTGGCCGGGCTTCATGGCTTCTCCCTGACCCCACCTCCTTTCTCCCAGCATTCAGCTTAGTTTTTCCCACTTAGCTCTACTCTACCTTATCACGGGCCAAAAACAGTTTTATTATTATTATTATTATTAACCAATGCTATTCACAGCACACATCACTGGGTGAACCAGACAAAGTTGCTAACCAGGAGAATGTGAAGTAATAATGACTGTTTTCAGGTAGGAAGTTAGTGGGCAATTAATTACTCAGCAGCAGATGACAGTAGTGCCTTACCACCCAGGAGACCCAGATGTGACTCTGAACCACTTCCCTGGTGCCTCTGAGACTCACACATCAGTATTATCACTCTGATGACCCTCTCCTGCAGGATCCTGGAGGTGCCCTCCTATTTGGTGTTGCAAAGCTTTCCCTTGAACTCCTCAAAATAAAGATGCTTATGAGATACTCAAGAACTAATGAAGATTAGTTAAGAAATTACCCTGTTCTGTCAGCATGCTGACCCAGGCAAGGAAAGGAAGGGTGAGCAATGGGGCTCCTCCTTTTCCCTCTGACGTAGACACTGGGTCCTCAGGTTCAAGGCTTCCGCTCTCCTGTCTGTCTGCTCTCCCTATTTACTCAACATCTTCACTCGGTTTTAACCCTTTCTTTCTGATGGCACCTAAAACACCTTTTCAGATAATAATCCTCTACGGTAGTTCCTCTAAAACCTGATTCTCTGACTGTCTTCACCAACTGGGCCTCCCTTCCACAAAACTTCCCTTCTCAGGATCATTGCGTCATCCTTTCCTTCCCTCCCATTCCCCATCTCTCAGCAAATCTTACAGTTCTTAAATCTTACTACTTTCAGTCCAGTGCCATGTAGTCTAGGTTATTACTGCATCTTGTCCGACTATGGTAGTGATTGCCCAACCAGGTACTTCCTCCTTTCTCTGTAAATGCGTACACACTACTCAAAGCCTCTCTCTCTCTCTCTCTCTCTCTCTCTCTCTCTCTCTCTCTCTCTCTCTCTTGTGTGTGTGTGTATGTTTGGGTTCACATGTATGTACAGGCCAGAGACCCACCTCAGGTGTTGATCCTCAGGAGTTATCCACCTTTTCTTTTGAGATATGATCATTCATTGGCCTGGAGTTCTCCAGGTAGGCTAGGCTGGCCAGCCAGTAAGCCTCAGCTACCCTCTGTTTTCACCTCCCTAGTGCAGAGCATGCCAGCATGCCTGGCTTTCTAACATGGGCTCTAGGGATCAAACTAGGGCCTTGATGCTTATACAGTGATCATTCTACCACCTCAGGGTTAGGGTTAGCTATTGCCCCATGACAGTGAATGCAATCCTTCAGCAAATTCAAACCAGTTTGATCCTGTCCAGCATTACCCAATGAAACGTTCTGCATTGATGGAGATACCCCATGCCCTCATCATCCAATATAACAGCCACCAGTTGCATGAGGCTACTAAGCACTTGGAGTATGGCTAATATTACTGACAGGTGGATAATATAGTCCCAAATGGTTGGTGGCCACTGTACTGCAGATCACAGTTTGAATGTGTCCTCTTACCATTTAGGTGATGCTATTAGAGCCAGCTCATCCTGGCCTCTGCTATCTTGACCACTTTCCATGCAAGGTCACCTCATCCTCTCTGCACCCGATGTTCTGGTCCCTTTCCATGTCTTTGAGCACCAAGCTCTTTCCTGCCTCAGTACCTCAAAGCATTCTGTCTGCCTGAATTGCTTTTCCCTTACTCATTGCCAGATGGGCTTCTTATCTTTAAAGATAAGAACACATACACACACACACACACACAAACACACACACACCGAGAGAGAGAGAGAGAGAGAGAGAGAGAGAGAGAGAGAGAGAGAGAGAGAGAGAGAGAGAGAGGCTTTGACTAGTGTGTACGCATTTACAGAGAAAGGAAAGGAGGAAGTACCTGGTTGGGCAATCACTACCATAGTCGGACAAGATGCAGTAAGGGTCTGAAACTAAATGTTACCTTTTACCTTGTAACTCATTTTGTAACTAAACTGTTTTCATCTTACTTTTTTAAAATCACATATATCTGTCTATTTGGATATGCATGTGTGTGTTTTTCTGTGTATGTATATGTATATGCACATGTGAAAGATCCACGCACATGCATGGATGTCTGAGGATAACAGGAGTTGGTTCTCTCCTTCTACTTCTTGGGTCCTGGGGATCAAGCTCAGTGCCTTTACTGGAGGAGCCAGCTTCTCAGTCCTGTCTTTCTTTTTTAAATAACACCCTTCACAAGCTGTAAATGTCTTTTAGGTTTTTGTTTATTTGGTTCATATTTAGACTCTACTTTGGCTCCTATCAGTCTGTTAGCTTCAGAAGAGCAGAGACAATGTTGGCATGGCTGGTCACTGCACACCTAGAGCCGGGCATGGCAGATGTAAAATCACCAAGGAAAAGAATTGCTCCTGCCATATAAATGTGTCAGCACAGGCGCAGAGCCTTGGGGTGGAACTAAATTCTCCTGGTATCTCCGGGGTAGAGAAAAGTACAGTGGCTTGCATTTCATGGCCTCAGTGGGAGTTACAGATTTATCTTGTTTATCTGGAAGCATCTAGACTTGGTGGTCTTCAGTCATGATGAATGATAGAATTCTACTTTCAATGGCCTCTTGGGAACCTAAAGGTGAGATGTTTCCCCTACTTATTGATTTGACTATTTCTGTTTATAGAGGAGAGCAGGATACAGCTTTATGAGACACTCTGGAGCTGCAGCAGGTGGTGTTGGTAAGCTGGCATTGACTTTTTAGCTCAATAGGGCCTGACTCTGTGTGTTCAATGCAGCAGCAGTTTCTCTGTGTTCCTTATTATCCAGGGAGTGACTGCTTATCATTTAGTGTTGACTTTAATTGTGGCCCTTGGGAAAGTAATGCTACTTTTCCAAGATTGCATAGCTAAAGGAAATTAGACACTTACTCATTGAACCACTCTTTTTTTCTCATAGAGAACTTCTATTTCAGGGTGATGTCTTGACAAGGTCACAGATTGGTTTTCATTAGGATTATTCTAGAATCATATCCCACAATCCTCCATTTCCATCAGACTCAATCATGGAAGATTTGCCTTTAACATTTCCATTTTTGGGTTGTTTTTTGAGACAGGATTTTTCTGTAGCTTTGGGGCCTATCCTAGAACTAGCCTTTGTAGACCAGGCTGTCCCCAAACTTACAGAGATCCACCTGCCTCTGCCTCCTAATTGCTGGGGTAAAGGTGTGTGCCGCCACCATCTGGCTAGCATTTCCATTTTTAGCTAAAGGTGAATCCTAGAGAGTGTCTGGGAACACCACCTACCTGTTTCCCTTCCATGGCTCCTCTCATCTCCTTGAAGGTGGAGGTGAATTCTCCGATAAAGTCATGCTTGCCATTGGAGTCCCAATCCCACACTATGCACTGCAAGACAAAAGGATGACTGTTTTTCCCCAAGACTTTTATCACAGCAGCTACAGGCAGAGCAAACTTTATGAGGAGGAGTATCTCAAAGCTGTTTGCTTTGTAATAAAAGCTTAATGGAATATCCCATTGGTTTCTGTAGTGTTTTATTTGTCTTTGTTAGTGACAACATCAGTCTAACCTAGTAGTGTTTTCAGAAGCCAGGAAGACCAAGAGGAGACAGTTGAGACCGCTGGAAGGGCTGTCTAGTGAATGGCAGCCTGAGTCTAGAAAGTAGTTGTCCTGCCTCCAATTCAGATGCCTTTCTCCCTGATTATGGTAAAAGAAATATTTTAAGACCATCACAGATAATATCTGGTTTACAGCTGGAGAACATATCTGAGTTCATGGATTCATAGCTTTCAGAACTGGTGCAGTATAATTGTCTGTATTCTGTCAATCGTGTTTTAAATAAATGCTGATTGGCCAGGCAGGAAGTATAGGCAGGTCAACCAGACAGGAAGTAGAGGCAGGGCGATGAGAATGGCTGGGAAGAAGGAAGCTCTTCCCCATTTCTGCGCAGTCCATCTAAGAAGCAGGATGTAAGCTGTCCCAGCTGAGAAAAGGTACTGGCTATGTGGCTAACATAGATAAGAACAATGGGTTAATATAAGTTATAAGAGCTAGTAAGAAGCCTGAGCTAATGGGCCAATCAGTTTATAACCTAATGTAGACTCTCTGTTTGATTTTCTTTGGTGCTTGCCAGCTGTGGGGTACTGGGCGGGACAGAAACCCCAACAAGCAGGCCCCTCATGTTACACAGAACAGTAGTCTGCTAGCGATTTTGATTGAATGGCATTATTCTTATTATTTTATTTTGTTGACGATAAAGGTAAATGCCAACAAAAGCAGATGAAAAGGTCAAAAAGTGAAAGATTTCATGGCACCTTCAAGAGAAATGGATGGATAGCAGTGACCAATAAATAAACCACACAGTTAAATATCACACATCCATCACCCAGTTGTGGCTGTTCATATCTAACAAGAAAGACCCATCTACCATGGTTATATTCTGGGTGTCCTAGCAAAACTTCCTATAGTGACTAGATTAAATCAACAAGCTCTCTGATTGGCTGCATCACTAGATAAATAGGAACAAAGAAATATGTCTACCTCCAGACACAGTCTTACACCTTTAATTTTTTTATTAAGATAAATTGCACCTACATCCATGTAGTTACTACAAACTGAAAATGGCCTCCATTCCCAGTGTTTGTCTTTACCACGCCACACACTGGTTCTCTCTGTGCTGACTGCTACACATTGCTTGGCTCCACTCCTTCTCTTCTTTCCTATACTTCTTCTTAACCTGTTATGACAGTAGCCACCCAGGTGACTCCTGGCCTCCCCTGTATTTCTCCATTCTCATTATCTATTAATTATGCTAATTACCTCATTTGAATAAAAATGAGTTTCAGCTAATAGGTCTTCCAAGATCTTATTGCCATCAGTATTTCCAAATTTACCTCTTATAATCCATACTTATGGTATTTTAAAAGTATTTTTTCAACAATAAAAAGTGATGTGAGTGGGAATGTAAAACTTATTTTGCTAAGACTTTAATTTTTCTGTTTGAGGCATTGTGAAAAATCTAATTTCTCAGCTTCTCTCTCCTTAAGCATGGAGGATTTGTTAGATAATCCTTTTGCTTAGAAAACATTAATAATATTTTCTGTGAAGAAAGAATGTATCAGCACAGATCAGAATGGAAGAGGTGAGGAACTAAATTGCTTTGTTGAAACAGTAGGACAGTCTTAATTTTTCTCTGATAACTAGAGACCTGGGGTTGAGGGCTGAGAATAATTCCAGCAGTTTCCATCAGAAGATGATGGCCCCCGTGCATTGGTACTGGATTGTGTTCCAAGACTCATGCATTGAAGCCCCATGTTTGGTCTCCACCCTGGGTCATTATTAGAACATGGTGTAACTTTCAGGAGGTTGGGCAGAGAAGAAAGTTATCCGAGGAGTGGAAAGCCACAAAAGTACTGTAGAGGTCACTGACTTGTGTGGTGACATAGATTTTAGTTCTTGCGTGTATTGCTGTGTTTTTGTGTGTATACATATTTCTGTATATGTTGCATAGATATGGGTGTGGGTATGCATGCATGCATGTAAGTCAGAGGTCAATAATGGGTGTCTTCTAATAACATTCTACCTTAATTGAGGGAGGCTCTCTCATTGAACTCAGATCTTGTCAATTTGGCTATACTGGCTGGCCAGCAAGCCTGAGGAATTCCTCTTTCTTTGTTTCTCTCTCTCTCTTTTTCTTTTTCTTTCTTTCTCT
>JAQHUG010000001.1:9292821-9319768 GCA_028555095.1 Dicrostonyx torquatus
ACACATCTGGGAGAGCTCAGTCTTGCAAAGTTATCTGCAAGCTGGAAAGTTCTCCCAGCTCCCAGAGGAGCTAGGGCTAGAATCTGAAAACTCATAAACTTGGCGGAGGGCCTGATCAATACTTTTCTTACAGACAAGGGGGCTGGTAATTGCGTTAGTTTCTTTTCCTTCTGCTGTGGTAAAACACTTGGTGAAACTTATGGGAGAAAAGGCTTCTTCTGGCTCATAATTCAAGGGTACAGTCCATCATGGTGGTTAAGTCTTGGGGGAAGAACTTGAAGTAACTAGTCACATCATATCTTGGTCAGGAAATAGAGAGCAGAGGGTACGTGCTGCTTGGGGGTCCTTTTCTTCACTTGTATAGATTGTAGAAGTGAACCTTCTTATCTGAGTTAACACAACCATGATAACACCCTATGGGCATTCTGAGAAGTCTATTTTTCAAGTGACTCTACATTTTTTTTTTGCCAAGGGGACAAATTTAACAATTACAAGGGTCTAGACAGAACTTCTACAAATCTGTTGAGTACAGTGAGGATCAAATTCAGTCCTTCTAGAACCTCACTGATCTCATCACTACTACACAAAGATCAACGTTTTCATGATTAAAAAGTGTAGGATGATTATTATATGTCATTCACTGCTGTGACCATGTTGTACTTATCAGAACTTATACCCCTATGTTGAAGAATAAGGATGGACTCTTATTTCATGCAAAAATAGACAACGACTTTCAGATCAATGACTTAAACAAAATCATTGCACCCCAAGAAGAAAACAGAGAAAAGTTTCAGAACTTTGGTCTCAGCAATGGCTCCTTGGGTAAATTTAAAAAAAGTAAAAGAAAAAGCAGGCAAACAGAAATGCAGCAGACTAAAGACCAATACAGTAAAGGGAATAATAAATGAATGAAAAGGTAATCTGTGGAATTGGGGAAATATTTGCCAAGCACATGTCCCATAAATGGTTCATTTCCTAAGACAGGAGCCCATTCACAACAATAGAAAAATAAACAAAAGTAGCAACGAACCAGAAAACAATGGTGGCATCACCTCTCTGGGCGCTAGCCTCTTCATGCAAAGCAGATGTTTCTGCCCATCTACCTGGACTGTTCATAGAAAGTTGTTGAGAACATCAGAATGAGACAGGGTAAGTGGCAGCAGTGGAATGACTATAAACAATCCAACAAAAGAAGTTATTAGCTGGGTCAATAGGACGTGTCTGAGCTAAGAGAAGAAGCAATGATACTAGGAATACATTCTGTGGTGTTGGTCTAAGCAATATTTCTCTCACGTTTTTAATTCCCTTACTTTTAAAATTAGAAATTCAGAGTGAAATGATTCACAAATTATGACTGAGTGTAAGATTCTCAAAAATTTGTGATCAACTTGAGGCAAAGCATGGTTCACATATAATAAATCAAATAATACAGATTTTTTTGGGCACTCATATGAATAGTGCCCATTTTCTATAAATCTGTATCACAGAAGAACATGGTATATTAAGTAACTTATCCCCCGGCCTGTGTTTCAGTTTAACATGTTGGCAGCAACTTCATAACTCTCATTATGCCTGGTAGACCTACACAATTGGCCAACGCCTTACAGAAGTTTGTTCATGTAGCTCATCAAAGGCTTTGTGGTGAGGGCTGAGCTTCCAGCCTCTCACTCTCCTTTCTCTTTTATTCTCTTTCCATTCCTGAATTTCTGGCAGTTTTATGCACCTTTAGTTCTGATGAACTCAAATATGTTCAGATTTACCTGACTGACCCACAGTTTGTGAAGTATTCAAAGGTCAGGGAGAGAAATACTTTCTCAATTCTGTCCATAAGGAATCTGGGCCCAGAGAGCCAAAGTGAAAACGGGAGAAGAAAGATACTGAGCTGCATCTACCACTTGTCAGATATGCTGCTGGGCCCCTTACTAAGGAGTTTATGTTAGTTAACTTATTCTTATTCCAATGAATTTGTGTTGTTTTCAGTTTGGGAAGTTTAGGTAAAAAAAAATCACTGGGGAAAATAGTGAAGATGGGGATTTTTCAATACCGCCTAGACTCCACAAAGAGTTGACTAGGCCTAGTATTAGTGGAGCTTATAAAGTACCTAAGCCAAAGAGCCATTTAGAATTCAGAGAATCCCTAGCAAGTGGGTCATCTGGTCAACCTTCCAAGCAGCAAGGACTCACAATTACTCTCCTGTTCTGCTATTATGACAAGTCAGTCATAATAGCAGAACAGCTCCCACTGCCATAACCAATTTCTTTATTTGTTTCCAGATAACCTCTATTATTCATGATGAATGATGTTCTTTACCAAGTCACTGCTAAGTCTCCTGTCCAACATTCCCTCCTGGCTATCCTAAGGTAAACTGCCTACTTCTTATGTTTTTGGGTTTTTAAAAATAAAATATGTATTTATTTTTTGAAAATTTCATTCAGGTATACAATGCATTTTGATCATATTCATCATAAACTACCTCTCTATAACTTTCCCCAGCAGCTCTCAGTCCATTACTATTTCAACTTCATGTTATTTAAAAATAATTACTATTATTATTATTACCCCATGAATCCAATTAGTGTTGTCCACATGTGAATGGATATGAAACTATTCATTGTAGTATGAGTAACTTACCAGGGAATTTACTCCTAAAGAAAATTGGCTCTCCTTCTCTCAATTAGCCATCAACTGCCAACTGATCCTTTACTAGAAATAGGGCCTCAGAAGTTCCTAATTCTATCCATGCTGGAACTCTGATAGGCTTGATCTAGTGGGGAACTTGTGCAGGCAACCTGAGCCATATCAAGTCCTTTTATCTGTTCTCAAGGAAGCATGGGTATGAGACACCAGTGGTAACTTTCAGATAGGGAAGCCCTGGAACAGGAGCTGTGAGTAACATGTGTTTGGAAATGCAAACTGTCCAGCAAAGGACACAAAGTCAATATCCTAGCAGAGCCCTAGATGCCAATTAAAATCAAAATGCTTTCCTGTAGAAACTACAACCAATGAAAATAAATTCTACCTTCAAAACACCTAAGTAAAGGTTTCAAGAGCTCTATTAAATACCACTTCATTCTTTTATAATTCATCCTACATTATTTTACTATTCTTTGGTGAAGGGATTTTTAATGGAGTTCCTGATGTATTAAAAAACAACAAAATCTTTCTTTTTAAATTTGGAAGGGAGTGGAGAAAAATGTATAGCTCAATAAAAATAAAAAAGAAAAAAATTATTGAAAATAGACTCTTTCCTCATACAATACATCCCAACCACAATTTCCTCCACCGCCCTCCTCCCAGTCCCCCCACCTCCTCTTTTCCCCAAGATCTAATCCCCCTCTTGGTGTGGGACAATGGTCTGTATTCTGTTAATTATATTTTAAATAAATGCTAACTGGCAAGTAGCCATGCAGGAAGTATAGGCGTGACAACCAAACAGGAAGTAGAGGCAGGTCAATGACAGGAGGAGTCTGAGAAGAGGAAAGCTTGGTCCACAGTCATGATCCAGCCACAGAAGAAGAAAGATGTGACTGCCTCACTGAATAAGGTACCGAGCCATGTGGCTAGCATAGACAAAAATAATGGGCTAATATAAGTTATAAGAGTTAATAAGAAGTCTGAGCTAATGGGCCAATCAGTTTATAACTAATGTAGACCTCTGTGTGATTTCTTTGGGATTTAACTATTGCAGGAAACAGGCAGGACAGAAACCCCGGCAACAAACCCTCTATTTCCTCTTCAGAAAAGAGCAGGCCACCAAGAGATGACAGCCAACAGGACAAAACAAGACACAATAAGACAAGGCAAACCCCTTCTCTCAAGGCTGGACAAGGCAATTCAATAGTAGGAAAGGAGTCTCAAGAGCAGGCAGAAGAGCCGGAGAAACACCTGCTCCCATTGCTCACAGTCCCACAAGACACCAAGCTAATATATGTTACGTATATGCAGAGGACCTGTCGCAGACCAATGCAGTCTCTGTGTTTGCCCTTTCTGTCACTATGAGCCCATGTGAGAAGAAGGGGAGGAAAGACTGTAGGAGTCAGAGTAGATAGAAGACAGCAGGACAGCACAGCCCACTGAATCAATAATAAAATCTTTCATAGTTTAGTACTGACATCTAAGGACCATCTGTTGGATGAAAAGTTAATTTCAAGGTTACATTTTGTTTAGTTAGTAGTATTGCCCTAGGGTTATCTTTCTGTGAATATTTATCATAGTACCAAGAACTCTGAGTATGTTTCTGGTGGTCTGAGCTTATATGATAAACAGGAGATCTAAATTCTATTTACAATATGGTCGCATCAAGGAAAAAGAACATTCTGAGTACACTAACTGTAAACAAAAAGAATACCTGGAATATTATTATTTATAAATTGAAGATAAGTGAAACTTTGTTCCAGAATTCTTCTTATCACTTGGCATCAGCATCTTTGATGATGTTCTGGTAAAATACCTCAGGAAATAAACTTAAAAGTAGGAAATAATTACTTTGGCTCATGGATTCAGCCCATGGCCACTTGGCCTTTAAGTCTATAGGAAGGCAGTACAGTACAGCAGAAGCATACAGGGCATTGGGGTTGGGAAATGAAGACCTACTACATGTTGACCAGGAAGCAAAGAAAGGAAAGATAAAGAGAGGAAGGAGCTGAGATCCAGCTATCATCTTCAAGAGCATGCCCTCAATGACATCCTTCCTTTAACCTGGTCCCACTCACTGCCTCCCAATAACACCATAATCTGAGTACCATGCCTTCAACACATCATGATCTTTGGCAGGGGGCACACTTAGGGTCTAAACCACAGCAGCATATAATGTGTTCTCTTTGTCATCCATCCTTTGATGGACAACTAGGTTGTTCCACATCTTGGCAATTGTAGGTAGTGTTGTGATAGACATATGAATGCAAATGTCTCTTTAACATGTGAAATTAGTTTTCTTTAGTTATATATCCCACAGTGGAATAGCTGTTAGTTAGATTTCTAGTTAAACATAAATCTTAGTGTGTCTTAGTGCCTTTGGTTGTGATGAAGTTTAGACTTTCACATTTCATGGAATGCTGACTTGGGACCTCAGTTCATGGGGTTATGAAGAACCTGCCAAAGAAATGATTTGTGCACTACAAGAGAGACCCAGAGGAGAGTGGTAGTCTGCTTAGCAATGATTGTGTTCTCAAATCTTTTGGCTGAACTAGATTCCATTTCAAATTATAATACATTCTCTGAAAGCAGCTACCTAGGGTTACTTAGAAATTCCTCTGTGAGTCACATACCATAGCAATTAAAGCAATACTTAGTTTACAGAGCATATCCAAGCCCAAGTAGGTGACTTTGCAAATATCTGCAATACTATGCAAGGTTCATGCAAGGCTCCTTTCCAGAGACCAAAGATCCAGAGTTCTCTCTCTCTCTCTCTCTCTCTCTCTCTCTCTCTCTCACTCACTCCTTCTCATAGTCCAAGCTAGTCTGGAATTCAAACTTATGATCATCCTATCTCATGTCTCCATGGGCTGTGATTATGGAAGCAAGCCACCTCACCCAGACCCAGAGAATACCCTAAAAGCAAAACTTCTAGCTAGGTAAGATGACACATGACTATAATCAAGGACTTGTGAGGTTTAGGTAGGAGAATCATGAGTTTAAGCACAGCTTGATCTACTTAGAGGAACCCTATATTAAAACATTTCTTAAAAGCTATGCCTCTAGCTAAAGACAGAAATAGAAATCAGGAAGATGTCTCTATGGCATTGTAGAAAATTACACAGAGGCAGTTGAGATGTGAGGTGCAGGGGTCTGTACCCTGTCACTTGTACTTTAAATAAACACTGATTGGCCAGTAGTCAAGGCAGGAAGTAGAGGCAGGGCAGTGAGAATTCTGAGAAGAGGAAAGTTTCAGTCTGCAGTCGTCACCCAGACAGAGAGGAAGCCAGACACAGAGCAAACAAGATGTGACTGCCTTGCCGAAAAGGGTACCAAGCCACGTGGCTAACACAGACAAGAATTATAGGTTAATGTAAGATATAAGAATTAATTAATAAGAAGCCTGAGTTACTAGGTCAACCAGTTTATAATTAATGTAGGCCTCTGTGTATTTCTTTGGGACTGAACAACTGCAGGACCAGGCGGGACAGAAACCTTGGTCAACACAAGGGTCTTCATCATGAGGAGACCTTGGTATTTGCCTCCTAATCATCTGGCTTTAGTAATATAAGAAACTAGAAGAACTCTTGCTATAGAGCATGCATGACTTTGTAAAGAAAAGAAAGGAAGTGAGAGGAAGAGAACCAGCAGGGCAATTCTGTGAAGAAAGTAGTTTCCTGCTGTCTAATTATGAGTTGACAGTCTTGGCAAGGCATATAAAAAGAAAGCCATCATCTTGAATAAAAGAACACCCAAGGTGGCTAATTGCCAGCAGGAGGAAGGCTCCCAGAATGAGGGAAAGGTGCTCTTTCTGGGACCCAGACCTGCTAATTAGCAGCCTCAGGTCTGTATTGTTTTCATAGTAACCCAGTTCCCCAGGTAACTGACCCAACTATAGACTCTGCTAGTACTCTATGGTCCAGCTATGACAAGCTAGACATGGAAACCACTAAACCACCAGAGAGAACAAAGACAAAATCAACCCAAGAGTAGCACAAAGATAAAATGACCTGATTTACAAGGAAGGCTATTCTCCATCCTTATAGTTCTGTACCAGTATATACAGTGTTGCCATGCAGGTGGCTCTTTCCTCTTTAGTGCCCACTGTGCTGTTCTCTCTCTCTCTCTCTCTCTCTCTCTCTCTCTCTCTCTCTCTCTCTCTGTCTGTCTCTCTCTCTGTCTCTGTCTCTGTCTCTCTGTTTCTCTATTTCTGTCTCTGTCTCTGTCTCTGTCTCTGTCTCTCTCTCTCTCTCTCTGTGTGTGTTTGTGTATGGCAGGCATGCATCCCAACTCATCAGACTTGAGACTAGCATGAGAAAGCTGCTTTTATCTTTTATTACAACTCTGACCAGTAGATAATGCCTGAGTAGGACTCTGAATTGAGGAGGACATGGACAGTTGATTTATCATTGAGGAAAGGGTAGACTTCATAGGTAGCATTTGCAGAGAAAAAGGTAAGGGATGCATAGGAGGAAGTGTATGGAAGGGGAGAGGAATGATAATTCTACAAGGCATTTTATATTGTAAATAAACCTAGTTCAGGGAGGAGGGAGGGAAGGAGGTACAGCCTCTCTCATAGCTCTGAAGACTTGGTGTCTCTTTCATGAGGGATAATTTAAATAATTCTTCCTTACTTCAAAGGAAACACACACACACACACACACACACACTTAATCAAAGGGGCCAATACGTGTATGTGAGACTATTGGATATCAGTCTCACAGAAGGGTCTCACACTAATAAGAAAATTATTTTTCTCTTGCAAATGAATTACAGCATTGTCTCAGTCCTCCTTGTGACCACATAGCATGTGAATGATTCTGAAAATTTAAGTAGCTACCCTGGGCAGAGCAGATGGTCCTTCCAGGCCACTGTTCAAAAACAGTTCATGAGAGGAAAGGTCTGGGTTGGTCTCATCCACCCTTGCTCACAGTGAAAGTCATGACTAAGCATTCATCATTCCTTATTACCTACAAGAGAAGCATTAGACACATAGAAGAGTTGGGAACCATGAGAGAGGGCTACAAACTGCTAATGTTCAAAGAAGCCACAGAAAGGAGATTAAGGGAAAGTAAGTGCTGGTGGCTGAAGAAAAATCTCATGAATCATGAAAACACACAGAGAAAGTCCTTCTAGACAAAGAGGAACTGGGGATCTCTTCTTTGTCACCCCCCACAGAGGATATTAGTAAAAGATCAAGATAAACAGCAAGATAGACTGGATACCAAGATGCTACAACCAGCTTAGACCTATAAATAGAGTCTCTATGACTGGTGCCCTTACAAAAGCCACAGTCTAGGCAGAAAGTCCTGAAACATCTCAACTCACCCTTAGCCTCCCACATGTACCCAGTGATATATGTTTATACAATGTGATTGATTACTCCATATTTTGCCTTGTCAGTCAGTCACAGTTAATTACACATTATTCTTGAGCATTATTATATATAATGGTATGGCAAACAGTGCTAAATGTAATGGTCCTTAGCATTCAACTATTAATTTGACAATGCAACCACATCAGCATTGATGTATCAGTATGGGTCTTCCCTATCAAGGGTAATTTATCTCACTGAGTATATTGGCTGTTCTATTCCCCTTCTTGCTGACTCATCATTTACATTGATATAGGCAATGAATCTGTCAATAAAGGAGAAATAAATGTAATTTGATTTTCCTTAATCTTTTATAAAGGCTGATCATGAAGCAATATGAATTTTATAGCTCTAAGATATAACCTAAGAGAAATGTGGGCTCATTGTAAAACTTGCTAAAATGGAAAGTCACTTGTACCCAACTGTGCTCTCTACCAAAGGATACCATACAGCTAGCCCACAGTCCTGAAACACTCTTATTTCCATCACTCTCAAGGCACCTGAGTGACACTCATCTGCCCAAGTGTATCTTCTGAGAAGTCTTTCCTGACTACTGGATTTGGAGGCACCTGTATTGTGCAGGATCCTCCAAAAGACAACCCAAGATACATTTGAAGGTATTTCTGGAAACTTACATGGGAATGGAGAGAGCAGGAGAGGAGACAAGTAAATCTTAAGAAAGGAATTTCGTGTCCATTTTTCAGGTATACCCCCAAATTATGAATTTTCACCTTGGAATTGAACTTTTGGGGGAAGGGAAATGAAACATGGTTTAACTGTATAGCCCACAAACTTACCACTCTTTTCCCACTTCAGCTATTCAAGTGCTAGGATTACAGGCATAAAACACCAGTTCTAACTGAGGATCGGATATTTAAGCCCCACTGTGTTTTAGTCACTGGTAAAGGGCTGCTCCAAGCTTTTCAGCTCAATACATGCAGTGAAGCTGTCTTGGCAGCCTTAGGACAGTCCTCCAATGGAGATATTAGTACTAAGCGTTAAGACAGAAAGAATGCAGAGGTAAGTGTGCTGCTAAGTTCTAAAGCAATTGTGTGACATGGGTAAGATATATTGAGAATGCCTGCCTCACTGACCCTGAAAATATTCTTAGAGCACTTGATAGCTCTATGGTAAACTGATCATGCTGTTTTATAATTGCTTGGTTAGCTATTCTCTTTCCTATAGAGTTGAAGTCTCATTGTGGGATAAACCATAGTTTGTTCATCATTTATCATCAGTGACAAACCTAGCCCATGGCCCCTGGGTAGTCTTCATAATCTTCAAAAAATACCCATGAAAACTCAAATAGAGAGAGAAATGGATGCATGTGTGAAGACATGGGGCAGGAGTAGTAAGATGAATTGGGGTATAAATAAGCCTCTTGGAAATCTACTGTTTAGTTTAAAAACAGAAAAGAGAGTTTGAAGGCAGATCCCCTGCAAGACTAGACAATACCAGTCTTAGAAATCATGTGTTACAAGAAAAAAACCAAACCAAAACAGAAACCTAGTGCCAGGTGAGGGATACCACCAAAGGAGTTGTTGATGAGGGAGACCCAAGGGGACCTCCAAACAATGCAGGCTCTTGCCTTTTCTTGGTTGTCCTCAAGAACTAGTTGATAAGACCTTAATGCTGAATACTCCTTACACTTTGGATACAAGATGTGGAGAAATTAAGCTGGTACTCAACTGAAAGCCTCTGCTTTGCTGGCTGGTTTTTATAGGGCTGGGTGGTTGCCATGCAGGCTGCTGAGGTATAAATAAATCAATGGTCTTACCCAGATATGACCTCTATGAACCACAATACCAACATGATAGGCAAGATATGCATATTGTTGCAACAGTGGCATGACCGTTATAGGTGTAACCAACTGCTCTAGGCTTGAATTTGAGGTCTACTTCACAAGAACAGCCTATACTACACTGAAGAGTATAAATGTTAGTGAATAGCTTAACAGCTCTACTATTCAACAAATACCTATTATTAATCCGGATCAGAGGCAAGAAGAACAAGAGTTTCAAGTCACTTTTCACTATATAGTGAGCTAAAGGCCAGCCTGGGCTAAGTGAGACCATGGTTTTAAATGAAAAGTTTAAATTATTAAGTACCTAGGATACATAAAGTTCTGTATTAGCTGTTACACATAAAATGGTAGGTGAAATGGAAGTGATTGCTGCCTCATGGAACCAACAGCATTTCAAAAGAGAGAGGAATTCATCAAGCAGTCATGGAAATCTATAATCCAAAATATACAATGAAGGAAAAATTCAGAGAGAAAAGAAATTTTATAACAAGCTAGAACTAGCTTGAGTACCTGAGGAAGGGGCGTGTGAGCAGATGTCTGGGATTTGAGGAGCAATATCTAGAAAGAGTGGAGAGGGAAACACTCCAAGTATTAGGAACAGCAAGAGCTGAGATACAAAATTGGTGTGAAAAATGTCTGTCTAGTTGTAGTTCTGAGAATAAAAGTCTATGAGCCATGGGGAATATCTTAGTCATTGCCTCAGTTCTAGTAATTTCTTATTGTGTGTGTCCTGTATCCAATGGGTACATACAGATCTGTGTAGGGCATTCATATACATGTACTAACTTTATACAATTCATGCCCTCCATTCCCCTTTATGATGAACCTTAATTATGGTCTGTTGAATGATAGTTGGTCTCAGGGACACTTATATTTGTCTCCTCTGGCTGTCTCGGGGGTCAAGAACAATACCGTGTATGTCCTCAGGCATATCAGGTCTTCACACATTAGTGCACAAAGCACATACTTGCCGTTTCTTGTGCCTGAAAGTTTTATCATCTTTTCATAGCTCAGGCCTCATTGCAACCTTTATCTCAAATTGAGCTTTCTTAATCAGCTTGGTTGGTGGATATTCCATCACACTGTGAACCCTGAGTTAGCATTTGCACTAATTAAATAAAATTAACCTTGGGTCAGGAGGCTGAGTTAGCAGCTAGTTGACAGAGTAATCGGGGAGCCTCAGCGGACATATGGAAGAGATAGAAAGACACATCAGAAGTAGTAAGGAGGGATTTTGAGTGCTTTTTGTTTTGTTTTGTTTTGTTTTGGTGAAGCAGAAGGATGGACTTTTGCGGGGATGCCAGCAAGGACAGAAGATTAGCTACTTGTTACTCAACCTCTCTGAGCTAGCAGGTTTTCACCTGAGCCTTTGAATCTAAAGTCTTATTTATAAATAGAACAATAGAGATTTAGTCAAAGCTACCTTTAGTGACAGCCACAGAGCAGATGCCTGGGGGAACAGAATTCCCACCAGGCTGCAGCCTGAGTGACTGGGCTGCTGCCAAAGAAGCAGGCCAGTAACTGTGAAGTTGCAATTGCTGGCTGAAATAGCAGCAGATTAAGATACAGCCACTGTGCTAAAAGAGAAAACAACACAGCTCTCTTACGAACACCTCACTATCTTTCCTCAAGCTCCTGGATGAGCCAGATGGTGTCTATTCCAATTTCACAAATCTCTCTGTTAAACGCACATTCTAGCATGGCACTTACTTGATTGTGCTTGGTGTATTTGGGCTAGTCGAAAGAAAGAGATATCTCCACTTTCATATACCAATACTATGTCATTATTTTTTAAAAATATCAGACACTCAATAGTATTAATTAAATAAGCAAAAGAGTTAATTTATTCCTTAAAATTCTTTTCACAAGACAATTGGATGGCCAGTTTCATCTAAATGCAAATATACATATACAAACTCCTTGGCTAAATAATATGGGGGAAGATCACATATTATTATGCCCTAAACTAAAAGATTATTCACAGTATGCCTCAGTAGGACCTGGCCAGAGTAAAGCAAATAGATAAGCAGGGTGAGAAATGGAAGAAAACAGTTACCCTCAGCTTCATGCACGAGCTATTCCTGCACTTACAGCATCCTAAGAATGAGTTGCTACTTGAGTTGGCAGTGGGGACACCTCATCCTATTACCATGCTCTGTACATTTATATGCCAAAAGCTCTGAGTTCCTGCAAGAGTCAAAATGGTTTGACTTCTATTGCAAGGCAAGTCAGATGTATTTGAAGACATAGTCCTTTTGGTTATTAATACCTATTAACCTCCTATAGAACTGGTGCTCTGTGACATAAAATTTAAAATGCATTGCCGTTATATAAGTGAATGAACTTTAATTTTTTTTGCATTTGCGAGTTGTAGCCTTAATGTAGAGAACAGATTTTTGATGGAAATATGGGTCTATTTCTCAAAACTACTTTTGAAAACACACTGAATGTTATGACAGCCATGGAAGTGTCTAACTAAGTTCCCATACTTTTTCTGGCATCCCAAAGTGGTTATTAGAGGAATGGATACAGGGAAGGTCATTCCCTTTGGTGAATGAATGGATTTTCACCTCTGGGCAAGCAAGATGTGTTACATAGCCGCAAAGACAAATAAAGCTACTGGTGTGTCCAGTAATAGGAACTGAATGAGAAGAAAAGTTCAATTACTGGGGTAATAACCTGATGAGATAGGTCAGTGACCCTACTTAACACTGTCGAAAGCCTGCGCTCCACTTGTCCATCTTAGAAATACACGACTGACTTTATCTGGCTGGAAGGAATGGGTGTCTCCCTGGCTGGATCACGGGATAGAATCCTATCTCTTAGGGACGTGTTCTTCAGAGTCTGCTCGCAATAAGAGGAAAATTGATTCTTCTTGACAAATAGAGAGTACCTGGTAGAAATTTCAGGCTTAACAACTGAATGCAAATTTTTAGTTCCCTCATGTCATCCAGGGCTTCCAAATTGTCCTACACATACAGCTAAGGAAGCATCGCAATTATGTGAAGTTGCCTACGAATGGCTGAATCCAGACAGGAAGGCTAAGGGATGAAAAGACACCATCTTAGCAAATCAATCAATCAATCAATCGATTTTCTTGGAAAAGAATATTAAAAGCTAGGGAGATAGTTGAGTGGGTAAAGTAGTTGTGTGGCAAACATGAAAACCTGAGTTCAATCCTGAGAACTCACTTTAAAGAGAAAAAGACAAAGTAGCCAGGTGTGGTGTTATGCACTCATCTCAGCCCTGGGGAGAATGACACAGGTGGGTCCCTGGGGCTTGCAGACCAGCCAGCCAAGCCTGCTTGGTGAGCTTCAGACCTATGAGATCCCTGTCTCAAAATATAGGAGGGACGTTTTCTGAAGGACAGCTGCTGAGGTTAATGTTGGCCTACACACACACACACACACACACACACACACACACACACACAGACAGACACACACACAAACACGCTTGCAAACAAGTTCTTCTGCATAAAAATGAACATCCACATACATACATAAACCTCTCCACAAGTGTATCATTGGATTACATTAGACTTTGCTTTCTATTATTTAGAGAGTGGCTGGGGTAGGCCTACACAAAGCCCAGTCAGTTATTGCTGTGGGACAGTGGTCTTGCACCCTGTAAAGATTGGTCACTTGTATTGGTTTAATAAAATGCTGATTGGCCAGTAGCCAGGCAGGAGGTATGGAGAGGGTAACCAGAGTAGGAGAATTCTGGGAAGAGGAAAGGCTCAGTCTGCAGTCGTTACTCAGAAACATAAGATGCAAGATGAGAATTCCTCACTGATAAAAGGTACCAAGCCACGTGGCTAACACAGACAAGAATGATTGGTTAATTCAAAATGTAAGAGTTAGTTAATAATAAAGCCTGAGCTAATAGGGCAGCCAGTTTATAATTAATGTAGGCCTCTGTGTGTTTCTTTGGGCCTGAATGTATTCGGGACCGAGCAGGACATAAACCTCTGTCAACAAGTTCTTCTCAACTAGACTCAAGGATTCAGATCTGATCAGACATGATTTCTAATCTACAGAAAAGCACAAGTGAGAGATTCTCAAAGGTTAGCTGGGCCCTGAAAAGTCCTGGACATCAAGAGTTTAGTGCTATTGTTCTTATGGATAAATAAGATGCACAGCCCAAGACAGCTAATGAAGCACTATAGACTCTAGACCTGGGCAGGGATCAAGATAAATAGCAATAATAAGGTAAGGTCTACAACAATTTCAAAGAATCTAGTGAATGCTTGTGTTTCCTTTGTATCATCTGATGGATGGGTGGTCAGCCTTACTCATGTATTTACTATTGGCTCAGACATGATCCTTACAACACTGGTGTGGTCATTCTGTGTGGTTAGACAGGACTAGTAAATTTCCCATGCTTTTAGGATTTGTTTTTCCCCTTTAATGAGAACTCCAATTCTCAAATTCCTATGGTAGAAACACTGGCATCAATTAAACAAGAGAAGTGATAAAGAAGCTTATGTTGGAAAGATACAGTAACTTGCCTGACTATGCCAAGATTTCCTCCTGGCTGTTAGGGATTGCCACATTGCCAGCTTGTGGTTTCCAGACTGATTAAGCCATACAAATGAAATCATCAGTTCTCTCTAGGTCTTGTAGAGCCTTTTCTCCCTCAGGGACCCAACAGGAGGTTGTCTCCAGGCATCAAATTATAGCAATCAATAAACCTTTCACAGCATGGCTCATTTAGAGTCAGAGACACAGGCATTTTGCTAGAAGAAACAATGATTACCTGTCACGGGATCTGAGAATCATTGTGTTTATTACAGGTCAAGAGTGCAGACTCTCTGTGGCCAAATGTGAAAGTACCCTTGGGTCCTCAGTCTATTCTCTGTGGAATCTCATTTTGTGAATGGCACACTCAGTTATCCAAGCTAGTTGTTTGAGGACAATCTTCAATTTCTTCTTCCTTCTTTTCCTCTCATGCCACCCCAGCACTTACTCAGATACTGGGACCTCTAGTTCACAGTTCCTTGGTCCTTTCACAGTCTTTCAAGGGTCATACATTTACCCGAGCTCCCCATTGGGGTTCTATTTCTTGCAACCTCTTCTTCATTCTGCGTTTAACAACAAGAATTAACTTTTTAAATTTGTTATCTTAATGTGGTACTCCTCTATTTCAAGTGTTTTTCCTTTCTAAATTGTCTACACACCGAAAATCCTACAAGGAATTCTGTAGAATACGCCAGCACTTGGCAAACACTTCGTTAAAATATAAGTAAAGTACGCAAAGCATTGGCTCAGCAGTTAAGAGTGTTCAACACTCTTACCAGGGACTGGAGTTCAGTTCTCAGCACCTGGCTCAATTAACATATAAGAATGGTCTCAAAGCTACAAAAAAAAAAAAAAAAAACCCATGGTAGATCCTTAACCCAAATCCATTCGGTAGTGAATGAGCAGCCATGTGGTACAGAGAAAAATAACCGTGTTTCATCAAACACTGAAAATGGTGTGCTTTGCATCCTAGCAACAACTGGATTGCCTGTGTTCTTCAGCTTTACATCCCAGCAACAACTGGATTGCCCGTGTTCTTCAACACCTTTGTGCTGGTTAGGAATTGTATTTACATGGGCCATCCTCTTAGTCCAACCACCTGCCAGGTCTCAGATCAAATACCAGATTTTCAGGTCTGCCTTACCCCTGAAACTTGGTAGAAGATGGTGACACAGTTCGAGGCAGGGCGACTGTTAATGAAGATCGACAAAGCTTGCCTCCTTGCTCTGCCCATGCAGCCATGGGAGCTTCACTGAAGTATGACATCATGGAGGTTTAGACATTCTGGAACCCTTGACAATTATCTGAACTAATCAACCCTCCTAGGGTCATAACTCTCCAAGAAAGCTTTCAGTAATGACACACTTCTCTGAAATACTCTGTAGCATGCCTACAACCTCCCCCCTCCCAGAACATGTGTGTGACCTAGCCTAAAAATGTCTACACCTCCATGGGCCTTCGTTCTTGGATACATCTTAGTATCTCTTTGTTGAGTAAAAATTTTAGGGTACCATTTGTCCAATTGTAGCCTTGGTCCACAAAATAATCACTAAGGACTCAAGATAGTCTCTGAGTCCTATCTAGGATTAGGCTTTTTATTAAATTGAAGACTTTGTGAATGTAAGCCAGAATATAATGGTAACTCCTGCCTTCATATCTTATACCATAGACTCCTGACTCTTCCATACAACAAACACATGTATCCAAACTGGCAAGGTGTTTACTTCAATGTGTGACTTTTGTGCTCTACTCCACACAGGTGAATCAGAGCCTTTGGAGGCAAGGACTTGAAATCTGAAATTTAGCAAGCTCTTCTTTGCACATCCTAAATTCCTAAGGGTGAAGAATTTTTATTGTTATTCCCACAATGCAAACCAATCATATTGATTGCAGACGAAGACTGAGACCCAGAAAGGTGAAAGGCCCTTTGAATACATGTCTCATAGCAAGCTAACATCAAATGCTACATGGAGACCCGAATTTGTGCTTCCCCAGGTCTATTCTTGAGTCACAGTATCCTCATCCTCCTCTTTTAAGGCACTCACTATAGCACAGCACAAGGTCCTAAAGAGATTATTTCAGGGCTTATGAGCATCTCTGAGCTACAAGATCTTAAGGCAAAGGATTCAGCTGGACAAATTACATTCCAGTTCTGTGCAGAATACCATGTAGACAAAACCAAGGAGAAAGTAAGTTTGCTTAATCTAGTTGCCCCCTTCAGACACTGGATGCTCTCCTGCTCTGTCCTCACACTATGCTTAGGAGAGGCTCTGATATTAGACATTTTTCTTTTGTGTAAATAAAGCAAAGACGTGTTTTACTTGCATATGCCACTCACTAGGTGCTATTTTCTTATTTGCTCTCAGAAGGATGCCTTTCCTGACTGTCCGTATGGAATACTCCTAGATCTCCTTTGGCTTCCATCTCTGGCATTTGCACTTTGTGTGACTCTTATATATTTGCACATCTGTCTGTCTCCTGCACTCTGCTATCAGCATCCAGAAGCAAGGACCTAAGTCATTTCTCCATCCTGATTGCCAGCACAATTCTCAATTTGCTGCTGTTGACGAACCGAGGAGGTGGGGTGGGAAGAGGTGAATCTAATGTGTGCTTTGGCAAAGTACCTGACAGAAAGCCCCTTAAGGGAGGAGAGGGTTCACAGATTATGGGACACAGTCCCTTAATTTCAAATCCTGGAGGTGGGACCTGTCCATGGTACCAAAGAAGATATCTGCTTGCTGACATCTTACTTGATTAGGAAACAAAAGCAGAACACCAGCCCTTAGCTGGCTTTCTCCTTTCCCCATTTTCATTTAGTCCTAGACTTTCTCCCCTTTTCATTCAGTCCTGGACCCTTTCCCCTTTTCATTCAGTCCAGGGGATGGTGCCACTCACAGCCATGGTATGTCTTCATCTTCAGTTATCCTTTCTAGTAAGATCCCCACAAAAACATCCAACTCTAGGCAACTCGTAGTTAAATCAGGCTGAAAATCAAAACAAACCAACACAAATATTGTTCTGACCTTTGCAATGAATAAAATAGGTAGACAAAAGAGAACTAACTTTGAGCTGATTACAGTTAGTGAAAGTAGCATTTGAATAGAATTCTGAATGACTCCAAGAGCTGTTGCTGCCTCCAGCAGGTCCCTGAGTTCTCTCTCCCTATCAAAATGTTCCCTTCCTTGCAGGTTTGTGGTATTTTTAACAAACTCTCTAATTTGGGGAAAGGAAGTTCTATCCAATTCCTGCTTCAAATGCAATGAGAGAAATGAAATGACAAATTGAGAGCAAATTTAAAGGAAAATGTACTAAAATCCATAGCCAGAAGGTCTAGCATCTATAGACAGAGCAAAGTAAAGGAAGAAGTTATTGTAAATGGTGCTGACTCTACCTTGAAAAGGAGCTCAGTATTCAAGATCCCATATATTCAAAATACTGTGTATTCAAGGTACTATGTATTCAAGATCCTATGTATTCAAGGTCCTATATATTCAAGATCCTATGTATTCAAGGTCTTATGTATTGAAGAGGGATGCTTAAAAGAAATCCCACACTAGCTCAGAATTGAAAATAATAGACAGTTATTTATTTAGGAGTAGACTCACAAGTCAGAATCCTCTGCTGGAATGGAGAACAGAAACTGAATCCTGCAGCCAGAAAAGAGGCTAGACTCAAGCTATTCATTGGCATAAATAGTATAAGAGGCCATGCTCCAGTGGGCAGGTAACTACTGGCTGTAGAATTTCCTACAGCAATGTATTATTCAAGATCCTATGTATTCAAGATTCTATGCCATTGCACAGATCTAAAGTTCAGGACTAGAGAAAGATCCATCAATTTGAACATGTGTTGATTATAGAAAGTGACATAACCTCAAGAAAGCAGATGAGCTATCCATACATTACAGATATTCACACCCTTACTGTCACTATATCACTGGTATTCATGCCTTAGGTGCCTCATGTTTCCTCTTGAGGCACAGATCAGCATGTGAGGACTGGCGCCAGGTAGAGAAAAATGGGTGGTGTGTGACAGTGGACAAACTCACTAGCAAGGTCTGCCCTGGGATTAAACAGTGATGGCACACCCAATACTTAGAACAGCATTTGAAGCAGATGCTGGTAGAACTTCCCTTTTTTCAGAGACAAGGTCTCAGAATATCAAATGGCCAAAATACACTTAAAGAATTATTCAACATCCTTAGCGGTCAGGGAAATACAAATCAAAACAACTCTGAGCTTCCATCTTACACCTGTCAGAATGGCTAAGATCAAAAACACCGATGACAACTTATGCTGCAGAGGATGTGAAGTAAGGGGAACATTCCTCCACTGTTGGTTGGTGCAAACTAGTGCAACCACTTTGGAAATCAATATGGTGGTTTCTCAGAAAATTGGGAATCAATCCACCTGAAGGTCTAGCTATACCAATCTAAGGCATATACCTAAAAGATGCTCAATTACACCACAAGGACACTTGCTCAGCTATGTCCATAGCAGCATTACTTGTAATAGCCAGAACCTGGAAACAATTTAAATGTCTCTCTACCAAAGAATGGGTAAAGAAAATGTACATTTATACAATGGAGTATTACTCAGCTGTAAAAAACAATGACCTCATGAAATTTGTAGACAAATGGATGGAACTAGAAAAAAATCATTCTGAGTGAGGTAATCCAGACCCAGAAAGACAAACATGGTGTGTACTCAATCATATGTAGATATTAGGAATAAAGTACAGGATAACAAACCTACAGTCCACAGCCCCAGGGAGGCTAGATAACAAAGAAGGCTCAAAGAGGGATGCATGTATTTTCCTGGGAATGGGAAATGGAAGAGTTCTGTTGGGTAAACTGGGGGTAGGGAAGGGGAAGATGGGGCGTTGGAAACTTGAGGGAGCAGGTTAAGCAGGCTGGTCCCAGGAGGTGGGTTAGAGGTGGAAGGGAGGGGGAGAGTAATGAAAGAGACATCTTGATGGGGGGCATTTGGGGATTATGGAGAAATCTTGTGTCAGGGAAACTCTTAGGAATCCGTAAGGATGACCCCAGCTAAAATTCCTAGCAACAGTGGAGAGGGGGCCTGAGCTGGTCAACTGCTGTAATCAGGTTGGTGACTATCCTAATTGTCATCAGAGAGCCTTTACCTAGTAACTGATGGAAGCAGAAGCAGAGATCCATGGACAAGCATTGGGCCATTCTCCAGGAGTCCTCCATCAAGGTCATGATGGAGAAGCCAACAGAGACAGCTTATCTGAACTTGTGGGAGCACATGAATTCTGCACCAACAGTTAGGGAACCTGCATGGGACCCACCTAGGCCCTCTGCATGAGTATAGTTGTGTAGCTTGGTCTATTTTCAAGGCTCCTAGCAGTGAGATCAGAACCTGTCCCTGGTGCTTTGTTGGCTTTGGGAAACTGTTCCCCATGCTGAATTACCTTGTCAAGCCTTTATGCAGGGGGAGGAGCTTGGTCCTACCTCAACTTGATATGCCCTGCTTTGTTCAGGCCCATGGGAGCCTGGCCCTTTCTGAATGGAGACTTGAGGAGCGGGGGGGTAGATGGGAGTTGGGTGGGGGAGGGGACAGGAGGAGAAGAGGGAGGGGAAACTGTGGTCAGTATGTAAAATAATTAAATATTAAGAAAAAAGACAAGGTCTCATTATGTAGCCCTGGCTGGCCTAGAAGTCATTATGAAGACTAGACTGGCCTCTGACTCACAGAGATTCACTTGCCTCTGCTACCAGAGTGCTGGGATAAATAGCATGAGCCATCACACTATGCCCAAAGGCTTCTCTTTGATGCCAGCATTTGCCTATGGCCATGAGGCCATTCACTTACTCATTTACATTTTCATACATACACACGCACATGCTCACACACACACACACACACACGTGTGCACCCCTCCCCCCACACCATTTCCCATGTAACTACTATTGTCAGGTATAGTGTTAAATGATGAGTCATGGTACCTTGTCCCAGTATGAGTTGGGAAGTGAGATCAGGGTATGGGAGGTGCCACTTTGGAAGTGCATACAAGGTAAACACTGGAGATGGTCAGACTTTAACAAGGGACCCAGAGTGGGAGACTAAGGTGGGCAGCTCAAGAGTGTGAGGGTGAGTACTGATGTTTGGGAGGTAGTCTTCTCATCTCTTTCATCTCTTTCTTTAAAGGAGTTTTTCACCTCTTCTTTAATGGCCTCTATTACTTTCATAAAGTTACGTTTAAAGTCGATTTCTTCTACTTCTTCCGGAATAGGTTGCTCAGGTCTTCTTGTTGCACAATCGCTGGATTCTGGCATTGTCATGTTGCTTTTTAGGTTGATGGGGGAATTCCTGGATTGGCGCCTGCCCATCTTTTCCCCTCCCCAGTCAAAAGGGCCGACTTCTCCTCCAATGGGGGTGGCTAGATCAGAAGCCCTCTCCAAGGGCCTGCCGCACGGGCCTTTCTCCTCCGGTGGGGGTGGCTAGATCAGATGCCCTCTCCAAGGGCTTACCTCAGTCAAAAGGGCCGACTTCTCCTCCGGTGGGGGTGGCTAGATCAGAAGCCCTCTCCAAGGGCCTGCCGCATGGGCCCTTCTCCTCTTCCGGGGCAGAGGCAACACTGATCACAATGAATACACATGGATTCATTTCTAAAACTTGTTCCTAATTGAAAACTAATAATTGTATATATTCATAAGATACAATGTGATAGTTGATCTACATATTCATTGTAGAAAGAGTCAAATCAAGATGATTAACATATTTGTCATCTTATGCATAGGAAATTTTTGTGGTGAGAATTAAGAAAAAAATCTGTTCTTTCTACAATTTAAAATATTCAGTGTATTATTAGTCACCCATTTCCTTCCTCATTATCATGTTTCTTTTAGAAAATTGCATTAGTCCATCAGTTGTTCACCTGTGTACTCTATAGTGTCTGGGGTTGCTAAGAGCATTTCCAAGATATTCTTGGAATGACGGTGAGGTTGGAGTAGTAGGGATATTCCTATGCAGTCTAAGGCCAGGCAGCAGTTCTTAAAGCCAGCAGCATATTGTGAGTTTACTTTCAGGAGATGGATGATAGGCTGGGTATGGCTATAGTGCACCAAATCTCAAGCCAGTATGTGTCTGAAATTTTAAAGGCTTTTAGAGATTATTTCTTCTGTTTCTTGAGATTATAATAGAATTGCACCATCCCCTCTTCCTATTCATCCCTCAAAACCCTCCCATATATCTCTGCTTGCCCTCTTTTGTTATGTGTGCATGCACGTGCACGCACAGACAGACAGACAGACAGACAGACAGACACACACATACACTTCCCTACATATTTTAAGTTCATTCCTAGAATTTCTGGTTCAGTATGTCTGAGTCATGACCCTGGAGTCTGAATTTCTAGCAATTCTTTAGGTACTGCTGGTGGTCTGGGGTGAACATATACTGTCAATAATGGGAGAAGAAAAAGAAGAGAGTCACAGTGGTTAGGTCCCTGTGAATCTGCCACTTTAAGAAGAGGACAACACACACAAAGATTCTTTGTGGTAACTAAGAACAGAATGGCTTTTTAGTTCTTGTCAAGCCCAAAGCTTCCAAAGTACTTAAGAAAGTGGCCTTTAAAAACCTACCTCATGTCCTAGCAAATGCCAAATGCATGTCAAGATTGGATACATCATGTGATTCCTGTGGTGTCCCTGCTGCTGGTAGACACAAGACCATGTGTATGGTGACAGGAAATCCAAGAGCTTCTACCCAAAATCTATTTGTAACCTCACATGGTTGGGTAGTAAACCTGACTTTCTTTCTTTTACAGAATAAAGGCAATTGGCACCTGGACAGTTCCTCAAATAGTGGCTGCCACAGCTGTGCCTGAAGATTAACTTTCTTTGTGCAACTGGGTACTCTAAAAAAAATAGGGAAACATTAATGAACAATTCCTCGCGAATATGAGGAAGCTATGTGGAAGAGAGTGCTGAGGCACCAGGTATTTCAATGATGAAGTTGACAACCGGTGAATGGAGACCAGCCTGGCAGAAGAATGAACCGAATATTGCTGGCTGTCATTGTATGACATTTACAGAGTCAGTAGATATTCCTCTGCTGTGAAAGCCGCAGCATGGCAGCTAACAGGGAGAGGCGTGGAGGGAGGAGGGAGGCAGAAAGGAAGAGAGAGAGAGAACACTAATAATTGAAAATGATAAACCGCAGACTCTCTCTATACACCGTCCTATTCGGCTCTCCAACGACCTATACATTGTCGTATAGGCTCCGAGTAGCTGAGCCACTTGTCAGCCTCCCTCAGCTTGAAACACTTTCAAAGGTGTGCATCCTTTCCAAGGCCCTCTAAGCCCATTTGCTTCCTCCTGTTGGTCTTGCTCATCCTTGTCGGATAATAAGAATCATTGAGAGTGTTTGTTATTCGAGTAGATAACACGATCCCTGCCAAGAGCAAAGAATTCAGAATTTCCAAGTGAGGAGCCTGAGCACCTGCCTGCCGAATACACGCTGCAGGTGGCTCTTCTTCTCAGATCATTTGTGGGGAGCGTGCAATGCATTCCACTGTCTTGACAGGTGGCAGGAGACTGGAGAAGCAGCTAGGAGGGGCACAGAGATGAAGGAAGTAGATTTGACAGACATGTCTGTGGTTGTGAGGGAGACAGCCTTTGGATCTTGCAGTGATTCTGTCTAGAGTTCTGTGGGCTGTAAACTACAGCCTCCCAATGAAGTCTCCTTGTAGGTGAGGAAGTGAATGGCCACTCTGCCACGTTCCTTTGGGTCTGAGAACCAAAGAGCGCTTTGGCCAGGGCCCAGCTGCATGTCCTGCCCTGGTTACATAATTGGTAGGAGATGGTTCCTTCACACTCTGAGGTGAAATGAAATGCAGGCGGTTCCTGGGAGAGCAGCCAACTAGCATGCCCCTGTTTTCAGAACACAGAAATTATTGTAGTTGTTTGGCTGATTAAAAACATAATGATGATGATGGATATAATTTTAAGAGAACTTCTTGGAATAAGAAATTATGTAAGAGTTTTTAAAGGCTTCAATTTGGCAAAATTGCAGTAGGATAATTCAGGTTTCTTCTTGCACAGCAGGTCACTTTTCCTGAACTCCTCAGGCTCTCAGCTACTTGCCTCTTCCAGGGCAGATGTGTGCTTTTTTTCTTTTTTCTTTAAATCTTCAGTGAAGATATCGTCTATGCAGTAGCTCCTCAAATCTGCTCACATCCCGGTCTCTTGAATTGCCACATGTGATTTGTTGCATTTACATGGCTGATGTACTTGGATAGGAAGATTATCTGGATTATCCAAGTGAGCCTAATGTAATCAAAAGAAGCCTTGAGGAAGAGGAAGCTGGGTTAGGACCAGAGATGGAGAAGCTGAGTTCAACTGATGTGAATGATAGATGGGGTCGGGAGATCCAAAGATAAGAACAATTTCCCCATGTGGAAATCAGCTGATTCTCCCACAGCCACCAGAAGGAAAGGAGCTATACAGGCTCTTAGTTTAGCCTAGACTCATTTTGGATTCTGACCTGCAGAGCCGCAAGACAGAACATTTGTTTTAAGAACCAACTTTGAGGTGATTTACTACAGAAGCAATATGAAAATTATATACCATCACCCAGTGGCTTCTTTGGTATTCCTACACTAAGAAAAAGGGCTTTCATGATCCGGTAAGATCCAGGGTCAGGTTTGACAGGGGTGGTCAGCACTGTGAAACAAAGACCGAGAGGATGAACCCTAAGCTCCTCCCTAGAGTGTGAAAGCTGCAGCCTTTGTTTCTTACAATCACAGATGGCGAAGGTACATCTCAGAGCCTCTCCTGTGGTCTCTTCAGCATCTCTCTTGACGGTGGCATCCCAAATGTATTTTAAGCTATCTATCATTTCTAACAAACAGCACTTTCACGGTGGGCTTCAGACACTTCCTCACTGATTGCTCTGGCTTGTGGATCTTAAGAAAAGCAGCCCAGATAGCTCATCAGTGGCATGTGTCTGTGGCTCATATTGCAACTGTGCTTTTTTTGATGACAGCCAAATGGCTTCTTATGCTGACATTCATGCCTCGTGATGGACTCCATACCTCAGAAAAGCTATTTGTAATTGCAAAGGCATTGGTCTGGTTGTAATTTTTCTGGTTCCATTATTCTTAAAAATCTCCTTTAACCTTATGTCTTTCCTCTCAGTTTTTGCTTTCGAGAGTGTAGTCAACATCTGACCATGAAGGCGACTTACCTGTGCTCTACACCAGGGAGAGTGGCAGCTCGAGTTGGCTCAGTTGGTAAATAAATGAGAGTATAGACCACCCAGTCATGCTTCAGTGGTTGTGGTTCTGGGAAGTAGCATGTAATGGATCAAGCCCCAAAGTGAGACTCGTTTGGAAGCCATGAAGATTCATTCCTAGATTACAGACATGAGCGGGTATGAGCTGATAGCCAATAGCTAAGATTGATGCACCAAATCAGGGCAGCTGACCAGTGAAAAGCAGTCTAGAAAGTAGAGATCCATCCTTCATAACTTCTTTCATACATAGATCTTTAACTCTTAAAAAAATGGCAATGCTGGCCCTCTGATTTCTTTAGAACCCTTGGAGTTCTCTCTTAAAATAGATATTGCCTTTTCGCAGGTGGCACATTCTGCTGGGTCATGACCATGGTTCTTAGAGAGTGGTGTGGACCAGTGTTACCATGGATCAACAGCACTGTGGTCACAAGTGGTGTAGGAGGGTTCTTCTGTATTTCTGTGCTTTCATTGGTTAAATAATGAGAGACTTCCTGGCCTGTAGGATAGGTCAGCCCTTAGGTGGGTGGAGTAGACAGAACGGAAGGCTGGGGAGATGGCACGGGTGCAGATGCCATGATTCTCCGGCCTGAGATGGCTGTAGGTTAGAATCTTACAGTAAGCCACCACCTCGCTGTGACACACAGACTTTCAGAAATGGGCTAAATAAGATGTAAGAATTAGCCAATAGAGGCTAGAACTAATGGCCAGGCAGTGTGTTAAATGAATCCAGTTTGTGTGTAATCATTTTGGGTATAAGCTAGCTGTGCGGTGGCTGGGAGCTGGGTGGCAGAACACAGCCCGCACACCTCTTATAACACACAAGTAAGTCAGAAATTTTTATCTCCATCTCTAACCCAGGTCTATGGGACCAGATCTTCATTGAAAGAGGCCCCTGGCTGATCTGTATGCACTTTGAGAAGCAATGGTTGAAGATGTTGGCTGAACTGGAGACCCATTTTCAGTGTTTTAGATGTGTTCACTGATCCTATTCATTTAGAAATAAGCATCTATCGTCTCCCTTGTACTTGCTCTGTCCTGAGCTACAGGAAAAAGGCAAAGAGAGTTTATCTCATTTTCTTTTTGCTCTCTACAACTCACTCTATCTTTCCCTCTGGCAGACCCCCCCACTTCCTTACTACTCTTTTTAATTTGGAGTACCTGGCTTTGTTTTGCCACACAACTTTCTAAGTGTTGTCTGTTATTTCTGTATTTCTCCCTTTTGGCTCTTCTATGAATAGAATGGATTTTGCATGTATCTGACCACTGCTGTTCTTTTCCAGGTTTACTGTTGAGGCTGCTCAGGTGCTGGCTTTCCTCCCTGAGGCTATGTGTCACAGCCTCACCTCTCTAGAATCATACGTTTCTAGTGTTGGCAAGAAGAGCATGTCTGACTCTAGCTGCTACCAAGGTTTTCAGCAGTTGTCACCCCTCCACCAACTGCCAAGGTCATTCCTTGGGGAGAAGTAATCTGACCTTGTGGGCAAATGACACCTGTCTTTCTTACCACACAAAACAGCCAGCCTCCTTCTCACAGCTTGTTTCTACACATTTCCAGTGTAACTTCCTGCCTGTCTCTGTCTCTCGTCTCTCCCTCTCCCACCCTTTGTGTGTGAGCGTGTGTGCTACATATGTTTGTTTGTGTAGAGACAAGTGGCTGATGCTGAGGTCTTTCTCAATTACCCCCTACTTTATTCTTCAAGTCAGGATTTCCCTCTGAAGCTGGTACTCCCTGACCTGTGTATGCCAGCCGGTGGGCAAATCCAAGGCATCCTCCTGTCTCAGTCTGCCCGCAGCACTGGGGTTGCAAACGTGGCCACATCAGGCTTTTACACAGAGGTTAGGCATCTGACTTAAGCTCCTCATGCTTGTGCTCTGAGCATGACATGTGTGTGACACAGCCATCTCCCCAGTCCTTTTTTTTAATAGCTTAGCAAATAATTTCAATTAGGGAAACAAAAAGATGTTTTCTAGAAAGCCCGCTAATATCCTATATCCCCCCCCCATCCTCTTTGTTCACTCACAAAATTTGCTATACATTTAATGGATTCCAACTCTAAGCAAGTTTGGTGAAGTTAAGAAATTACAGTAGAAACTATAACTATTCCTTTGGAGTTCTTTTTAAGAAGACAAATGTCATTTGTGCCTTCTGTTCTTTTGAACGGAGTACTGCATACTCTCAGACTGACTCCACTTGAAAATGTTCACTCTCTCTACATTTATATAACACCTTGTAAGGATATTATGATTTTATATGCTATAAATTATGCTATATATGTGGAATATATTATGATTTTTATATGCTATAGGAACCCTGTCACCACCTGTGGAGATGGTTCAGTGGATAAGAGCACTTGCT
>JAQHUG010000001.1:9353134-9384296 GCA_028555095.1 Dicrostonyx torquatus
AGGTAGCCAGTTGTCTCTGTGATTTGTTGCATATTTTGGAAGTTGTTTGATTGCACTTCCTAATTACTCAGGTAATGTTATTTCCCTTCTCAGATCTTCAATTGGGTTGAAGACTAGATAAACGTAGTTAGTTACTTTCCTCTCATGACTTGGCCAAGTTATTTATTATATAAGAATTAAGCTAGTTAAGAATAGGATATTTTATTTTTATTGTATATAATTTTGTAATAGGTTTAGAACTTTCTTACTTAAACAAAAGGGGGAGGTGCTGCAGGAGCTCTCTCTATCCTTTAGCCAATGGCTTTTGAGATACCAGCCAATTGGGGCATGGTTTTCATATTAAAAAGCGGCAGCAGCGCTCTGCTCCCTCTCTTGCTTCCGGCTCCCATTCTGACTACTAGACTCTTTTTCTGTTTGTGACCAGAGGACTGTGGTTTGGGACATTGATCTGCAAGTTTTATCCCCTCCAATAAAGAACCCCTTTTTTAATCAAACTGGTATAGGATTGTTTTGCGTCTTTATGGGAATCAACAAAATCTGGACCTCAGGTTTTGTCTTTAAGAGATTTGTGATTTATTTTTAGTAGTTCACTCAACTCTCTAGCTCCAGTTTCTTCTTCACTAATCTTGCAGGCTTGTTGTATGGATTAAAGAGATAGCATGTGGGAAAGTGCGGGCATCATTTCTGCTGTACAGTAGGAGCACATTCATGGATTAATGCTTTTTATCTATACGTGTATATTAATAACTTGTTTTGGCTTCTAACAAGCCATGTGGCTCACACAAACCGTTTCTTTTTTTCTAGATCCCCAAGGATTTTGCCGTTGGGATAATACAACGGTTGGGATACCTTAAGGATCCTACCACTCATCTGAAGACTCTGAAACTTCACAGCTCATAGCCACTGTACACAGCTCCACAGAACCTGGCAGGACACTTTGTCCCCTTTCTCACTTCAGGTGAAGATCGGTGTTAGTATTCCTGACTCACTTGTTTTAAAGATAGCCAATGATATCAATGGCCACATGCTTGGAAAAGGAGTGCTGTGGCTTTAGCTCCAGACAGATTGAAAAGATTTTTAATTCCTGAGTGTGTGTGTGTGCGTGTGCATGCATGCACATGCATGGGCCACCTGATATGGGTGTTAGGAACCACACTCTGGTCCTCTCCAAGGGTAACAAGCACTACTGATTGCTGAGCCAGCCCTCCTTCCCCCGATTATTGATCACAGAGCTGTATTGGTTATTGCTACAGAATGAACAAGTCTGCAATGTGTGACATGACAAATTCAGTTTTGAAAACAAACAAAACTTTGAAAGTTAGCTTGGCTTGCTTGCATTCACGTCAGTTTTGGTAACGTCTTGGTGGGTCACTTTAGGTCTCTACAGACACTGAATTTAAGTGGAGATCAGGGCAAATTGGATAACTTTGCATAATGGCACTGTACAAAAATAGGACACACTTGCTCATCAGCAGGAAAACCCACTGGGACTTTAAAAATAGTCACTTTAATTTTGAATTTTTAAATAGGAACTAAAAAGGTCTAAGTAAATATAACAAGTTGGCATGTATATTAAAAACGTGTGGGGATTTTAAACAAGTGTTTGCCTTTTCCTTACTGCAAATGTAACACATTCTAGGGTAGAAAATGAAAATGAAATCCTATATTTTTTGTAATTTTGTCACTGAGAAATACATAGTTATCATTTTTTATTTGTTTTATTTTAGTCATACACACTTATATGAACACATTTATATTTACTGGGCCTTCTATGTATGCCCCCAGCTTACATCTCTTCTCTGAGAGTCAAATTTGTTTACCCAACTGCCATGTTCAGAGATGTCCTGGTCTGTCAGGACCCTGTGGCTTCCTCTGCTATGTCATTCCCAGTGATACACTGGGAGGATTCGGGGCCGTCTACTGAAAGGTTCAGAAACACCTCAAACACAGCAACTACAAACCTGAATTCATAGTTCCCATCCCAAACCTGTTCTCCCAGTGTCTCATGTTAAAGTATGGTCTCCTCTCCACACACACGAGCAAGGCACGGATCAGAGACCCACTCTAGACTTTCTCCTTTTCTTCTTTCTATACCCAACTGTAGTTTGGGGCTGAGTTCTGATCACCTCCTACTGCCATGACTTTTAACTGGGTCACTTACCTCAACATTATCCTCTCTCCTTCCAAGGTCCACCCCAGGGCTGGAACAGCATCCCGTCACCTGTCAACATAAAACCACTGCCTCTCCTTTCCTGAGATAAAAACCTAAACTTTTTAAGCTTAAACATGGGGCTGTGTTTAATTTACTAACTTTGCAATCTCCTATCTGTTCTTGGGGCCTCTGGCAACACATTGAAACAATATAGCCTCCAGCCTATTCATTACAAACTCCTAGGCCTCTGGGACACAGAATCACAAACACTGTATTTTCCCAGGAAACCCTGCAGCCTCTGAGGCAAACACTCAGCACTGATGCACTGATGCTCGAGCCTGTTACTTTGTAACTCACTTGGTGGCAGAATCAGATGACTCACTGACAGGACGGTCTTAGAAAGCTTTCTGGACAATGTTGTAGGACTCTGGGTGGTTGTTTTTAAGAAAAGACTTCCCCACTTCCTCCACCCCAAACAAAAAAGTCATGTATGGCAGCAAAAGCCTGTCGTACTGTCTACTCAAGAGATAGAGGGAGAAGGATTGTGATTTTGAACCCAGTCTGTACAACACAGTGGGATCCAGTCTAAGGAAACTGAAAGGGCTGTGGGCAGAGCTCATTGATGGAGTGCATGCTTGAAGCCCTGGGTTCAACCCTTAGCGGTGAAAACAGCTCCAGCAGGGGATTACAATTTCTCAGTGTATTAACTTAGACTGGACCTTCCCTGTGCACATTAGATCTACTCTGGCAGCATCTAAGATGTTCTGACGCCTTGGCTCTTTGCCCAGAAATTTTGTTTAATTGTTTTGAGGTGGGGGGCCTGGGAATCAATGTTTTTCTTAAGCTCCTCCGGTGATCCTAATATGTATCCGTGGTTGATTTAGGCTTCAAAAGCTACTGGATGTCCGTGTATAAAGGGAGGACTTGACATTTATATAGCTCTTGTCTTCCCATCCTAAAATTAACCATGGCTTTTCTCACTTGTTGATTTTGCTCTTTCCTTTTCAAGACAGTCTCATGTAGCTGAGGATGGCCTTGAACGTCTCGCCTTCCTGCCTCCACCTCTGGAGAGCTGGAATTGCACATGTGTGCACCCAAGTTAATCATAACCTAAAGTCTCCCAGAAGACTACCTTACCTGGGCATCAAGGATCATCTTTAGCAGCAATAAAATGGCATCTGGGTTGCCATGTTTCTGAGTTATGTCTTTAGTTTTCAACTGGACCAAATTCAAGATGGGGTGAATGACTTTTCACTCTTAACTCCGTCCCCTCCCCCAAGAGGAAGAGATTAAATTGACAAGGACTGGAATAATAGTTCTCAAACTGGGACAGTCTGATCCCTTGGGGAGCATCTGGCAGTGTCTGGAGGCCAGCCTCAACAACTGAGTAGAGACTCACCGCCCATCTTACCTTTCCTGGTATGATACTGTTCAAAGTAAGATGTCAGTTAATGTCCTAGGATCCACTGCACAATTATCCATCCAAAAATGTGGGTCATGGGGAGGCCGAGAGGCCCTGACTGACATAGAACCCCAAAGCCTCCTTTTAGTGTTAAAATACTTGTGCCAATGCCTAGCTGGGGGAAGAGTCTTACGTCAGCGGCTGGAATGAAGTGGGCAGATGAATGCTGCTTTTGGGAGATGCAGATATAAAGAAATCTAGGGGGAGGAGAGGAGGACTTGAAGGAAATGCGTTCTTATGACTGTGGCTCATTCTCCTATATTATTAGTTCTCTTAGTGCAAACAGCCAGCGATGCCAGCAGCACCTGGGAACCCATCAGTCACATGCACGCTCAGACCCCAAGTCCTGTTGCATCAGAGCCTCGGGAATCTGTGTTTTAACAAGCTCCCTGGGTGATTCTGGATGCTGCTAAAAATTGGCAGGATTGCTCGGGATCCCACGCTGACCTCATCTGAAGGTCTGTTGTGCTTTGGTGTATCATCGACTGTCAAGAGTCAATTTCATTATTGGAAGTAGCAGTGTTGAGGGAGTTGTAAGGGGGGGTTATGGGAAGGGCCAGCTGGTCTGCAGGGGAGACGAGCTGGAGGTAATGCCTCCTGACAAGTCCATTTAGTGATTTTATTCCTTCATGGGATGCCTGCCATAATGTGTTTTAAATGCCAGCGCAGTCAGGCATGCTGGGTAGAGAGCAATAATGATGCTGGGTGCAGGTTTAATTGCTAAGGGGAAGGAAAGGGAGGGTTGAGGGATGCATAAGTTGAAGAAAAGTTCTCAGGATCAGCATCTGAGGGACAGCTCTTCTCTCACTCTCCTCAAGACTTTTAATTGAATCCTGTTTGTCTCACCCACCTCACCCCACTCCTGATTTATTCCACTGACAATCTCAATGGCTTAAAGGTAAGCCAGGGTTTATCATTCTTAGCCCCAGACTTGGTTCATGCCATTTCAGAGACTGTTCAAAGGAAGCAAAGAACTAACCCATGAAATACGGCTTTGAAACGAAAGGGACCTGACATTTGGAAAATCCACGAAGCTACTTTCGTCCCCACTTCTTTTCTGAGAAGAATTTAGCCTCCATATCCTCCAAAAGCTGTGCTCTGAGAGCCAGCTCTGTCCACAATACCTTTCTTCTTTGTGGGACACTCCCTGTAGCCCCTCATTCCTGAAGGTATGTTCCCCCTTTGCCTTCCTCCCCATCCAGACCTCTCCCTTCCTGTAATCTAGAGCTGATTATATACAGAGAGAGCTGGGGGGAAATATCTGGTAATGTAGAAAGAAACTCTTAGAAGAGAATATGGTAATAGTGAGCTTCAGTGTGTATGGGTGTTCCGAAGACACAATGAAAACATTTACATATTGAATGTAGAACTGCCATAAGTGATAGGATGTGTCCCAGGTCCAAAGTAATTAGATGGACATATTTCTAATGTGTGAATCAACAGATATGGACGGGTAAGGGTACTGCTTTTTCTTGGGATATTTTAAAATGGCAGACCAAATAGTAAAACCTACAGGGATGTCTTTCAAAAGCTCTATCTAATGTAACTATAGGCTTTAACATCCAGCCAGCCAGCCATCCAGCCAGCCAGTCAGCAGAAACTTATGAAGATTATACTATATCCATGCCAAGCACGATGGGGCAGATGGAATAAGAATGGCATGTGTGATTACATCTGAGTAGGTGAATTCTAAACTGACACATGAAGGTTAAGAATTCACCAGCCATGCAGAGACAGGGATATTTAAGGGACAGATCGGGTTTTCAGGTTTATATCTGGCTTTAGAAATGTAGACTCAAGGGACTATTTGAATATGTTAAGAATATTATGCACAATACGGGCTTAAAGACATGGGTGTGACTGTGTGTCCTTTCAATGTCATAGGAAAACTGTTTATCAGGTCCTTCCAAGGGTAATTTATTTCCCTACAAGGACACATCACTGTTTCATTTCAAAACTTACTACTATTAATTAAGGGCTCAGACTCTATAAATCCATATGTGGAATACTATCTATGTGTATATTTTATATGTATGCATGCATATGATATAATGACTTATGTATAATAACAAAGATAACCCCGGCATTTAGAGTCAATTGCCCCAAGGGTATTAACCCATTTCTATGTAGAAATCTTACTTCTACATAGGTGATATGGAAGGGAAGAGGGGATACATGATGGCAGACATGTTTAAGTAGGGATAGGGTGGGCACAGGGAGTAGGGGTGGGGCACAGTAGAGACAAAGGGGCAGGGTGAGGGGACTAACCAAATGAAGGATGAATGAAAAACTTATGGAATTCTGCTACTCTGAAAGTCAATTAAAAAGGAAGGTTTAAAAAGGAGTTAGAACATAGTTTCCTGCATGATTGGATGGATGATGTTACTCCCAAAAGCCACAGTAACAAGTATGTGCTAGCTTCTTATGTCTTACTGGCCAGGAGGCCCCAGAGAACATCTGAACGAGACAGGCTCTTGCCGTTCTACTTGGTTGCCTACGAAAGCTAAACGACGAGGTCCCATTACTTAAGACAGCATTATTGTTGGCTGCAAAATATAGAGAAACTGAACTGGAACTGAACCAGAAGCTTCTGCCTGCTGGCTGGCTTTCATAATACCTGGAGATACCTTGTCTGCTGCTAGAGAAGAAAAAGAATCAGGGGCCTTATTGGCAAGCTGTGCTCCTTATGAACCATAAGACCAGCACACCACGAGAAGTGTGCAACTGGAGCAGCAGTAGTAACACAACAGTTAGAGAAATAACCAACCCTCTGGGATTCAATTGGAGGCTCACTGCTTAAGATGGAATTCATGATTGGTACTATATCCCCAGCAAAAACCCACTGATGATGAGGTCTCAGTTCGGGGTGAGGGGGCTTACTATTGATGGTGGATGAAACTGACATGGCACCAAACTCCCTTTAAACACTTAGGGCTACACCCAGAGACAAATGCTACTGTACCCAATCTTAAACAGAGAAGCTCTCTTTAAGGTGAGTGGTGAACTGCTGTCCAAGGTGCTGAGAATAAGTGCCCCTGAGTGTGAGTGAGCATATTTAAACAGAACATTTATACTACAGCATCAGGAATGCAGGGAGCAACACGGAAGACGGAACAGAAAGAAGGCAAAAGAGAGAAGGTAGGGAGGGAAGCTGGGAAAGGCTTTCTTCAGGGCGAGACACAGCTATTGTGAACATGATCTCATGGCGGCTGTGGTCCTGCACTGGGTCTGCACGTGACTGGGCCTGTCAGCCGTCAACTGGAGGCTGGAGAGGTGGTCATGGACCCTAATTCTCTCTGCTGAACTATCGGCTGTTGATGGATTCTGCAGGGGGCAATGCACTCACTAAGGAGACCAGGAGGAGCCAATGAACAGTACCAAACCTATCATCAAACAAATGGTCCTAAATAAAATCAATAGGTAAAAATATAAGATTGTGGGAAAGGGACTTAGAGGGAAATGGGGTGGGATGCAGAGGTGGGAGAAAGGTAAGTGGATGGATGGTAAGAGTAATAAGAATGCATTGTAAGCACCTATGGAATTGTCAAAAGCCAAAAAAAGTGATGTGATTTCAAAAGGAAGAAATCCCAGTCATAGTCCTGTTTAGAGGAAAAGACAGTGTAAACTGAATTCCTGAAAATGCTCGGTTTTATCATCTCTTTGGGGTTCTCATTAATTGGTGAGATGACTACAATGCAGTGAACATGCTCATCTGGAAGCCCAGGGAGAATACTGTTCTTACTTTATCAACACTACAGTTTGAGAAGGGTCATCCACAGTACAAGTCAGAGGTCTGGAAAGTTGCCTTGAAAGATTATGATTATTTATTTCTGTACAGCTAGACATGTTTTTAACTTAACCTTGTCAATAGTGAGGTCTTCAGAGGTGGACTTGACCTCAGGGGCCTCTGAGTCTGTTCTGCAGGGTCTGGGTACACATGCAGCCTCTGTCTTACAATGTAAACACTAAATAGGAGCGTGGTTTATGGGGGTGGGGATCACCATCTACGGTTATCCTGGGCCTTTCTCTCTGGAAAGCATCTTCAACATAGTGGCAGGGGTGGGCAGAGAATCACCATGTATGGTTATCCTGGGCCTTTCTTTCTGGAAAGCATCTCCAACATAGCGGCAGGGGTGGGCAGAGAATCACCATCTATGGTTATCCTGGGCTTTTCTCTCTGGAAAGCATCTTCAACAGAATCATTGAACAAGACGGAAGGAGAGTATCTCTGAGGAAGAACACCAGCTTTTATAAAGAGAGCCTTTGAGGCCAGGTTCCTTGTGCTCTAGTTACTGGTGTTCAGTTATCAGAGACGATCCCTTTCTATATGGGTTGTGAGGAACATAGTTCTGTCAAATCAATTTATTAACACTTTATTAATTTCATATAAATTGGCATTTTGGCCTCTGGACTTATATACTTGCCTCTTGTGTAAGTCAATTCTTCCAGGTCCTTTCAAGTACTTAGACAAATTCTTATTCCTTGCACTGAAGAAGTTGGAGTCTGCACCAGGCTCTGGCTGGAAACCCCAATTGTGAGGAGCCTTTGTAGGTGATGTGACGAGCCATCTCTCCATCTCTTCCTCATTCACTTCTCACTGCATGAGGCAGAGGTGTGGCTGGCCGATGTACTCTTTCCTCTCTCTGTCTCTCTCTCACACACACTTTCCCCCACTTCTCTATTGTTTGTTTGTTTTGAGACAGGGCTTCTCTGGAACTAGCTCTGTAGACCAGGCTGTCTTCAGATTCACAGCAATCCACTTGTTTCTGCCTCCTGAGTGCTGGGATTAAAGGCGTGCACCACCATTGCTGGCTAGTACCACCATGAACATACCTGGTCTTGTCTGTTCCTTCTCTTTATTGGGATAGTCAGAAAGTATTTGTGTTCCTTTCTAAATAATAAAAAAAGGTCATAAAAGAAGACAACCCCCTTGTTCTCAGAGAGCAAATAGTTGTTTCCTTGCTAGGTTAGTAAAAAGTTTCTAGTTTCCTTCCTTGGCATTCAGTTTAAGGCCTCTTTCATGTTCACACACATGGCATAACATTGACATTCTACAGTTCCACTCTGATGGCCAAACCTGTTGCAGACAGCTGAGATCCTTGGAACACTGTACCTATGAGGAGAAGCTGCTACATCCTCCAGCTCCGGAGGATGCTCTGCTTAGCATCCCAGTGAGTGACGGTCACTAACCTCAGCTTCAAGGACTCTCTGCACAAAGGCTAACTTCTTCCTTAGAAATAACTCTCCTAGTGTTTATTTGAAGATTCTATTGAAAATATTTTCTGGTGGAAAAGCACACAGAATAGCCATAAACTGTGTGCCCCCCCCCAAACACATTGCTAGCTATTTAATGTTTAAGCTGTGGGAGTGGAGTTGCATGCATACCCTGCAGAACTGACTCAGAGGCAATACCTCTCAGGAAGTCAACTCCAATTTGACATCCCTATTAACAAGGCCACATTAAAACATTTCCAACCGTGCAGAAACAAACACCAAAATCTTTGGAGGCAGCGTTTTCCATTTCAGTGTTAACGAAGTAGTACAACACATGATGGAGTGAGTGGCTTAGATTAGCGAGCAAGCAAACCAATCAACTAACAAATAAACCCAGGAATGAGCAATCACTGTGGGTAGCACACAGCATCATTTGAATAAGGCAGCAAGTCTCACCAGTTAGAATTATCCTGCGGCGTATCCAGGGATGCCCTGAGTTCCCACTCAGACTATTCTTTTCTGCATTAGTGACTTTTCTCATTGCTATAATGAAACACCTGGCAGAAACAACTTAAGAGAGTGAAGGCTTGCTTTCCTAGACTCCTGGTTCAGAGGGCTTCAGTCTACCCCAGCCCAGAAGGCACTGTGGAGTTAATGGCAGCGTGAGAGTGTGTGAGACTTCTCACCTGGTGGCTGACCAGGAAAGGCACTGCAATGGTGTGGGAGGTCCTTCTGTCTATGTGTTGCTTTTGTTGGTTAGTGAATAAAGAACTGCTTTGAGCTTATGGCAGGGAAGAACTGAACTAGGCAGGGAAAGCTAGGCTGTATGCTCAGAGAAAGAAGGTGGAGTCAGAGAGATGCCTTGTAGCCCCACTGGAGACAGATGCTGGTCAGAACTTTAGCCAGTAAGCCACAGCCATGTGGCAATACACAGATTACTAGAAATGGGTTAAATTAATATGTAAGAGTTAGCCAATAGGAAGCTAGAGCTAATGGCCAAGCAGTTATTTAATTAATACAGTTTCTACGTGGTTATTTTAGAGCTGAGCAGCTGGAAACAAGCAAGCAGTCCTCCTCTAACACTGGAACCAGAGCTGGCCATAACCTTCAAAGGCCTCCGCCTGTGAATCACACCCACCAGTTAAGCCCCAACCCCACACCTAAAAGACTCCTGAGCCTTCAAATTAGCACCCAAGTGGGGAATCTAGCCACCCAAATATGAGTCTGTGGAGGGCTTATTAGACTCAAATCATGTCCCTGATTCCTTTCATCACAAAGCAGGGTCATCTCTCCTCTGATTTCATCCCGAAAGCTGGTCACCTGTCACTTTCCAGTGTAGAGCTAGCTTCAGTGTGAGGAGACTGCCTCCCTTCAGAACAATCACAAGTTACTCTGTTGGACGCCACCTATACTGGGGACACATGGTATCCAGAGGGACAAGTGGACTCCCTCTGAACTTTCATCTGAAGATCTCACAGAAGTGATTGGTGCTCGCTCAGGACCTTAAGTTCACAACTCAATTGATTTCTTCAAAAACATTCTAAACCAGTCAAGAACTGACAGGTTATCTTGACAGCCAGTTAAAGACATGTCATGGCCATGGACAGTTTTGCTAATAAAAGAGTTTCAATGTCATTACGTTGATATTGAAGCAGTGCCTACTGCTGACCTCATGCCCCTCCCTGGGTAGCTACTAAGTACAGCAGGCAGAGGAGGATCCTCATTAGCATCGGGGCCATGGCACACAAAGAGGGGACTTTCTACTCAATGAGTGTTTGAAAGGATGGTGTGTGGGGAAAAGGGTGGGATATTGGCGCCACCTCTACTGTGCTCTTCGTTCATAACAGCTGGGCAAGGAAAGCTCCTCTTCTTCCCACGTTATGAAACAGAAGAACCTGAGCGTCAGAAGGACTCGGGGAGCTGCCATCCCTTCATAGGAGGTGACAGACAGGATGCAGGAGCCAAAGGTACCACAGACCAGTGATGTCAGGTCGATGTCTCAAGTTCAGTCATGTTAACTGGAAGCGGATTATTTATTTATTGTGACAGAAGATTTATCATACTGCATTTACCATCATAAGTGCATAGCTCTGTAGCATTAAGCATGGCCGTACTGAGGTATAACCTTTATCACCACCCATCACTGGAAAAGCACTGTCTTCCTCACTAAAACTCATGCTCATTAAACACCAGCTCTAAAGAGTCTGCTTTGGACATTTCCTGAACAAAACCGGATCTGATTTGGGAAGATAGTCTCAGTCTCTTTCTCTGATTCTCACTGATAAAACATCACCATGATACTGAAGCAGTACCTACTGCTAAGCCCATTTGCAGGAAACCTCACTCCTCCCCCTTTGGAACTGCTAAACACAACAGGCAGAGGAGGGCTTTCACGAGCAGCGGGGGCTGACACATGCAGAGGGGCAATTTTCTACTAAGCGGATGGGAAGGGTGATGTTTGGAGAAAGAGGAATGGTTAACACAGGACAGCTGAAAACAGGACGGGGCTTAAAGAGAAAGGGAAAAGCTGGGAGACAATTGGTCTGGACAGGTGTGTGTGTACATCACTGCCCTTCTGAACGTGGAGACGTAAGGTGTATCTGTCCCCTCAGAGAGTTTAACTGTACAATGCTGGTGTGAAATCTAGTTCAAAAGTCAAACAGACTTGGTTCTGTTCATGCCATTTTCAAACTTTTTGGATCTAGGTGTTAAAATATTATTTTCTTCCTTTTCACTTCAGTTTTCTCATCTGAAAAATGGGCAATAAAAACATTTCTCCATGTAAAAGCCAAATAGCTAACTGGAAAATATCTCTTTCTTCTTCTTTATAGGCATCTACCTATACTGCACTGATCAGTTTGCCTTGCCGCTCAGCGTGCCTGGGCTATGTTACTGAGTTCTAGGGATTGGTTTCCGCTAAAACTTCTGGAGACCCAAAGTTTCCTCCTTCTATTTCCTGGATACAGATGAGGGTGTGGGTGAGCCACAAATACAAGGAACCCGAGCACCAGCCCAAGGCTTCTCTCCAGGGTCTGATTATGTAGCCTATGCAAGTCTGGCACTTGCTATGTAAAGCAGGGTGGCCTCAAACTCAGAGATCCACCTCCACCTCCCCTTGTTGTAGGATTAAAGGTGTGTGCCAACCACAGCCAGCAGAGGCCTGAGTTCTTGGATCATGGAGAGGCAGACATTGATGTGAATGGTTTATCTGTGCTTGTTATATAAGCAAGACATAAACTTTTGTTACTTGGCTGCTCTCTATTGCTATGGGATTGCTCTTTTACTTCTTGTGTATGTGCATACGTGTGCAGACAGGCAAAGGTGCCAGTGTCTTCTTGAATTGCTTCCTCCCTTATGTCTTGAGACGGTGTCTATCTCTGATCCTGGAGCTCACGACTAACTCAGCTAGACTAACTGGCCAATGGGCTGGGGGATCCAGTGCTGGGATTACAGATGCATTCAGGTGTGCCTGCCTTTTAATGGACACTCGGGACCCCTACTCAGGCCCTCAGATTTTCACAACAGTCTCCCCACTGAGGTATCTCAGCCCCCTGTTGGATTGTTTAAGCTTAAGAGAACTACAGAGCTTATAAGTATAAAGTATAGTGAGAAAACTTAAACCAAGGGCCTAACACAGTTCCTGGAGCCTGGCGAGGACTCCATAAATACTGTCTGTTCTTTAGCAGAGACACTGGGGCGAGAGAGACCAGGGTTTAACCTAAGACTATGCTTACGTAGCTGTGAAATCTTAAACTGTTTTCTACAAAGCAGATCTCTAATTTCTCATTTGTGAAGGAGGACTTTATTAATGAAAAGGAAGAAATATTAAAAAGAAGAAGCCATGAGACCCCCGTCTCGGTTCAGAAGCTTAGCTAATTCCTGAATTATTTAAACTGCTTTCCACGCCGTGACATTGAATGCAGATCTCAGGTAGGATCAGGGATCAGGGATGCCATTTAGTCACGTGGAGTCAAGAATGCCAGCACCGCGGATAACTGAATCAAGAGAGACTTGGGTGAGTCTTCAATCCTCCTGTAAACTTCTGATCATTTAGGCAGAGTGAATGAGTGACAGGCACAAGACCAGTAGCCCTGAGCCCAGAAGGCCACGAGGAAAGCACTTGAATCTGAACAGATATCCAGAAAATATAATAGTCCCACCCCACGCAACATTAGAAAGCAGTAGAGAGTGGGGCAGTGGTGGTGCATGCCTTTAATCCCAGCATTCGGGAGGCAGAGGCAGGCGGGTTTCTGTGAGTTCGAGACCAGCCTGGTCTACAAGAGATAGTTCCAGGACAGGCTCCAAAGCTACAGAGAAACTCTGTCTCCAAAAACAAACAAACAAACAAACAAACAAACAAAAGAAAGCAGTAGAGGGGGCAGTAAAGTTGCTTTCAATTGCCCAATAATGTCAGGCTCTTAACTACAATTTCCAATAATACTGAGCATAGTAATGGCCTCTTCAATTCTGGTGCCCTGTAGTTTTCATGAACCACATTAAAAACAAAAAAAAATCCCCTCCCAAACAAACAAATAAACAAAAAATTCAGAAAACGTTGAAATAGCTCATGGAAAGTATAGTGATGAAGCCTTCTGCTATAGATTTGGGGTTTAATGGGGCTGAATGAGGGCTGCTGCCAATGACTGAGAACTTGGGGTGCTATATCTCATTCCTCACTTATAGTAAATCAGGTTTGTTAGAGACAGTCAGCAATAAGGAAGAAAAACTGTGTTTAAAGGATGGAGACAGACAAAAGATAATGGGTACATTGGAATCCAGAAGTTAAGAACCATGTGGGACTGGGGATAAAAAAGCAAACGTCCAAGGCCAAGAGAGTCCAAAAGCAAAACAGTGAATGTATGGATAAAATAGAGTATCAATTAAAGACAGCCTGGTCATACATGGACGGGGAGACACAGTTAGCTGAGTAAGGCAACACATGCAAAGGGTTTTACAGAGGGGCAAGAACGGAGGACACACAAACATTTACACTTAGCTCTCAGAAAAATAGCTGAAGTGCCAAATAGAGGGGCTGGCAGGAAGTCTGCGAGGCTGCAGTGGCAGGGAGGAGGAGGCGGTATCATTTAGGACACGCTTAGCACATGGCTGAGTTCAGCACTGTGTAAAAGTTGGTAAAAAAGAAGACTGTACCCTTACTGTTCTGGGGTTTTGACTTAACAGAGCGCTCTAAGGATCATTCAGAAGTCCAGCTTTGGGAGAGTCAGGTGGCAACTTGGTGCTATGGCTGTTTTAGTCAATCAGCATGGCAGCCAAAAAGGAAGAGCAGAAAGACGAGCAAAACAGGAGGTGGGCAACAGTTTCATGAGGGGGTCGCTTTTGATCTGTGTTCGGGCTTCCTTCCTCACACCCCACAGGTCTGATTTCCACTTTAGCTTCCACACCTTCCTTTCTGTTACTCCAGTTCCCTGAAGCCTACCTCCCCCTGACCTCAGTTACCAAGCTGGGTCTCTTGCCTGCTTAAGGCATGGGGGCTGGGGTCACAGAAATCACAGTCCCTCCTTTTTTGTCTCTCTTCAAGGCAGTTAGCTCATCAACTCTTACTCCAGGGAGTCACAGGAACTCTACAGTGGGGGGTCTCCAAGTTGCCTTTGGGACTGAGCTATTAGAAAAGCAGATAGAATCTGACTCTTTAGTGTGGGGAGTTCAAAGTTCTCAGTGTGAGCTCCTGGAGTCTGTGAGATTGCTCTCATGTGGTATTTCCCCTCAGTACCAAGCACAATTTTGTGTCAAGAAATACTTGCTGATGGTGCTCCCCAACCCTCTATTTCTCGAAGAGCCCCCTATCTGGAAGAATCTTTGGTAAACATCACACTGTGTCTAAAAATTTAATACTTGTAGAGGAGCAGTGTGCTGGTTAAATCAAAGGAAATGACAAATAATACATTTCACTGAGTTGGTTTTCTTTTTTTTTTTTTGGAGAGTACGTTTCCCTTAATGGAACACTGAGTGATTCAGGGTCTCAGGCCTCATGAAATATCTTACATGTAGACATTTTTCTTGCTAACTGTTACAGTGACATAAAATAAAGCGTTTTGTTTGAGATGAAAAATATGCTTATCGTGGTGATTTATTTTTTAATAAATCAAATACAGGAGGAATGGATTCAAGAGATATTCAACAACTTGATATTCACATAAAGACATATTAGGAAAAAAGAATTATAAAACCTTAAAATTCGTAATTTCAAAGCTTTGGTTTAGAAATAAGGAAAACTATTAAGCACCTGATATATGATGTTTGAGTTAGAAGAATTCAAGGGCTAAATCAAAGGAATTTTCTGTGCTCAAATATGGAATGATGCAGTGTGTTAAAGGATTAGTAGCAGCTGAAATAGACTGAAACACTCATATGAAAGTCCATGAATTTTTAATAATACCCATGGCATTCTCATCAGGAAACAGAATTTGGATGTGTTCAGGCCCCAGTGACCCATTTCTAGGCAAGAGAGAGTCTAGGAAACACTTCAGGAGAAACCATACTGGTGTTTTCTTTAAGAAAACTGTACAAAAAACAAATCTAAAAACACCAAGAAGGAACAAAAACTAATTTGCATTCAGTCTCATCTGCATCCTGGTCCTTGTTCAAAGCAAAACAAAACCCAGAAAAAAACAGGGGCTGGTGAGATGTCTCAGTGAATAAGAGAGCTTGCTGCACAGGCATGAGATCAAATCCACAGCACTCATGTAAAAAGCTATGTGTGGCCTCATGTGTCCGTGTTGATAACCTCAGCACTTTGTAGGAGTGGGGCAGAGGAAGGATTGGTGGGGCTTGCTGGCTGTTAGCCTAGCCCCAGATTTAGTGACTGTGTCTCAAGGGAACAAGGCAGAAAGAGACAGAGCAGGGCACTCACCCACACATTCTCCTCTAACCCCAGCACTCATTTGGGTATATGCACCTAAACACATGTGAACATACACAACACACATGCATATACATGCACATATTAAAAAACAGAAAATCCAACTGTTTCATAAGTTAGTAAATCACTAGGAAAGAGGCAGGCTATCTGACAGCATTAACTACCCTCTAGTTAATATTCTCAGGCATGGGATGGTTTCATGGCTGTGTTTATTGGAAGGTCATTCATAGTTCATTAGTTCATCATGGAGTATTTTCAGGTCAGGAAATATGGTGGCTAAGACAGGGCCATGGCATGGTATTGCTTGGCCTCAGGCTCTTTTTCCTTTCTGGCTTTTCATAGTAGAGTCCCACGGGCCTGTAAAACATCATCATTTTATGATGTAGCAAAACATGTAAATATTTTCTCCTGTTTGAAATATTCTTTTCCCTGATAATTTTAAAAGAAACAAGAGAAATTAGGGATGGGTTGGGGTGTTCCCGAGAGCACTATATGCCTTCTGTCTGCTCACTGGGCTTCACAGGCGTCAACCCTGGTCTAAATTTAATGGCCCAGAGGTATGAGTGGGACAGGAATGACACATAGTTGGCCATAATGAATAACTGCTGAATCTGTGTGATGGTATGAAGAGGGGAGTGTCATAGCACGTTTAAAACTGCCTGTGTATTTAAGTACTTTCATGTTAAGGAAAGACATTTTGAAAAAAGTCATTTAGTCACTATTTTGACTTTTATCATGAACATGAATTCCAAACAAACCAACACATAAATAAACAAATGGAAAAGCAAGCCAATTATTTAAAAGCTGATACTCATGCAGATGTTGCATACATAAGAAAGGCTTTAAAATGTTGTATTGGAACAAAAATCATAACTATTAAGCTTGGACTTAAAAACCTAACCTGACAGATGGCTGAAGAAATTTGCTTTTTGTTTCTGTTGGTTGGGAGAATCACCCCATATGACCAGAGCTCCTGGCTAGCAGCAGCACTGCTGTCTTTGGAGAAGGCCATGTTAGAATGCCATAGCCGCTCTTGACGCAAAATAACCAATTAATACAAACAAAAGCCTGCACAGGAATCCACCTGCCTTTCAGAAGAGCCTATTTTACAGAGAGCGTGTGATGTCACATGGAGGAGCATGTCAGAGGGGGATGGGCTCTTCCTGAGGCTCAGGCATGAGCCTGCAGGCTCTCCTTGCCACCTTCGCTTTTTCACAGGTCATTGCCAGAAACAGTTAGTGCATGGGAACTTCAGGCAAGACCTGGATGTGCTGGGTGTCTAGATGGACAGTGGATAAATGGTTCCTGTGTGGAGAAGCAACATCAACTGGCAAGACAGAGTCATCTGTAGGAAGACAGAGAACTGGGCAGAGCACATTCTGCAAACTGCTTGCTTGTCAGGCATGAGAAGTTGAACTTGATCCCTAAAGCCACATTAAGTAAAACAGCCAGGGTGTGGTAGTCATGTTTAATCCCAGCACTGGGAATGTGGAGACAAGTAGATTGCTAGGGCCCACTGGCAAGCTGGTCTAGTCTACTTAGTGAGTGCCTGGCTGGTGAGAGATCCTGTTTTGGTTTTTGAAGGTTGACATCACCTAAGGAAAAAACACCAAGATGTCCTCTGGCCACAAGGGTTTAGAAAGTATTGGTAAGTGTGGCTGGGAAACACCCCATAGGTATTAGAGCCCCCAGGAAGGTTTTCTGTGAGTGGGAGAAAATTGAAGAGACTCAAATGCAAGCAGTATGCTCCAGGAGAAGCGGAAAAATGAGGCGGGCATCCCAGGTCAAAGAGCCGACTCTAGTTAATTCTGCATGTAGAGAGAGTACAGCCTGGGTGTGAGCACTGGGCAGAGGGAAAGTGGCAGAGAGGAAGGCAGGAAGAGAAAGTGCAATGTGGAAACTAATGAAAGCCGCCAACGCTTAATCTCAAAAATGCTGGAACAGGCGTATGAATTCCATCAGGAAACCCCAGAGGAATGAAGATTCTTATGCCCATTCTATATCCCCTGAGTCAGAAACTGGCAGTCAGGGCGAGGCTCAGCCATTGCCATTGTAACAAGCCCTATAGACATTACGGCTACGTCAGGAGTTTGAGAACATTGGTCAGTACCAGCAATTCTTAATTAAAAGAGATTTTACCCTCTAGGGAACATTTTTCATTGTCTAAACATATTTTAGGTTATTAAATTGATGAGAGGGAGGGAAGGGAGAGAGAGAGAGAGAGAGAGAGAGAACAGCAAGCTCCATGTAATACATAGCACCGGTCACAGTCCCCCAGATCAGTACCCAGTGCATCAGTTGGGAAGATGCTGAGAAACAGAGCCTTCTTCCACATTTCACTCTTCCTTCTTCTCTCCTTTCTTCCTTTATCCTGCCAGCTCTCCTTCTCTCTCTCCTTGTTTCTGCCTCTTTCCATCTGATTATCTGCATATCTATCTCTTATGAGTTCCTGTTCCCACAGAGATCTCAGAGCCCTCAACAACGCACATTATTTATGTTTTTATGCATTCAACCGTATCAAACACTCTTCTTTACCCACTCAGTAACTCCCAATGACAAGCACCAAAGGAGGAGCTGTTTTATTCCCAGCTCAAGGGAGACATTCATCATCCTGAGCACTGCTCAGAGCAGAGTTGGTAACTGCCTCCTGTACCCGAAGCTGTCGCTCTCGGGCATCCTTGAAAAGGAGCTTCTACCAAGAAACCCAGCCAGAAGTCCCATGTTTTGGCATGAATGAGAGTTTCCAGAGGTTTTCCTAAAATAACTGTTTTTCTTAAGAGAGAGAGGTGGAATTTGGACTTTGTCATTACCACCACGGAAGACAGCAAGTTCACTTGACAATTCACAAAGTCCACTCCGAGTGGGGTTAAACCGAGATAAGTAACATTAAAGAGACTAGGACTAACCAAGAAGATGGGGTTCCTAACCTGAGTAATAACACTGAAACCGGAAGAACGTCGCCCATCAGAAGAGTATTCAGAGTGAAATGGGTGAGGGGAATGCAGTCCCAAAGGCAGATGGCGGCAGGGCCTAGGATGAGTGTTGACTGGCAACTGGACAAACTTGAGACTCGCTCAGGAGGAAGATGACACCATAGGCACACCTTTACGGGAGTATCTTGATCACGTTAAATGATGAGGAAAGACCCATTTTCATTGTGGACGGGACTGAACTGGGTACGAGTGGAAGTGAGCTGAGTACTCTGCGCATGCGTGATTCATTTCTCTCTCCTGGCCGCAGATACAATGTGAGCAGCTGCTTCTAGAGCCTGAAGCCCTCCCTCCCCCACCATGATGGACTGCGGCCTGGAACTGGGAACTGAGATCAACACTTTCTCCCTTAAGGTGCTTTTGTTGAAGTATTTTTAGCACAGCATCAGGAAAGATACCAAGACAATTCTATGAGAATGGGTTCCCTAAAGGGCAAGCGTGAAGGTTTATTTGTCCACACGTGGAGGGGACTGGAGATAATGGCTGAGTTTCCGAACACCCCTGTCTATGCCCCCGGACTCTATTTTCCATTTCCCTCCAACAACTGTCTTCCTGATTTGCTCACGATGCAATGCTCTAGAGGAGTCAATGGGACCCTGGATCCACTTGATAATCATGCTCCTCACTGAACTTTCCTCAGCTGGACTTTTGACTTATAGACACTTTGTGTCCAGTGAGTTACTGAGTCATCCGGAATCAATAAAGTCAGCTGTGCGGCATTAGCAATGGAACCTTCTTCTGCTTCCACGGCCAAGCGCAGGCCAGCCCATTGGCCACAGCAGAGGTCCACAGGTACTGAGTTCTGGCGTTCAGTCTGTCGTCCCCCTCTCATGATCCCTGACCCTGTGTGTGCGTGGATCCCACACCCCCAATTTCTCCATTCCCATAATGCTCAAAACATTTTGTGGTGGATTTTTAAAAATGGTCCTAAAACTTTGCAATTCTTCCCACGGAAAGGTAGAATCTATTGTATTTGAATTTGGAGTAGGCACGTTACAAACTTTGGCTTCTAGGCTATGGAGGAAGTAGCTGAGTTCTTAGCCTTGTACTCAGAGGCCTTGCAGCATCTGCTTGGGCCTCTCGGAACACACGGTTATTCTACGTGTTAGTTTAAGATAGCATTATGATGATGACAGCTAAGGCTCAACCGCCCTCCACCCTCCACTGCATATGACAGCCTGACAACCCCCAGACATTGTCACCTTGTTCATGGGTATCGGAACAGGGATGCCTAACAGAGACCAAGTGAGCTCAGTCTAAGAACCATCAAACTGGCCCAAACCAGTTTGCCAATGCACAAAGTTATAAGTTAAACGTGCTTACTATTTCAAACTACCACACTGGAGGCGGCTGGGGTTGGGGAGTCGCACATTATATAGTCATAGATACTTAATGCAGAAATATTTTCCTTCCAGAAACTTCCAATTATACTCTAAAGTTATTGCCACATTTTGTTTCTGAGAAGCCCCAGGCTGTCTTTGACATAATACATTAGGATTTATTTTGGGCTTTTGTATGAGCGTCGATAGCTCTGGCAGTAGAAACAGCCTGCCTTTCTTCCATTAAGATTTTAAAAGGTGAGGTGTGGAAAAAGTGACACAGAAAATCCAGTGTGCCAACGTTCATGTGTAAAGAAGAGGGAGGATTTAATACACTCTCAGATTCACATCTCTTAGATACGGGTCTAACCTTCAGCCGGCGGTCGGGATCTCCACTACACAGAGAATTCACCGAAACTTTGAACGACTTCCAGGCTGGGCTTAAGTTATTCATCACAACCTGGGAAGAGAAAGGCATGAAGAGTGATTTGAAGAGCGAAGGCTTGACATTTTCATACTTCAACATAAAAACTTCTCAAGAAGCCACAGCCGTGCTTACGAAAAGGACAAGTGTCTGGAACTTGTCGCTTGATGAAAACTTGAAGGAGTGAGTATCTTAAGAGTGGCCACAAAGTGTGTCACTATGGGCAGAACTCCTGCGGTCACCGGCCCAGATGTTGTTCCATGAGTAGCGACAGGGGCATTGCCTGGCACGTGGATATAGAAGATGACCTCTTCTACAGCAAAAGACCTGCGTTTGAGGCCTGGCTGCCTCTGACCACTGATAAGGGATTCTCCAGCCCCGCAGGACCATCAGTCCTATGGCATGAATTCTCTCCCCTTGGAGTCAGCAGAGGAAATGTCTTTGGCAGGGGTGGAGGGGGCACTGTTGAAGAATCACCACCACTAGCTGAGGGGCTTTGAGAAGTTCACGGTGGCTGGAGCCAGGGAGTCTTTTAGTCGTGTGGGGTAGCTCCTGGTGAGTTGTCCATGCCCCCAGGAAACAGCCCCATGACCATGCTCATGCAAGCAGCCCGTTAAACTCAGTGGGTCACACAAAAAGACATCAAAGTAGGAGGCGAACTTTTGATCAGAAGGCATCCAGTGGGGGTGAAAGGTTAAGAGAGGGTTAAGGGTGACAAATGATCAAAATACACTATATACAGGTATGTATCACACACATACATATATAAAATACACACATACATACATATATATACATGACACATGTATTCATATATAAACACACATACATATATACATATGCATGCATACATACATACCTATATACATACATATGGGAGAGCTTTGGTAACCGTGACCTTGAGTCATATCAGATCAGGGAGTTAGAGAACTTTCTAATTGGAGACATGAAGAATACTAACAGCAGTTTTCCATTAGCTAGGTCACAATCTCAATTAGAATAACATGGCAATTCTTCAGGTATAAACTAAGCCAGTATATAGGAAAATTTGTTTAAAATCAGCTTACTAGTCATGAACTTGGCTGAATATTGACCAAGGGTCCATAAAACTTATCCTGTCTTTTGATTGTTAGAATAATTCGGCGTGGTTCAGTGTGAATAAAGTACCTAACACGGACTCTAGGACAGGGGCTATCGAACTGTGGTTCCTGGACTTCTTACAAACAGAAATTCTGGACTTTATCCAGTCCTATAAACAGAGGCATTTTAGGAAGATATTCGAGGTTATCTGAATGAAGCCTAAGAACTATTGCATTCGGGAGCACACAAATAAAGTTAAATTGTTAAATTAAACTCTGCCATGTTAATCTTCCTTCATATGAAGTTCTTATGTAGACATCTTTGTGGATTTTTTGAAGGAATAATTCTGTCTCAAAAAAATGTAATTATTTCATAGATGATTCCCACTTTTACTGAATTCCTTACTATTACTATGAATTATTGATTAGTTCACAGATTCATTGTTAAGTTTATCTTAACATGTTAAAATACAGAAACAATGTTCCTTTGTGACTTTGTCTTATCTCCTGATATCCTGGGCATGATCAAATTATTGTGAGAAGGAGACCTGAATAATAAGGCCTTTGTTCATTTTAATTTCTTATATTTACTAGCAACATTTTATGAAAATATTAAGGAGTGAAGATTTTTGGGGAAAACTGAATAGCAAATCGAATTTTAACTTAAAATTTCAAATCTATATGCATGCATGAGTGTACATGTATGAGTGTGTATGGTTTTTGTGTGTATGTGTGTGCACACCAAGAGAATAAAGCTGTGTGTTTATTTTGAACCTGCTGAGTATGCAAGAGAAACCATCAATGCTCTGTTATTTGATCTATTCGAAAGCTACGTGATCAGCCATATATGAGATTCCAAGAATTCCCCAGCACTGGGACAGGAGCAAAAATTGCATAGCTTCTTGGGAACAGAAAAAATTTCCAGTATCAACAATTGCAGAACAATTGACAGGCATCATGGAAAAGAGGATCTCAGGAGAGAAGAATCCAATAGTATACTGTGAGTATCTCTTCTCCTTTCCTCCAATCACTGACTCAGCAAAAGGCATGAATGGGCACCGCTGCTCTGTGTCCCCCAAAGCTTATTTTACCAGGGAATCTTTAGAGCAGCAGGAAAGCATTTGGTGACAGTGTGACGGGTGCACTCAGGGAACCTGTACTTCCCACCCATGTTAAGTTTCCAGGGACTGGAGCCCGGACAATCACACTGCTCTTCAGCAGCCACACGGTCCCCCATTTATACAGCCAACTCTGTGCACTTACCTATCCTTTCATTAAGCACATATTTTGGTGCCAGCCACATGCCAGATCATATCTGCTATTGACCCATTTGAGACTACTCAGTTCTTGTCAACCTTAAAAATGACAGAATTCCCCTTTGCTGTTTCAGGAAAAAAGAATTCGATTGGCAAAGCGACATGGTAGGAATATGTTGACCCCACTGTCGCCCCGTGAAAAATCACTGGTGTTCCTGCTTCCTTTCCTTTGCCATTGACACACACAGGCTCTTTGAGTGTCAGGTCATCCAGTACAGTTATTCTAGTTCCTTCTTAGATAATTTCTCATGTTCTGGCTTGCAAATCTAATAAAAATAATAGAGATTGGAGTTGGTCGCTGCATTAATTACTTTCCTTGTTATGATGACAAAATGCCCGACCAAAGCAATGAACATAGGAAGGTGTATTTTGTCTTTGTAACAAGGAGAGCCTGGCAGGAGGAGTGTGAGGTCACATTGCATGAGCAATCAGAAAGCAAAGAGAAGAAAAGGGCACTGTGCTTGCTTTCTCCTTCCTATTTATTCTGAGACTCCAGGCCACAGGACTATGCTGCTCACATCCGCTTCTTCCCCACCATAGCCAGTTCTCTCTGGAATTGTCCACATGTGCCCCTGTGGTGGTTCACAAGAAAATGGCCCCCTAAAGGGAGTGGCATTTATAAGAGGTATGGCTTTGTTGGAGTAGGTGTGGCCTTGTTGGAGGAAGTGTGTCACTATGGGGTGGACTTTGAGGTCTAGGCTCAAGGTACTCCAAGTGTGACAAACCATTTCCTCTTGCCTTCTGATCATGATGTAGTCAGCACCATGTCTGTCTATATGCTGCCATGCTCTCTACCATGATCATGGACTGAATCTCTGAAACTGTCAGCCGCCACCCCAGTTAAATAGTTTCCTTTGTAAGAGTTGCCATGGTCGTGGTGTCTTTTCACAGCAAAACGAACCCTAATTAAGATAACCCCCATAGGTGTTTTGGTTTGTTTGTTTTTGTTGTTGTTGTTATTTTCTTCCTAGGTGATTCTAAACCCTATCAAGTTGACAGTGGAGGTTAGTTACCATAGCACTGGTTGTATATGTGAAACAGTCATACCAGGGCTTTATGGAGGGGATGACATAGGATAAGACCTGTTATAGTGTGGCTCTGAAATGTCTCCCACAGACATATATTTGAACATTTTTTTTTCCTAGTTGGTGGCATCTTTTGAGCACCTGTGGATCCTTTGGGAAATACTGCCTAGCTAGGAGACGCTGAGCACAATGCAGGGCCCTGTTTCTGATCCCGGCTCCATTTGCTGATCCTCCAAGATGTAGATAAGCCCCATTGCAAGAATCTGTGCCTTGGACAGCCTCACTTCAGCTGCTCTGCCTCCTCCGCCACAGTAGGCTGTATTCTGTGACAGCAAGAGCAAAAACAAAGCCCTCAGCCTTTATATTGCTTCTGCCGGGTATTTGGGCACAGGGATAATGGAAGTAGTGAAGAGGGGACTCTTGGGAGGCAGAGTGAGTGAGAAGGAGCACAGCTTGACCCAGTGACCCAATGGCTGTGATAGCAGGGCAGTAGCTCACACGACAGCTTCAGGATAAGTATTTTCCCCGAGTAAGCAGATTGCCTTACAAACTCGGTGAAGCTGACTCGAACAGTGCCTACGTAAATCTCAGGTCCACTTGTTATCAACTAGGAAACATGGAAAGTGGTGCGACTGTCCCAAAGTCCAGTTCCTTTGACTGGAAAGTGGGGGCAACAGTATTTCTACCAAGGAATAAGAAGTAAAATACTGCATGTAATTCATTTCAGATGATGCTCCTTCCCAGTTATCTCATTAGATGTTAGTTCGTACCATAGTCAATGTCTTCTACATTTACTGTGTGTGTGTGTGTGTGCATACATATACACATGTGAACATGTGGTTGCCCACCCATTGCAGAGCTTGGCCAGAGGCCAGAGAACAAGTTTACAGGGTCAGTTTTTTCCTTCACATGTAGGGTCTGGGGATCAAACTCAGGTCACCAGACTGAGCCACCTTGCTGGTCCTAGTATTCTTACTTTCTTATAAATAAATTGCTGGTTGGCTGTATTGAAAATCAATGATGTGAAAATGGATCTTGAAGTGAGGGGGGTCTTTCTTCAAATTTATAAAATTAGAGTAAAAACCCAAGCCTAAAATGCAGAGGATTATCTTGACGAGAGAGAGGGCCCAGGTATTTCTGTGTAAATGAACATGGAAGGGGGAATGCTAAGGCCCCCAAACCCAGACAAAGAACTACAGACAACAAAGGAGTGGTCAGAGCAGGAGAAATAGCCTTCCCCAGAGAAGAGCCCCTCAATTGGCTTTCCAATACCAGTGGTCACCTCTGAAATCATACAAGCAACATTTTTATGGACTAAGCAGGCTGTATTTCTATATCTAAGAATACTACTCTCTCTCACACACACACAAATTAAAGAAAAAGAGGTCATGAATTTGAGAGAGCGAAGAGGTACATGGGAGGAGTTGGAGAAAGGACAGTGAAGGGGAAATGGTATAATTATATTTTAACTTCAAAAACACTGAAAATGATTTACAAAAAAGGAAAAGGAATACAGATGCTTCTCTCTGACCTCCTCAGAGGGCGGACACCACAGGCTCCTTACCTCTGTCCGGTGCACAAGCTGCTGAGTTGCGTCATCATTCATTCTGAAAATTTCCAGAAATGGGTCGGATTTACTGAAGAAATCCTAAAATAGATAAACAGAATTAAGGTTTCTTTCTTCTTCTTTTTTTATCTTCTGAAATTGATCTAGTGCTGAGCACTGGGAGGCTTAATTATCATAAACTAACCTCTGACTTCCTGTGGAATGGGGGCCAGGACACCATTTCATTTTGAAAGCTCAGCCTCAACTTCCTTGCCCTGAAGCAGTGCACACCACCCTTATTTGCTGTCTTCTCGGCCCTCTAATCCACTCCCTGGCCTGGAATTAGCTGCATCTGAACTCCGGGGTCTTTGTAAACTATCTGTTAGGCTGAACTCTGAAGGACTCTTCACAGATGGATTCAAATGCCAGTTTGTTAAGAAGTGAGATAGCTGTTGTCTCAAATACGTTGACCATGATTATTGCAGAGCCAGTATCTGACCACTGTGGTGTCTGGATCGCTTATGTATCTGTCTTTGTTATCTGTTTCTTGGTTCTGCTTCATGGTGTGTTTGTTACTTGTGATGAAGTAAGCACCACATAAAGAAGATTACAAAGGTTTTAGATTCATCCTCAGCATTTATTAGGGAGCTAGAATGGAGGCAGTGCCTTGAATCTAATCAGGATTAAGCTAGTCAAAGATTGGATTCCTTCATAAGTCTTTAATAAAAGGAATCCATCTTTATCCGAGTCCTTTCCTCCTTGGGTGCTGTCCTTGGAGTGATCTAGCTGACAGTCAGAGCATTTATGGAACAGGACGCAAGGCTCCCTGTGCGCTGTTAGTTGCTATCCTCTTTTGGCTTTAGGTTTGTGTTCAGTTTCTCTGTTGCTGTCTGTTAATTAATGAAGGCCTTAAGAGGCAAAGCCCATGGCTGCCCTCCTCCTCCTCTGCAGCATCCCTATCCTTTTAGTGGTCCTGAACTTCCAGCTTTTCTTTTTCTATCCCAGAAGTCTATTAAAAGTTGTACTCAGGTTTTTTTTTCTAGACACTTCCTGAGAGGCCTCATAGTCTCCATATCCATGCTATTTAGGGAACCAGGCTTGCATGGGAAACCTGCACAGAATATCTGAATTATCTTGCTGGCTTTCTTTTCTGCTCAGTTCTGGTACCCTTCATCTTCATCTGAATCTCTTCCCTGCCTGGGAACCCACAGACAAATGTCCCTCATGTCTTTTCTAACACTTATGGATGCTTCTAGCAGGCAGAAGAGCCAATACAATCAGGCACTTCATTACCGGCATCAGAAATTACAGAATTTACATCCTCCTTATAATGTTTTTTTTTTTTATACAGTAGTTGGCAAATTCTCAGAAAGGAGGAGCGATGCCTGGTTGTCACTTATAGGTTTACTATTTGCTTTCTCAATAGTTTACACAGTGTATACTTTCTTGGTATTTTACAGTGTGTACACTTTAGTAGTATACACCTGGTTCATACTGAAGAAGCACAGGCATGGATGAATATAGAAATAATGAATAAATGAACAAGCCATCTATTCCACAGTCTTACACACTTTATCAGCCCCACACCCACCTAAACTGTAACAAGACAGAACTTAATCTATATTTGCCCTAACAGCCATAAAGTTTACAAGCTGTCATCTGACATTATTTTATTTCCCTTTGGCTTCTATTTGTAGCATTCTCTCCTCTACCAAAGTCTTTACCAGTTGTCCTCACGTTGAGCTCAGAAAAGGGTTTTCAGGGTGTGTGCCGTCTTTGTGCTGGTGTTAGGATCAAAGGAACACTAGTACCTCGTTGCACTCTCAAACATCATCAAGTTTGGTGGGAAGTATAAGAAGAGACATGACTTATGTAAAGAATGAAGGAGTAAGTATGCAGGGTTCTTTAGAGAGGAGGGATATGATCCACTTGACTGCAGACAGCAACTGTGAAGAGGCTGTATTCTAGAGCAGGAATACTGTTAAAGAACAAATATGGAGAGGAGTAGAGGAAGCAGTTTAATTTAACTCTGTGTGTGGCTGGTGGGTAAAGACGAAGCTGGCAAAGTAGGCTCCACAGCAAAGGCCAGTGATGCTCACTAGGTCTTTGCTATAATATATAGGAAGCACAGAGCTATCAAAGGACACTGAAGAAGAAAACAGCACAATTAGCTGTCATGAATATCTGTCTACACAGGACTGCTGTGCATATGAACACTGTGTTGGTTTAAATAGGTATGACCCTCATAGACTCATGTGTTTGAATGCTTGGCCTATAGGGAGTGCCACTGTTGGAAGGTGTGGCCTTGTTGGAGTAGGTGTGGTCTTGTGGGAAGAAGTATGCCACTATGAAGGTGGGCTTTGAGGTCTCATATATACTCAAGCTACACCCAGTGTGGTGCATAGTTCACTTCTGTTGCCTGTGGATCAAGATAGAGACCTCTCAGATCCTTCTCCAGTACCATGTCTGCCTGCATGTTGCCCACGCTTCTTACCATGATGATAATGGACTAAACCTCTAAAACTGTAAGCCACCCAATTAAATGCTGTCCTTTATAAGAGTTATTGTGGTCATGGTGTCTCTTTACAGCAATGGAAACCTAAGTAATACACACATACAGAGACTGTAGAAGCACACACAAAACCTGCAGAGGTTCAAACCAGGTGGAGTTCCAACTTAGAGAGGGACCAGTAGACATAGGGTCCCACACCCAGCCAAGAAACTATTTGCAATTGATACCTATTGGTAAAGGAAAAAATGATCAGTTTTTCCAATGGAGTGTCATTGGGTATATCAAAAAACTACATTCTAGGGAAGACCACTAGTAGCCTAGAAGTAGTTGGCCAACACAAATGAAACAGATACCATGGTTTGGTGTGGGGGATTATCTTGTTTAAAGCTTGCCTTGTTTGTTTATTTATTTATTTATTTTGAGAAAGATAGGGCACATGAATTTCAGTAGGTTTGGAGGTGGGGAAGATCTGGGAGGAGTTGGGGCATAGAAAAACATAATCAAAAATACATTTATGAAAAAATATTTAAATGCAAATAATTTTACAAAGAATATAAGCATGGAAACTTTGTAGAGCAACCTAGAAAGAAAGGAGATTGGCAGTAGGGAATTCCCTTCTCTACTACATTCCTCCCTGTTCAACCTGAGAATCAAACACCAGCTTATTCACTCAGTATCTGGAAGTATGATAGTACCAAAGCCCTCCTCTTACCAAGAACCCACACTATCTACTGTCTTCATTAGCCGAACCCCAAAACCTTGTCTCATCTGGAATGACCCATTTATTTTTCAGACACACTAGTAGCTGATTTGCATGCACCTGTCAAGGCATTTTCATCTTAGCCTATTTCTGCTTCCATATATACATCTAAAAATATTGTTGCCACCCTCTCTTCCCCCTTCCCTTATGGATGTGGGCCACATTCACTTGTTACTCTGTGCCCATGGGCCCCTGATTTGCCTTCAAAAATAGATTATCGTCTCCTCAGGGGATGTTTATGTGTTATACTTAAAAATTGCTGACCACAGTAAAAGAACTCTATCATTTATTTTTCATTTTTCTTCCTTATTGAGAATTTAAAACTTTTCTTATCATCATTTTTACTTAAAAATGGAAAATGTAGAAAAATACAAGATAAAAATAGAACTATGGAAAACAAGCACAAGAAACATCTGTAACTTGGTGATTGGAACATGAAGTTTATATTGTTCACTTCTCTCCTGAAAACCAAGAAGACAGAAGTTGGTGGGAGACCTCAAAGAACTCTTTGCTCTCAGACATCATCAGAGAAGCTTCTTTGTGCAGAGGATGGTGGTTAATATGGAATTTATAAGTAGCCAGCGTACAGAGAATAAATATCTGTGGAGTGCTCAGCCACCAATGAGCACCTGTGTCCTATTGCTGTCTGTAAGATTCAGGGACTATTGTGGAAGGGAAGATGGTAAGAGCCTCAGGTCAAGGAAAATCAGAATGAATGAAAACATCTTCTGGACACAGCACGACCTCTGCACAGAAGTTGTGGTTGCCTGTACAAAGCCTGTATAACATCAAGCCAGTCAATATTCCAGCATGGAGAGGGGAGGGGCTTATGAACTCTCACACTGAACTGAGGATCTATTGACAGTTGAAGGAAGTGTGGGGGCAGAGATTCAGTTTTCTTTAAGGGTGTGGTCCCATGTTCCAAAAAATGGCCCCACAAATTGGACTCAGTTGATTATTTGAGAGAGAGACGCATAGTTGGGAAGGATTGGAATGGGTAGACCTAGGAAAAATTAGGGAGTGAATATGCTAAAAAATATATGGTATGCATGAATGAAATTATCAAAAAAAGTAGTAAAAACATTACATTACAAAAAAGAAATTGGTGAGAGGCAACATGTTTATTCAAGACTTTGGAGTTTCAAATCTATCTCAGTGGTCCAGCATGCTATATAGTTGCTGTCTCCTCTCCATGCCCCCACCCCAGATAAAAACCTCCATCTTGGAGGGAAGCTCATTAAGACACTGTATGTTAAAGGGAGGTAAAGCAGTGGAATATCTTATATCTTTGTTGTGAGTGCAGTCTTTGCCATCTCTCCAGCCCTAAGAGTGGAAAATCTTAAGACAATGTTTACGGGGAGGTGAAACAATGGGATGGTGGAAGGGGAGGCGAAATATTCTATCCTTCAGGTAGTGAGATATTCCATCCTTCAAAGAAGCTTGTTAAATTCAGGAAGTAAATGATTCAAAATCACTTCAGGAAGCTCCTAAAATTGACCAAATTCACTAGGCCCTCGCATTCCAAGAGCATTTATAGATGTATTAAGGTTTGCTGAGAGATGGTTCCAGACAAGCTGAGCTGCTAAGAAGAGGTTCAGGCCTGACAAGCAGTCTGGAAGAAGCAGAGACCAGCAGAGCTGTCTGGATGAGAGTCAGACCAACCAGGCCACCAGAAAGGACACCCAACCAACCTGTTGAGTTTCCTGCAGGTTGCACAGTATAGTGCCCTCCAGGTTCCCAGCTTTTGTGAGATGTCACTCATGCTGGGATGGACTTTGGAGATACTGCTATCTCTGAGTCATTTCTTTTCTTGTAAATAATCCTTCTGCATTATTAAATAACCCACTGTAAGTCACCCTGATAAAATTCATAGGTCCACCAAGTCAGACTTCGGTGTTATCCATACTTTGGTTTGTTATCGTACTAGTGGTTCCTTATCTGAGAAGAGCAGAAGTCTCATCTTGTCCTCCCCCACCCCCCGCCAGGAACAGTGTCTCACAACGCAGGGTATAAAGGTCTTATGTTTCACTGAGACAATGCGTGGGATCCTCTGGGTTGAGGAGGGGCTCTTCTCTCTAGAAGACCAACCGTCTCCTTGTTGTCTTCTTGGACATCATTCACAGATTGATCTCATGGGGCTGTGTCTGCATTTTCTTTTTAGAGAAATACATTACTCTTCAGTGAGTCAAACCATATGAATAGAGGAGATGTGGGGACACTGGAGACAAGGGAGTTACAAGGGATGCCTGGTGAAAAGAATGAATCCTTAAAAGATTAGGGGAAGGATGGAGAGGGGAGACAAAAGCTAAAGCCACAATTTCTTCTCCTTGCATCACCACTTCCTCCTTCAAAAGAACCAACTAAAAGGCAGGAGAGATGTGTCTCAGTGGGAGATGTCAGCAAGTCAGACATCTTTCTGGCCTATACAACCCAAAATGTAGTAGTAGGAGATAGTAGATTCCTGAAAGTTATGTACACACACA
>JAQHUG010000001.1:9384546-9427999 GCA_028555095.1 Dicrostonyx torquatus
TCTGGAAGAACAGCCAATGCTCTTAACCTCTGAGCCATCTCTCCAGGCCCTTACTTCACATTGTTTAAAAATGTATATTCAGGGTATGAATAAGAATCCCTGGAAGGAAGCTGGGTCTGCCAAGGCTGATTGACTAATTACAACTTCAACAATGTTGCCAGTCCAGAGCCAAATTATCCTAGACAGAACTTTTACTCCTTTAGTAGACTCTGATTTCTCTCTCTGTACGGGACCTAACATCTTTTGTGACTGTTAGGTAGATCCTTTGGAATGTATGAACAGACCCTTAGTTCCCCCAACCAAAGGGCTAAGACTGCTGCCAAACAGCATCAGAGGCCAATAGCGAGTTCCCCCTGCTTTGCTGTAACTGCCCACCTAAGGTACCAGTCAATGGAGTCGAAAAGTGTTTTTCTTTCATGACTGTTTAAATTATATTGCTATAAACATTTTATGGAATGGCTCCCTCATTAAAGCATGTTGTTTGTTAAAAAAAAATCTAAATCTGTGTTCCAGGCCATGGTCCCTCATATGTGGCTCTGGAATAAACCATCTCTGTTATTCCTATGATATGAGAACTGTTTCTTTAATTGACAAGGGTTCACATAAAGATGCTGTGAGGGTATCAGAGTGTGAAAGGAAGAAGAGTTATATGCAGTCTCTAGCTTCATGTAAGTGGAAATCTAATATGCTATGCGTGACTTTAGCATTATTCTCAAATCTAAACCCTCCCACTTCCACTCTGGGTAGTCCTGAGCATAGGTTTAATGTCTTATGGCCTCAGTTTCCCAGAGTGGAGAGTCTCACTCTTGCTCCACAGCAGTGTGGGGACAGTAGAAGAGCTGTCCACATGAATCTGCTGTCTGTTACATGCTACACTCATAAATGTTGGCTTCTGGGATATGTCAGTGGGAGAGAGAAGTCATGCAGACACTGTGACGAACTATCCAAATATGGAGATAATGATAATTTGATTCCTGGAAACAAAACCACTCAAAAGCAATTCAAAAAGTATCATCATTATTAACTATTTAATTATTAAAGATAATCATTATCTTTAAAACCACAACTCTGGGCACAGTTAGTTGTTTGGTCACCTTAATCTGTACTCGTCAGTTTTCTTTGCATCGAAGCAGGCTTTGGGACAGTGCGCTCTGATGAAAGTGAATGAATCAGGCCTTTTAATCAAGTTCTGCTAAAGTGGAATATTTAATATTCTGTAGGTCATGTTATTTGCTCTGTAATCCAGTATGAAAGAAATTTGCTTAAGTGAGAGGGCAGAATAATGGTCACTAAAGACTGGGAAGGAGGGAGGTGTGAATAGAAGGAGGTGGAGAAAAGGAAATACAGAGAGAGGCCCGCTCTAGTGTTATAGAGCAATGTGGGGTGACCAGGAAGTTTGTGATGCTTTCAAGAACTATAAAGGAAGACTGAAAAAGTTCCCAACAAATAGCAATAACAAATGTTTGAGGAGTTGAAAAATGTTAATTTCCATAATAAGTTCATTATGTACTGAATGTGTATATCAGATTATCATATAAATATTTGTCCATTTTCTTTAAAAAAGAAAAGAAAACAAGATGCACCCATATTTCTATTTTTCCTTTCACAATAGCCAGGAAATCAAATCAGTCCAGAAATATCAACTGATGGATGGATAATGAAGACGAGGCACAGTTACACAATGGAGTTCTGTTCAGCCATAAACAAACAGGAAGCTATGGAATGTGCAGGAAGCTGGATGGAGCTAGAAGACAGCATATTGACCCAAACTATCCAGGATCTGATAGATAAATACCAAATATCCTCTCCCATACATGACTCTTAGCTTCTGACTGTTACATGTGTCTGTCTTAGTGGGACTAAATGTGAATAAAGGCCAGGAAGCCAGAAAGGATCCATGGGAAATGGGAGGGGCTGGAGAAGGTAATAGAACAAAGTGGAAGGGGGGACACTGGGGATAGAAAGGGTACAGAGGAGGAAAGGGGAGTAGGGTAATAGGTGTGTGTGAGGGAGGAGAATCAGCCAAAACCAAACATGCATGAAAAAAATCATGAGGAAACTCATTCCTTGGTAAACAAATTTTAAAAGTATAGCTTCTATAAAGAAACAAAGAGAAAAATAAGCAGTACATATCCACTGTGTAGTCTTTGTGGAAGAACTGGAAGAAAGAGGCTGCCATATCCGGACTCCATGGATAGTTTGCTTTGTGAGCATAGGCAAAATTTTAAGCTCCTTGTATTTTATCTGTAAGTTAGAAATAAAAATGCCTACCTTTGGAAACACAGTCAGCATCTTAGAGACGATGTGGGTTAGACACATGACCCCTGGTACACTGGGGCTGCTCAGCAACTACAATTTTTCCATTTCTATGCAGACTGAACCACAGTTCCCATGCAGCCACACACAAACACAGTGAAACACAGGACAGCGAGTAAAGATTTCACATCTCTTTAAAGCAGGAGTCAGCCAACTACAGCATGAGGGAAATCTAGCCGTTGCTTTTATGAATAAAGTTTTATTGGACCACTGCCACACCCATTCATTTATGCTTCATTTGTGACTGTCTTCATGCCTCAAGACACAGCTGAGTGATAGGAACAAAGACCATATGGCTTGCAAAGCCTACGGTACTTAGCCATCTGGTCCTTCCGAGGAAAAGTTTGACAACCTCTATTTTAGAGACAGATCTGCTTAGTCATCTACCACTCCATCAAGCTGGCTTCATAGGACCATTAAAATCGAGTCTGTAATGACATCCTTTACAGACGCGGAGGCCAATTAGAAGGAGTAGTTTCTCTGCACCACCATGGATACTTTCTCAGGGAAGGGAGAAGGAACATCCTGCTAGCTGTTATGGTCCAAAGTGGGTACTACATGCATCCGTGTGCTTCCCTGTTAGGCTAATTGCTAACTGCCTACCAATGTAAGAAACTCATGCTAATGTAACAAGGGAACTTATAGAGGCTCTCTCTCCAGTAAGCGAGGTGCATTAGGTCAGTAAGTGACTCTTCACAAATGTAATTATTTACATGCTGGCTCTTAATGACAAATGCTTGTCAGACTTCAAAGATGTCCACCTTGGGTAGATGGCTACTGAACAGGATAAAGTGAGCTTAAAAAAAAAGACTTCCTGCTAAGAAGAGTGGACACATGTCTTTATCCATGTGGTTTGCAAAAGTACTTAGCACTCCCTGGTGAATCCTACAGCAATGGTTCTCAGATTTTTGGTCATAATATTCCTTTACATTTTAAAAAAATTGTTGAGGACTCCCCCAATTTTTATGTGATGGTATTAGTTAATACATACCACATTATAAATCTCATACATTTAAAAACATTCATTTGGCATATTATTTTTTTCAATGACAAAACCCACATCGTAACAAAACAGCATTTCGCCGGGAAAATAAATGTATTTTCCAAATTCAAGAAGGTAGTGAGGAGAATGTCATTTAACATTTGTACACAATAGTTTAGTGACCTCAACAGGAAGAAGAGGAAGCTGGGCTCTCATGTCAGCTCCTGTTCTCAGTATGGTTTATTTGCCCTTGGGGAAACTTCTTTGTTCATGAGGGAGAAAGTGAGAGTCAAAGAGAAAAGATGTCTTGGTGTTACTATGGAAACAGGTTTCACTTTAGGGATTTCCGTGGAAGGGTGCAAGGATACTAGACCTCCATCTGAAAAGTGCTGACCTCCAGCTTACCCTCACCTTCTTTCTCCTGGCTTCCTGTCCCTCTGAGCCAACAGTCCTACCTCCTGAAAGCAACCAAGGCTTTGGCTGGCAGTCAGGAGACTCACTGGGTCACTCTCTGTCCCTGATTTTTGTTTTCTGTTTTGAGTGTAAACATGTAGCTTTAGGTAAATCATTTCACATCTCAGAATCTCAATTTGCCATCTACAAACAAAGATTTGTTTTAATCTGCAGTATTTAAATACTTGGGGGTTACCAGACTAACCAGGACATGGGATTCAGATGTTCTGTGACTGATATGAACTGGATACAGCCCATTCCCCCCATAGATTCATGTTGGAATTTTTAGATGTATATGAAAATCAGTGGCTTTAATGTTATTCAATGATATAATAAAATCCAAGAATTTATTTGTAACGTCATGGCTTTTAGTCATTGATTTGTAGCCAATGACTATATCTGCTGGCCACCTAAGTGGCTGCAAAATTATTTAAAGCTAAAAAGCTGGGAAGGAATCTTCCTTGAGAATTTCCAAAAACTACTTTTTTTCTACTCATGAAAGGAAATAATTGTACTGTATTATCTGGACCTAGCAAGAACATAATGGAAGTTAATATTTTCCAAAAATGGATTCCATAATGTTTGGGGTACACATATTTCCTATAACACGCTTTTGCTATTTTTCCATTGACCTGGAGTCTAATTCCCTGCTCCTCTGTCTTATGTATGACTTCTCAGATCGAGTCAGCAAATCGTTTGAATATCCTGCCCGATTCTTGAGATGCCCTTTCTGGGAGAAGCCATGTATGCTAGAGGACATGAATCATGTAGGGACTCTGCCAACTATGCTGGCTGAGCCCAGCCTCTGGCCAACCCCGGGTGCCAGGTGCTAGCAACCTTTTAGAACCATGTGAAATGTGACAGAGGTTCTTTCATATGAACAAGTGTTCAGAGGACAAAAGGGACACTGTTCAAATTCCTCAGAGAGCCCAGGGCCACTAAGAAACCTCAAGCCCCCTCCCTTGCACTGCACCATTAGTTACTGAGAGAATGAATGAGAGATGCTTAGGGGATAACTAGTGAGGAGAAACCATTGCAAGCCTCTAAAGGAGCAACCTCCAACTACTATACTCTCTGCAAAGAGACTGCAGAGCACTTTGTGAACTCTCCTGAGGCTGGGATGGCATTGGAAGAGGAGGAGCTTAGTAGTGGTAAGAGGGTGAGGATGTGAAGTTCATCCCCCAGGCCACTGGGTGCACTGCAGACCCGCTACTCAGCTCTGAACACCAATAGGAACCATTTGTAAAGGTTTCACAGTAGTTACGTAAGACGTAAAACAAAACGCAACAACAACAAAGCAAATCAACAACAACAAAAAAAAAACCCTCACTGATCAGTACTTAGTTTGTGGGGCTACGGAAATAGCTCAGTTGATAAAGTGCTTAATAAATGGAAGGACCGTGTTTAATCTGTAGAACATGTGTGATAGTAAGACACCATCCACTTTGACTGCAGAACATAGAGAAGCCAGTTGTGAATTGACCAGAAAATTCTCTACCCAACAGCTAGCTTTTATAGTGCTGGCATGTGCCATGCAGGATGTCGGGGGAGAAAGATATCAAAGGTCTCATCCAACACTGGACCCTCGGTGCTACAAAACCAACCTACCAGACAGGATGCATCCACGTGTATAATCGTGGAAAAATTATTTATGGGGTAACTGACTGCTCTCGTGATTGGATCTGAGGGCTGGTCTATAAAAGAGAATCCATGTCTGGTTTCATATATATACTTAAAACCCATGGCTGCTGAAGTCATAACCCTAAGAGGAAAAATTCTTGATGCTATTTGCTAAATGGGTGTCAAACTGCCTTCTAAGCATTCACGTTTGTATACATAGATCTGTGTTGCCTTGGCCAGAGAGGCTTCTTATTGCAGTAGGGTTATGGAGAAGGCAGAGGCTCACTGGTCAAAGTATTGGAAATAAGTGACTGAGAGTGTCTAACCGTAGATGAGATATCTTTATCAGCCCTTCCCCCGGTGTTCAGGGAATTTGTAGAAGGTGAGATGCAAAGAATGTAAGCACTGGAGGATGGGGGCAGTGCGTGACATGCTGTCCTCTGGACATGGCGTGGCTGTTGCCCACGTGAACTCATGGCAGCTGTGGTCATCTTCACAAGACATGTACAAAACCAAGCCAATCAAAAATTCCAATGTTGAGGCGGGGAGGAGCTCCCCAGGCTTCACTCCTAGCTGAGGTATTGGCAACTGATGGTCTTTTGGTGTCGCATGAATTTAATTGATCTTACTAATAAAAACACAGAGTCAGATACTAGGGGGTGAAAGCTGAAAGATCAGAGAAGTAGAGCAGCCAGCCACTAGTTCTTACCTCTACGAAATCCTCAGACAGAAAGGGGTATCCTAGCTCTACAAGTCCTCAGATTGAATGTAATGAGCTCCTTTCTCCTCCACTTTATATTCCTCTCTCTGCCCAGGCTATCCCTTCCTGTCTCCACCTCCCTAGTGCTGGGATTAAGACTTGTGACTCCCAAGTACTAGAATTAAAGGTGTAAGCCACCACCACCTGACTCTTACTTTTTTAGAATGGATCAATCTCGTGCAGCCCAGGGTGGCCTCGAACTCACAGAGATCCATTTGCTTCTGCCTTCTGAGTGCTGGGATTAAAGCACTAACTATGACTAACTAGTCAGGCTAATTCCACTCTCTAATTTTCAAGCAAGCTTTATTTATTAAAGCAGAGACAAACTATCACCACATCTTGGGGGAGTGAGTGTCAGACTGGCAGGTGTGGGGGTTGGAGACTGGTAGGTGCCCATTCCCCAGTGGGTAGCTTCACACCTGTGTGCACATAAGCAGTAGTCGTTGGACTCAGTGGGCTATAATCTTTTTAAATTAAAAAGAAAAACATGAGATTGGGAGGGAAATGTGTTGGTAGGAGCCCCGATGGGATATGATCAAGATATACGTGTGCACAATTTTCACAGAATAAAAAGGAGAAAAACATCTAGATTTGGTAATACAGGTCTGTAGTCTCCACACTGGGGACACAAAAATGTATAGATCCCTGGGGTTTGCTGGCCATCCAGACCAGCATAATCAGTATTTTCTAAGTCTCAGTGAGAGAGCCTGTCTTGAAAAAGAAGAGAGATGTCTCCCGAGGAACAATATTCAAACACACACATACATGCACACACACACACACACACACACACACACACACACAGCAGCAGCATGCACACAGGCATACACACACATATGAACGCATGTGCACACACACAAGCATGCATGTGCTGTGGGACAATGGTCTTTTATCCTGTCACTTGTATTATCTTTAATAAAATGGTGATTGGCCAGTAGCCAGGCAGGAAATGTAGGCAGGACGACCAGGCAGGAAGTAGAGGCAGAGCAATGAGAATTCTGGGAAGAGGGAAGTTACAGTCTGCAGTTGTGACCCAGACACAGAGGAAGCAAGATGTGACTGCTTGGCCGAATAAGGTACTGAGCCATGTGGCTAACATAGACAAGAATAATGGACTAATATGTTATAAGAGTTAATAAGAAGCCTGAGCTAATGGGCCAATCAGTTTTATAATTAATGTAGACATTTGTGTGATTTCTTTGTGACTGAACGGCTGCCTGACCAGGCAAGACCAGGTGGGACAGAAAGCTCAGTCAACATGCACGCACGAATATGCACACACACATGGACACACATGCACACACACAGTGGCATGCACAAATGCATACACACATATGCACGCATGAACACACACACACACACACACAGGCACAATACAGTTCATAGGGTTTAAAGTCTCTCCGGATATTGCCAGGCAGAATGAACAGCCACCTTTCCTAGACACTCTTATTCATACACCAATTGTCATATCTTCCACATCACTATGACATCATATGTTATGTAGCTTTGCGATTTACAGCTAACTTAGATGATGAAGCCCAGGCTGTGGTGTGAGGCTGGCATGTCTCCTTCCTAGCCCTTTGACATGGGGTTGGATCTTCAGTTTTACTGCTTACTATCAGGATGTGGTGGCCATGGAAACACACCTTGCACACTCTTTCTCTAGGAAATAGAACTGACCAAGGGTTATAGGTTTCTGAACTCTGGTGTCCATCCTTGCATTGGCACTGTGGCCAGACTGCCTAGGATTGCTCTGTCTAGGAACTGAGTACAGAAGGGACATTATGGCAGGCTTATGGCTGAGAGACAGTTCTCAGTGGTTGACTTTGGTCCTGGAACTTCCCAATGGCTTTGCTGCAACCCTCTTGGTCTGGGTAGCATTCTAGAGGACTTCTACACACTGGTCTCTTTTTCATTCTGGGTGAGTATTTCCTCATGACCTGTTCATTTTCTCCCAGTTTTCCCTTTATGCAAGCCACAGGCATAAATGCAATCCTGTGTCTTTGATTCTGCCCTGGTGTCTGCTATTCAGTAGCTCTAGACTATGATACGGGGGAAGCTTGGACTCGCTATTTCATCTTTTAATCTATTTCTTCACCTGCATTAATACTCCTATCACATGGGAATTGTACACAGGACTAAATGAGACAGTGTATGCAATGCTCTTAGCCCTGAACTTGGCAAACACGGATGCCTCCTGATGTGCCATCACACTCCCCTTCAGGGCTTCACTTTTTCCTTAGAATGACCCTAATGATGGGGAAATGTCACATTTTCCTGGGCACAGCCAACCTCTGGCATTTGTAAACAAATGCTGACTTAGTCTTACCAAATTGTTTTACCAAACGCTCCTCCATTTGGGGAAAATCTTGCCTTGCAGACCTCTCTGAAGTCTTTGATGTGTTTAATAATGTGGGTGAAAAGGGAAAACAGCTGCGAGGAGGAATCTGATTAAACTGTGTGTCTTAGCTTTATTACTTCCTTCAGCGAGGTCAAGGCGAAACGTTTTACCTTATCATCCAATTTCCGCGCATTGAACGCAAGCTCCACATAGTCATCGTTGCCTGATAACTCTTCAGCAATCACCTAGGGAAAAAGCACACGTCAGCTGCTGTAGAGGGCGGACCCTCAGTCCAGGAGCCTATTAGCACCTTTGGGTAATTTTGATCTCAAAATGAACAAACACTGGCATTGGGCAGGTGTTTCTCAACACTCCTTGTGCATAGGGTACACCATTTTCAGCTCTGGAAAGAGCTCACTAGTCTACATAGCAGGGGGTCACTAACTTTCATAGGCTGGGTGTGGAGTGTGAGTTGGGGCCTAGGCTGGAGGTGGAGCCATCAGGAGCAGCAGCTAAGAAAAACTTCCTTTCTGGGTAAGGAGATGCATGCTTTTAATTCGAGCACTTAGGAGGGAGAAGTAGCCTTTGTGAGTTTGAGGCTAACTTGGTCTAAAAAACAAGTTCCAGGGTAGGCAGGGCTACATGGTGAGACCCTGACTCAAAATAAATTAAAAAAAAAAACCTAAAAGCACCTGCCTTTTCTTTAACAAGTCACTGGACTTGCCGGGCGGTGGTGGCGCACGCCTTTAATCCCAGCACTCGGGAGGCAGAGGCAGGCAGATCTTTGTGAGTTCGAGACCAGCCTGGTCTACAAGAGCTAGTTCTAGTGCAGGCTCCAAAGCCACAGAGAAACCCTGTCTCGAAAAACCCCCCAAAAAAACAAACAAACAAACAAAAAAACCAAAAAACAAAAACAAAAAAAAACCAAGTCACTGGACTCATTAAGTGTTGAGCAATTTATTCATCGCTAGTGTCACAAAGGAACTGAATTTCAGCACTTATTTCCTTTTAAATAAAAAATAAATTTGCTTAAACAGCTACTGTTTGTGGAACGAGGCCACAGAGCTCAAATCTGTCACTCAACAAAAAATATTAAGGTTGGCCTCTCCTTGGCAAGCAAATCAAACTTTGAACTAAATGCTTTTAAAATAAAGTTGTTTGGGGGGGGGTGCTTTGCCAATCCAAAACCCCCAGCCAATTCTGTATTCTTACTGTGTCCAACAGAGTCAACTTTCTTCTCTTTCTTTCTCTATCTTGTGATTTCTAGTGTGATTGCAGAAGCTCTCAGCAGAAGTAAATGACCCCACTTTAAAATCTACTTCCTTTCCCATTTTCCCTAAGGGTAGAAGGATCAAAATGGTTTTCACAAGAAATAAAAAGATGAAAAACAGAAAAAGGGAATACAGAGACACTTTGGGCAGTTCAATCCGCTCCCAGCAGGCAGAGGAGTTCACCGTCTTCGCGTTTCTTTTGGATCAGTACTCCCTGAAAGAAACGCGGGGCCTAACACCTGTTGCCACCCCAGGGCCAGCTTACCGTGATGGAGGACTTCCCCGCCGTGTTCCCATGCTTCAGCAAGGACTTGGAAAGCTTTCTCTGGGACACAATCTGCAAAAGCAAACAAAAGGAAATGCTATGTATGCAACTACAGATCTATATTAATACACTCTCCTCTGCAAAGTGCTTCATTGACAGCTCCACCTGAATTATATACATATGTGTGTCCATTTATGAGTTCAGTTTTGTCCCTGAGTCTCTCTGAATACAAATTAGCCCCCCATTTCCTCCTTCTATGTGTCTGTAAGAAAGGGGATGAGGAATTTAGATAACTCATTTGGGCAGTGGTATTACTGCTGATGGGATGTTTATATCAGAATTAGGAGGGGAGTGTTGAACATGTATATCAAGCCAACAGAAAGGAGGCTTCAAAATCATCTGAAATTAGCATCAAATCTTTGCAAAGTAGGTGCAGGGAGGGGAATGTGTAAACACGTGACTTCTGGGTCTGTCACCTCTGGAGCTCTATTTTTAATATATCCACCAGGGAGCTCTAAGTCTCATCAGGAAACCAATGCTCAGACAAGCCCACGGGAGTAACTGGGGTGCTTTTCAGGACCTAGGGTCAGTGCGTGCACACAGGGACAGCTATGTCATCACATGGAAAGCTATTCTTAGAAGAGCTTGCTTGCCCCTCTGGCTGCCCCTGCTTCTCATTTCCCTGTCGCGAAAGGTAAGCTTGGCGAGGCAATGTGGTTGGGATCGCTACCTAGGCCACGTCCAAAAGGGGAATGGCATGAAGAGAACCAAGGTGATGCTCTGCCTGCACTTAGGGAGAGAACCATCCCTCTCTTTGGTGGGCAGCTCTGTCTCCTGGTGTGGCGCTAGTGTGTGAGCCCCTCTTTTGAGTGTGGGGTGGTACAGTGACTGCTTCTAATCATCAGGACACCTGAGGGGTGGAGATATCACGTATGCCTGGGAACTCCCATTTCTCTTATTATTCTGGGGGACAGCAAACAACCAGATTGTGAGTTAGCCCTGTACAAAGTCTCACGTGGCTAAGAGCTGACGGCTCCTTTTCGACAGCTGTGCTCATGGGAGGAAATCCAGCCCTAAGCTGAGCCCAGGGACAGCAGCACCCCGACTACACCTTCGATGGACCCTTGTCTAGAAGACCCAGGAAAACCATTCTCTGATTCTGGAAACGAGAAGTGGTGAGATAATAAATGTGTTGCTTTTTTAAAGCTACCACATCTGGGGGGGAATTGTTTTCTTTTTGCTAATCGCAGAAAGACAGGAGAGGAAGTCTCTGTGAAAGGCAGGGGAGACAACCCCATCCTCTGAAATTCTCACACTGTATGTTCTCTGTACCTCAGTTAGAGTAGGGGAAATACAGAGTATTCCGGCAAGAGGGAAGAAGTCTGGGAGACATTCCCAGCCTGAGCAGTGATCCAGGTTCACCAGGATCACATTCTCAAGATGCTCATTATGTTGTGGTCCAAAGAGCAGAGAGTATTCCCAACATAAAACCACTTGGTGGTCACATTGGTGATAACGGTAACACCAATGATAACCATGACAACCTCAGTGACAGCCTTGACAAAGCCTTCCTCTTGAGGCGCACATCAGTGTGTCAGGTGTCTGCAGGCATTCACCCACGTGTGCTACTGTGTGAACAGACAAAGAAACAAAACCAGATGTCACACCTGGCCTCGCAAAGCACACAGTTTCTTCCTATGAACCTTGCAGCGGGAGTACATTCTGAATAAATGAAACAGGTATTATCTCTGAGCAGCAACAGGGACAGCATCTGACTGAAAAAATCTGCTACCCAGAGGCTTTTCTTTCTAATGCCTTTGTGCTTCATCCCCATTGGTTACCTACCCCTGGCTCCTGTTGATCCCAACAACCTTAGGCTGACAGTTTCTCACAGGCTTGGTATACCAGTTTAGTTAGGCTGACTGGGAGTGAGTTCTAGAGATCTGCCTGTCTTTCTTTTCCCAGCACTGGGATTATTAGTACATACTACCATCCTTGGCTTGCTTGCTGTAGCTTTGGAGCCTGTCCTGGAACTAGCTCTTGTGAACCAGGCTGGCCCTGAACTCATAGAGATCCGCCTGCCTCTGCCTCCCGAGTGCTGGGATTAAAGGCGTGCGCCACCACTGCCCAGCTTCAATGTATTTGTTTTCTTGATGTGGGTTCTGGAGATAAAAACGTGGATCACCATGCTTGTGAGGCAAACACCTTAACTACCAAGTCCTTCCCCCAGCCCCAGTGCCGTCTCCACTCTTAATCCAGTTCATCTTATCATACCAGCATTTATTTGCAGGGCGAGGATAGCCTGTTACTATGCCAGCTCCCCCCTTCTGTTCATGCTAGGAAGTGGGCATTTGGGGTACAAGTCGCTAACCAAGTGGGCAATAACAACCTGCTTTGTAGTCTCCAGGCCTCCAACTTAGCTTCAAAGACTGAGTAACAATTAAGGTTTCAAAGCTTCCATGGTAACAATGATAGACATTCAATGGGCTGTCACTGATGTTGCCATTCTTGGGGCTCTTGGGCAAAAATAGCAGGGATGCCCAGCTGGGGTGTTGATCTATAGAGAAGCCTGTTCACTGCAAACCCCACTTACCACGCGTGCTCTGTTGCTTTTGAAACAACTGCACCGGGCTGGAGGAGACCTTAGGTCATGCCTTGGAATGAGGAAGCCAGAGTGACAAGGACTGACTCTGGCTGTGGCTGACATTTGAGGCCAACAAATAATAAGGTTTGCATGGCTGCAAGGCTAAAGGGGGTGTACCTGCCAGAAGTCCTCCAATTTGATTCTTTTCTCCCTGTGGCAGGGTCACAGCTGCAGACCTTGGCATACAATGGAAGGGCAACAAAGAAAGAAGAGATGGAAGCTGTAGACACCCCTCCACCCCGGGTTAGCAAAGCTGGACCAGAGGGACATTCGCACCACTGGGAATCTGGTCTGTATCAGCCCTGGGTCAAGGGGGAGGGCAGACTCCTCTAGTGAGGACGACAGCAGGGTTGAACAGCATAGGTCTCCATCTTCAGCAAAGCCCAGGGTTTCATTTAAACAAACTGGAACAAAGCCAGAAAACTAAACACTTAAGCCCATGTTGTAGCAAGTGTATAATCAGCTATATTTCAAAAACTGTCTACATTTCAAAAGCAGTCATTTGGGGACTAGACACACATTTGTCATGAGGCCATTTTCAGTGAAAATATTCTTAGTATTCTTTTTATAAATTGCTACAGTAGCAAATATTTATTGAATATCTTCTATGTGTCAAACATTGGCTCATAGGCAACAAGGGTGGGGAGAAATCAATTATGATGTATTTTTAATATTTTTAATTTAAATACGATATATCACATTCCCTGGTCTTTTTCTTTCCTCTAGCCCCTCCCAGCTACCATCCATCAAACTCCTCTTATGTCCTCCACTCAAGTTGGTAACCTCTTTTCTTTCATTATTGTTATTGCATTAAAATTTATATGTATGTATATGTGCATATGTATATATATACCATATATGTATATACATACACACATACATACTCAGTAGACTGTATATATGTATATATGTGTGTGTGTATATATATGTATACATATATATATATACACACACACACACATACACTCTGTTGAGTCAGTTTTCGCATACATGGAATCAAGATTGACTTTGCCTTGGACAGCCAGTAAGAGCGATCAGTCATCCCTGGGATAAGCTGATTCTCCTTCTCCCAGCAGTCATTAGTTGACTCCACTTGTTTGCCTGGCAAGATACACATAAAGGTGCAATAAGTGGCACTCACACGTCAGCGTCAATCAAAAGCTGTCTACGTGCTACTTATAACTGTAATTTTGTTACTGCTATGAATCATAATGTAAATATCTGTCTTTTCTGATGGTCTTAGGTTACCCCTGCGAAAAGGCTGTCTGGTCCCCAAGGGGGTCGTGGTCCACAGGCTGAGAACCACTCCAGGCTAGAAAGACACAATTCTGAAGCTTCCAGGAGCGAAGATGGCAGTGTGCCTGTGTAGTTATATATTTTACACAGTCTAAGTACAGTTCTCAGCCTTTAAGTGGAGCCCACCACAAGACCATCCTGGGGAGAACGACCCAGAAGGGTAGAGAGGGTGATGGACCCAACGGGTCATCTGTTGGTTTGGGATTCCTGCCTTACGTTTTCTATTAAGTTGGATTCTAATTACTTCAGTGTAATTGCAGGCTTTTACCCTTTCTCTGACTTCATTAGCAAGAGTTGGAGCGGGAGAGGGATTTAAGGTTTAAATCCTTCTGTGCGCTAATTGCTCACCTTTGCCTGTCACTCGTGTGAGGCCACATTGCCATCACGCATGCCTCAGTTTCGTGACTACTCAGCAGCCACTTGCTCCCTCATCCCAGCCCGCCTGCTACGCCATAGGCAATCAGGAGAAAGAAGGAAGGGTTGTTTGCCCAGTTCAGTGTCCAGGCCAGAGCACCCTATTAGCCCAAGGGCACACAACAGCCTTTCAGTCACCACCTTCAGCAGGTTGTCACTTGTCTGTGCCAAGGCTGGAAATACAGCAGCAGAAGTCCAGAGAGTCTGACTCTATGGCCCTTGTACTTTTCAAATGAAAGATGACAACCCAGCTTTGGGGTAGACTAAGTGTCCTTATTGTTACCAGTCCCAGGTCACATGGCTAAGAGTCATAATAAATACAACCTAGAATGCCCTGACTTTGTGGTGGCTGCTGCTATAGAGGGCCTCTGGGTAAGGATGGACTTACTGCTATATGCTCACAAACAGAGGAGAAAATTGTAGTTTGCTAAGGCTAAGGGAACTAAGAATTACAGACTTGCGACTTAAAGCAAGAACAATTAAGTGGTCTCCCAGTGCTCCAGAGGGCAGAAGCCTGAAACCAAGGAGTTGGCAGGGCTGTGCTTCCTCCGAGGATCTGGGGGCCACTTTGTATCTTGTCCCTTAAGCTTCTGGTGGCTGCACTGTTCTATGCTTGTGACTGCTTCCTTCTCTTTCCTTTTTTGAAAAAAGATGGTCCTTTTCTCTCCAGTGTGTCTCTCACAAGGGTACTTGCTCATGGACACGGAACTCACCTGGCTCACCAAACACCTCCTCATCTTGAGATTGTTCACTTCGAACTATAAAGGATTTGCTAAGTAGAGTCAAGCTCACAGGACATGGGCACAATTTTTGAAGGTTATCATTTAGCCCATGACAACAATTCACTCAGACTTTTGCAGTCAATAAGTACCTGGGATCTGAATCCAGATAGTTTAGCTACAGAGTCCTGTTCAATACTGTAGACTGCTATGACTCCCAGGATGACAGAGGCAAGACTGAAAGGACTCTGGTCATCTCAAGCGTGGCAAGCATGGCTCTGGCAGATCTTGCCTTTCTCCCCCATTCCCTCTGCCTTGCTTAAAACCTCTCAGATTACATTCTTAAAGCTAGCCACCAAGGACTATTCCCTTATTTGGCCACTTCCTCCTCCTGAGGCTGACTACCAAACTATCGAAATGTTAAAGTATAGCAGTCAAAAGCCCCCTTTGATTCACCTAATTAAAATGCCCAATAAAAATAGCCCACTGCATCCTAGCCCATTCTAACATAAATCTCACCGTTTTCTTTTCTTAAAAATTCCACCTGCAAAATTATTTGCTGCTGTTTTTCTGCCTGAGTCAGCCACTTTAACTTTTCTTTCCTGCTTAATAAAGGATCTCTCTGTGCTAACAGGTGTTTGGATATGGTTTGTGAATAATCTGGGGTCCAGGAGGGATCCCTCACTCTTTGGGGATCTCCTTCAAGGACTATGTGGTGTCGCTACACAATCTAAACTAATAATGACACGGAAAGCTCTGGATGCCAGGCCAGATGTGGGTCCTTAATCAGCTTCACCAGTTGTACCTCAGTTCCCTGATCTGTGAGCTGGTGATAATATTAACTATGGCATGGATTTCTCGTGTGTGTAATGACCACTAAAAAGATTCCAAAACCAGGCAAGAGGTGCTTAGAAAATGCTACATCTTTCTTCCCTTCTGTCCTATCAAATCCATCACCACTTAGCAAGAATTTCAGTCATTTATTGACTTGGTCTGAGGCCTGGAGTAGAAGGGGAAATGGGCTGATGGAGGCCCTAAGAACACTGGATGGACCAGGCCTCATGATCAGATGACTGGCAGGGTAGGGAGCAAGAGGCAAGGGAAGGTTTTCTTCCAGGTTTAATTTCTCCAGCATCCAAGAGAAGAAAGGTGCCACTCACTGCCTGGTCCCTCTAAAGGAAGGGTTGATGGAAGGGGCTCTGGAGAATGCAAGGGGAGACAGTGAGTTTGGACTGGACTGTTGAATCTGAGATGTCTGTGAGCCATCTGTGGAGTTAATAACTTTACTGTTGGATATCTGAGGAAGTGTCCTGAACTGGAAGTCTCCAATGCATGAACAATGAACGAAAAGAAGGGACTGATAGGGAGTATATGAAAGACAAAGAATGCTGGGCTAAGACTGAGGCAGCCCTCTAGGTTGAGTCCTTAGCATTGTCACCATAATTCACTCTACCGCCTACTCAACCCTTGTGACACAGAGACTTATTATTAATTATGAAAGATGACCTTACCTTATGCTTATTTCCTACTAACTCTTAAAACTTAAATTAACCTATTTATATTACTGTATGTTGTGCCCCATGGCTCCATTATCTCTGCTCAGTACCATGCATCCCATTTCCTCTCTGTCTGGCTGGTGAATTTTGCCTCTCTTCTTTCCAGAGTTCCTGTCTCTTCCTGGAAGTCCCGCCCATTCTCTCCTGCCTAGCTATTGGCTGTTTAGCTCTTTATTAAACCAATCAGAAGGTGACTTTGGCACAGACATAGTCACAGTATACAAAAAGATTATCCCACAACACCCTTGAACAAACCCATCAGTGGGGAAGTAACCTCCTGGGCTATGGGGTGAGTGAGGGGTGGCATTCAGCCCTCTGTGTGGTAATAAAAGCTTTGAAGAGAAACTCATTCAAAAATAAGAAGTTGGAGGTGTTACTGAGGATGTAGTAGAGGGGACCTCTGTGCACTAAGAAGGGACATGCGTAAGTTGCTGCAGTTTCTGTGTGGATTATCAGCAATTTGTGTCAATGTCCTTAAAATCAGTGCCAAAACATTCCTGTTAAGTTGTTCTAGGGGAAAAGCAGTAGCTAGGGTGCTCAGAGGTCCACAGACTATGATGTTCATCCAAATGTTGAACAGAAAGACAAAGGACTGGAAACAGCTTTAATGTCTATAACAGAGAACATGCCATACCAATTTTGTCATATATCCCTTAAAATAAATGAAGCAAAAGCAAGTACATTCACACTGACAGCTTTGTCGCTGTATTTATTGAAAGAGGTCAAACAAGAAGGCTAGGATGTGTTTCAGATGGCAGAGGGCAAATCTAGCATGCAAAAAGCCCTGGATTCAATCCTCAGCACTACAACTTCTAGGTCATCTGCAGAATAAAGAATCCGGGGCCAGACAGGGACACATGAGTCCCCATCAAAATGAACAGAACAATAAAAATGAAGCAAAACACACCAATATAAACAAAAGAAGACACAACAGCAGAAAAGCATCCATAAATGACCAAGTATTTATTTAGAAACAGAATTGTGTGTGCATGCATCATGGGAGACAATCTGTAATGTGTACCGGAGTCCTTGAACTATCTCTCAGTAGTAAGAAGAAGGGTGAATTTAGAGCAGATAATCCCTTATAGGCAGTAAAACAAAATATCCATTTTCTACAAGTAATATGGCTGAGGGACAGGAAGTCTTTCTTGACTTAAATAGATGCCACGTGGAAGATCTTGGGTGTTTGTAGAAAGACTCTGGGGTTCAGCCCTTGCAAACCTAACAGAGAGCTGAGGGTGGGGTTGGGGAACAAGAATACAGAAGTAGTCACAGTCCATTGTCTCATGAATGCAATGGCCTGGAGATTTCATGGCTTTGTCCTGTGGACCCACAAGTGGCATAGGTTTTGTGGATGTTCTTTCTTGGGGATAAGCTCATCACTAGAGCTCGTACGAAAGTGCTGCCAAGGAGGGTAAAAGATCCATGCCAGGTGCAGAATTGCTCTGTCATTGAGACAGCAATCTGCTCTAAGAGCCAGAAAGCCTGGGCTAAAATCATGGTCCCTATTCTTGCACAGGAAGTTACTACAAGGTTCAAGTGCGCAACACACAGACAAGGAAGTCATGGTATCTTCTGGAGTTTTATGAGGTTGAATGAGGTAACTGGTGCAAATATTTCAGCACTGAGTCTAGTAACAGTATCACCTCTTGGTTTTTATCTTCAGAATTCAATCAAGGTATTACCCAATATGAGATGGGTGAATATATGAGCCTAATAGATCCTTGCCATGGGCAAAACAGGGCAAAAATACTCCAAGTTGCTTAAATTCCCTGGTGCTGGAGTATTTCTGATAAATCTGCACAGATGGAGTGCCGACGAGCTCCCTGAGCTAGGAGAGAGACGGTTTTCAGACATAGGAGTCAATTTATCAACCTGTGGGAAAGAACGTCCTGTGCTTGACCTCTGTGGCCAGTTTCACGGTGGCAGCATTTGGGAAGGACTGCTTCACATTTCATTTACAAAGGGTTGGGCTGGGGAGATGACTCAGCAGCCAAGAGCACTTGTTGCTCTTCAGAGGACAGGGTTTCAATTCCCAGCACCCACAAGGAGACTCATAAGCAATTGTATCCCCAGTGCCACAGGATCCAAGAGGCATGCACCTGGTACACACACATGCATGCAGACAGAACATCCATACACAGATATTAAAGTAAATAGATCCAAAGATATTATCAAAGGCTTGTAGAAGTTGTATTCCATTTGATAAGCAATGTGGTAGGTGGAAGGCTCCTGTGTAGATCAGCTCAGTTTAGTTTTGAATTGGAGCTATGCAAATTGCTTTCAGTGTGATCTTAGGTGATGGAGCTAGGCTCCCACAGCTGACCCTTTGTCACTTAGAGACAATGGTGCTCTCATTTAACTTAATACTGTGCTATCGAATAAGGCTTCATGAAACTTGGTCTTTTTTTTTTTTTTCTTCAACTCACTTAAGAAGAAGCCAATGGAAAGACCTGGGAAATTTTCAAGTTTTTTTTTTTTTAATTCTTATTAAGGATGTGAAACAAAAGTCCAGAGGTCATATAGCTTAGAAGCAGGAGAGAAGCAGCTTAGAATTTTTGCGAACCCAGATGTTTGATGTTAGCATTTGGTTGTGCCAGTTTGGAGGTTTGTATTCTTTTCCAAGTGATGATGACGATGGAGGTAGCGGAGGCAGAGGAATGATGGTATGATCATTATAGTGGTGCTGGTGATGATGGTGATGATGGTAGTGGTGTCGGTGATGATGACTGTGGCAGTGATGGTGATGATGATGATTAGTGGTTGCAGTGGCAGTTGTGGTAGTGGGGATAGGGTGATAATGAAAGTGATGGCAATAATTGTTAATGATGTCAATGATGGCACAGATGGTGCTGGTAACGGTTGTGTTAGCAGTGGTGATGTGATAATTACGATGGTGATGAAGATGGTGGTTGATGATGATATCATTAATAGCACCATAAGTCAGTCAGACCTATGATCAGCTTTTTGAGATGGCTTGTTATGAAAGTGATTTATTATTATGAATTGGCCATAAACTATACTGTTCAAATTGTGGCTTTTTTTTAATTAAGGAGATGTAGTTAGTTAAAGCAAAATAATGTATTTAAGTTAAAATGGCTTGGGCAGGTGAGACTCTCATTATGTGGATATCTGATTAGAGAGGGTACAGCCCCTCCACAGAAGTGTTAGGGAGAGGCCAGGAACACCAGGGCAGAAGAGAACGTGCTTTGTTGTGGGACTAAACCCATCCCTGCTTTGTTGTGGGACTAAACCCATCCCTGCTTTGTTGTGGGACTAAACCCATCCCTGCTTTGTTGTGGGACTAAACCCATCCCTGCTTTGCCTCCTTACTTCTCAGCTGTCTGATTCCACTGGGGCCCTGTCAGCAAATTAACTATAACAGCAGATTTCTTGCTTTGAATTTTAACAGAGGGGATAGAAGTTGGCAGGATTTCTGCTCCTTTGTTCCTCTGACTGGTGAGGTCAAGAGTGCTGTCCTGAGTATTCAGGTGGGCAGATGCTCCGAAAGCAGGAGTTGCGACTGCAGTCAGCTGAGTCTGGGCCTCTGGGAGCTGGGACTCAGGAGTGTGCACCTTGGCTGACCTGCGCTGGTGTAAGGAGAAGCCCCAGAGGCCTATGTTCCATGCAAAACAAAACTAATTAATTCATACCTGGCCTCATTTTGTCCTTGGATCTGAATCTAAGACTCTTGGGAGTGACTTTGTAAACCAAGCAGGTATTTTTTTCTCCCCCTAAATTCTATTAGATTAATTTAAAATATAAATATTATGTTTCTCAATTTTGGCTTGAATCAGCTCTGGGAGGATCTCATAGCCTCTTTGCAGACCCAATGGCAGTTCCTTAAACTATTTATTATTAGTGCCCCAGGCCCTCCCAGGTCTTTTCAGTAGCTAAAAGTAATATTACAAAAGATCAGAATCAGATTAGCCAGGCCAATTCTGCTTCCCATGGGCAGAGGGTTGGGGACCAAGGTTTTCTCAACAGCATCCAATGATGAATTCTCAGAACCTTACAAGTACCTCACACAACAGGCTTTTCCTACTGACATCCTGGGCTGAAATTCTTCACATATTGGAAAAGTTTATTAGTGGGTTAATAGTCGTGTGTGTGTGTGTGTGTGTGTGCACATGGTATTACATGTGTGTTTGCATCTAGGTGGACATTCATTGTGTGAGTGGGGTGGGTTTAAGAATATTTATAAAGTATGTTACCTCCTCTTTTGCTTATTTATGAATGTTTATGATGCTGTTTTTACTGACAGACACTAATTGTTTCTTGGTAAGTGTGAAATATGGCATATGAGTGTGTATATATATGTGTGTATACAGGTACGTATGTGTATGCATGTGGAAGCAGAGGTTGATGTCAGGTGGCTTTTTCAATTGATCCTCTTTGTATTTTTTGAGACTGGGTCTCTCATTAAACTTGGAGGTCTCTGTAGGGTTGGGCTGGTAGGCCAGTGCGTTTCAGAGTTCCGTTTGTCTATACCTCCCTAGTGCTGAGATTACAGCCACACTCTGACTAACCTGGATTTTACGTATGTACAGGAACCTCGACTCCAGTCCTTATGATTGTGTGGCAAACACTTTACTGACTGCTGAGATCCTTTGTTGTAATTTTTATTGCAATTATGATATAAATCCATTGTAGGAAATGCAGGAAGATAAGCTATGACACTGCAAACCAGCCGCAATCATACAACCTAGGCACCATCACTGTTAGCACTTAGACATGCATCCTCCCAAGTCTGTCCTTTCAACAAGTGGGAAGCATAATGACTATCACTATATTTTCCCACCGCTTTGAAAGAAAACACAAGGGACTATTTAGTTCTCTTATGACTATGTTTGATATTCAGAAAAGTTCATCATCAACACTAACTAAATTTCATACATAGCTTGAAGAAGAAATCAGAACTACTCATAAGTTTTAAGATAAATGTAGTCAACTTTAAAAGGTAAAACATTTTCATTTTAATACATAAAAAGATTTCATCGAGAACGGTTTGGGGGAAACTAACTTTTTGGTTATTGAGGTTCGCCAACTGTGATTTGGCATATTGATAATTCTGTTTAAGGTGATACAGTGTCTTCCGGCTCCATGCTGGGACAAAGATAGCAAAGTCTTATCTGATACTCAGGAGGCTAATATATGATAAGGGCTTTAGGACAGCATTTTCAGAGGAAAGGCAAGTGACAGACGGTGGGAAGTGTATGCTAAGTGTCATGGTGACAGGGCCAGGCTGCATGGGCAGCCAGTTCTGAGCTGGGTGGACTTGAGAATCTAAGGAAAGCTGGCTAGGAATAAAAAAGCAGAACTTGAGGTTGTCTCAGGTATACCATGTGGCTCCTTGTCTAGGTAGCCTGGTCTGGGAGCTGAGCGCCTTGCACTAGCCTGAAAGAAAGGACTTTAACCAGGACTAATGCCTAGAGCTGTCTTTAACACAGAGGTAGAAGCCTGCAAAGTGTCATTCAGTCCCAGCCCTCTTACCCTCCTCCTCTGAGTCAGATAAGGCTCAGGCAGGTATCAAAGAGCTATAGATGTGAAATGGGGCTCATAAACACAAGCTCATTTAAACTGCTACTGGATATATCTTTTTCAATAATATCTTGGAAATTGAATAGGCACAGGATAGCTTTCTCTGGGGAAGTGGGGTGCTAAGGTAGAACAATGCCATCTGTCACTCAATGGCATCTCACATTTAGCACCAGGGAAATGCTGAGTCACAGTTGGAAGCAGGAGCATGTGGGCTATGTGGTGGGGACTTGAGGGACTATTATTCAGATGAATGAGTACAGAAAAGATTACTTAATTTCTGAGAGATGGAAGGTAAGAAATGAGTGGCAGCCATTGACTCAGAATGTGAAGGAACTTATAAAGGGACTGACCTATCATTCTATAAAGATACATGAAGTCTATGACCCATATGCCACAAAGATGTTAAGCAATTTGCCAGAGGCACCATGGTGACTTGGTGGCAGTCCCCAGATGTAATGCATGACTTCAATTATGGACCCTCTAAAGGAGGTACAAAGCTGTGACAGAAGATTTCTAGAGGTAGCGGAACTTTTCCTAGGACTTGAATTGAAGGTTGCTAGTCAGAAAGAGCAAGCAAAGAAGGAAAGATAGGATTTTATTCTCCTTGGAGACATGGGGACTTGCTTAGCTACAAGCACCCTGAATCTTGCCTGTCTGAGAGCAGAGCATCAGCAGTAGGGGAAGCACTGCTTTATGGGGTTCCATGGCTAGTAAAGGGGAGCACAAAGAACACTGTTTACTGTGACATCATTCACCACTTATGCAGTTGCCATAAGTGATTCTGCAAAATTAGGAAAAGCTTTTCCCCTGAGAAACAACGGGGAAATGAGTTGCTTGCTATAATAATATGTAAATTTGACTTCCCGGGGCATCAATTTTAAGGCACAAAAGCACTAGATATCATAGAACAAAATGCTGACCTTAGAATCTTGCTCTGGACATTACAGTGAGTTTGGATGACATATTTGGTTTCCACAAATGGGGCCATTCTGACCCTAGACCAAATTCACGTAGATCATGACAATTTGATATCTATTGCTCTTTTTGAGGGTCATTGAGCTGATATAATCTGGACAGCTCTCTGTGTCAGGAAGGAAAGCAGTCGTCTGGATAATAGGTCCATTTGACTATATTTAATGGATAGCAAAAACAGACGGTGGCAGCCAAGATCTCCATCAAGAACGGATGAGATAGACAGCTCAGCTGGTAAAGTGCTTGCCTTGCAAGCTTAAGGGCCTTAGTTCATCCCTTGGACCCATATTTTTAAAAGGCAGTGATGGGTTGGGAAGATGGCTCAGTGGTTAAACAGCTCAGCATGCAAGCATATGGACCAGAGTCTAGATCATAAGAAACCCAGGTAAATATGGGGTGGGCATGACACCCTATCCTGCTGGCTTGGCCAGTCTGGTCTACTTGATGAGTTCCAGGGCAATAAAAGATGTTTTTCCAGCTTCTACATTCACACATAAATACATAAACATGCACTGCTCCCTACAACATACACCTATATACAAGCTGTCTTTCTGTCTCTCTGTCTCCATCAAGAATATAATCAATGAGCCATGTTGTAGAAATGTAAACTTTATGATGAATTGTTGTTCTTGCTTCGTGGTCCTTAATTCTTCTAGATAGTTTCTTATATCACTGGTTTCTTTCATCACTAAAGCCGGTGACAGAGGCTGACCCTTTTAGCAGGTGCAGGGTTCTCAGGACGTAGTCTCTGGTCCATCACAAGGGGCATCACTGGGAAACTTGGAAATTTTCATCATGGAGTCTCACTCTATATCCCCTGAATCAGATGCTCTGGGATAGGCCCAGCAGTCTGCATTTTCATGTTTCTGAATCATGGGCTAGAGAAATAGGTCAGTGGTTAAGAGCACTGGCTATTCCTATAGAGGACTGGGGTTCGATTCCTAGTGCCCACATGGTGGCTCACAACCACCTGTAACTCCAGTTCCAAGGGATCTGACGTCCTCTTCTGGTCCTCACAGGCACCAGGCATGGATATGGTGCACAGCCATACATGGAAGGTGGTTTGCTTCTTCTGTCATGAACAGAAACCAAAGAACCCTGTGATACTGAGTCCAGTGCCCCTTCAATGGCTTACTGATGGAGCTCTCAGTTATTTTGGAGGAGCAGCCACATGGCAATAAGAAGACGATTTATGCCGGGCGGTGGTGGCGCATGCCTTTAATCCCAGCACTAGGGAGGCAGAGGCAGGCAGATCTTTGTGAGTTCGAGACCAGCCTGGTCTACAAGAGCTAGTTCCAGTGCAGGCTCCAAAAGCCACAGAGAAACCCTGTCTCGAAAAAAAAAAAGAAGACGATTTATAAGGCTGTAAATGTTATGGCTGTAAATGTTGCTGAAGCGTAGAGAAGAGAAAACGGCTGTAAGAACTTAGGCAATGAGCATGCTCAATATGGCTAGGAAGGAAGGAATTCCTGTCAGGTGGGGATGTCCCTGGATGCCGACTTTGTAAGATTCCGGCTTTAGGGGATTGGCAGTCACACCAACAGTTTTCAAGAAGCCACATTGCTGCAGTCTTTCAATTTTAAATTTTTTAAGATTTATTTTGTTTTTAGTTGTGTGTATGTGTGTACATCTCTGCTGCTGGGTTCAGGCATCCGTGGATGAGAAAACAGGTTGCTGGATCCCCAGAAATGGAGTTACAGGAGGCTGTGAGGGACCCATCATAGGTGCTGGAAAATGAACTCAGGCCCTCTCTACAAGAGCAGAAAGTGTTCTTTCTTGCTGAGTCTTCTCTCCAGGCCCTATATTATAATCCTAAATCAAGTGTCCTTCTCAAGGGACGATAACTAATGCCAAGCTTCTGTGAAAGTGTTTATAGGTTATAGAAGTTCCTTTTGTGTAAGCTATGAAACAAATTTTACTAGAAAAAAAATGCTCTACCAAACACTTCCAAGGTCAACTCTGACTTGGCTTTGCACTAATACTACCTTCTCATTTATACTGGTTAGTGATGAACTAGTGACTAGAATACATGGAAAGGACCATAAAGAGCCATGTGACGCTAGACAATGCAGCTGTGTTACTTGGTCTTATTTTTCTCAAGTGTTTAATGACAATAACAGTAGTGGGTAGTGTCTCTCTCTGCGGGGTGTTGGGATAGTAAGTGAAGTGGGGCACAGCAGCCCCTTCGCCCAGCAGCTTGGGGATGTCACTTTCGTTATTTAAGACCACTGTCTTCGGTGAGTAAAAAAGATGGACGTAGAAGGACAAGTGAATGAGCTAACAAGTAATGAAAGAGGGAAAGAGAGCCAGCGGAAGGGGCAGCTTGCTCTTCCGTGTCGTGAGGGATCCTGTCTTTTCCGGGAACCCCTTGTAGGGTGGAGTAGAAGATGGCTTAGCCTTGTGTCTAGCTTGGGGCAGGATGGTCTCCAAGCTCTCCAGAAGGAAAGCGGAGCTCTCTGATCACTCCGTGTCCTCATGACTCGCCCCCATCTCCCATCTGCTGAGAATGTGCAGTTCTGTCTGCAGCCCTCTCTGAGGACATGAACCTTCCTTGGCTTCACTTGGCATTTTTACTCAGAGTCACTTGCTCTGCTTGGACCCAACGGCACAGTCAATGCCAGTTTTTAGTCTGCTGAGGGCTGCAGCTTTTCGTCCCGAAACCAAAAGTCAGACTGTTCGTGGCAGAGTAGGCAAGTAACAAACTCAGCAAGCACCTCAAGTACCCGTGAAAGCCTTGGGGGACAGGCTTCCCGCATGTGACTCTTCCTGTGTGGTTTTGGTGAGTTCACGTCATCTCTGCTGGTGTGCCTTAGCTGTAGCAAGATGCACGTTGAAATACCTGCCCAGATTATTTCAACATTCTATTTTAAAACAATTATTTACATAAATTATTCCTAGAAGAATAAATGCTAGGGAATCCAGTCACATGATCCAGTGTGTGCCTTGAATCTTTGGACTGAAGGAGATCACAATCAAGGTGAAATTATACATTCAATACTGTTGACTGCCTGGGCATGGGAACTCATCCTTTATAGCTCTTCCTTCTCCCTGACACTGCTAATCCTTCTCATCCATCCCTAGATCCTCACTACATGAGAAATGGCTCTCACACCGCTTCTAACAACACCCCAAGTGCTTTCCTTTATGCCAGGGACTCTGCCCAGCATTTTATAAACATTGGCTAACTAAATGTGTAGGTAATCATGTGTGATCTTGTATGTCCACAGGTGGATGTTTATGTGTGCAGGTACATATATAGTTGCTCGCATTCATGTGTACATAAGTGTGACTGTGTGTATGCATGCACCAGTATGTGTGCACATACACATGTGTGTGCATACACATGTGCTAACTGCTTCTTCCATGCTACCCACCATCATCTTTCAGGAGGATTTCCTGAAGCTGCAGCATCTATTCCAGACTCATGTGGGCAGCAGGCACTGGCAACTCCTCTTTTTTTTGCACGAATGTCCTGAGTTTAATTACAGGTAGGTATCATGCTTGTCCCCCACTCCTTTCTTGAATGATTACCCTCAGGGACTGCCACAGCTCTCCTCTAGTCACCTGGCAGACACACCCTACCTCACGTAGTCTTCCTGACTTGCTGACTGCAGACTCTCCCTGGGTCTCCTCCACAGGCTCTCCTTCAGTGTGGTACCCCTGTTACCGCACTAATCTCCTAAGTGCTTTCCTTGCCCCCACATCTCTCTGCTCCTGCGCATACTTTGTGAGTGAGCATGCCAAAGTGCTCTTTCTAATGCATGCATCCAATCTTGTCCTTCCCCTGGTTACCAAGGGAACCAGATGCATTGAATCTAAACTCTTTCAGTTTTAGAAAAACAAACAAAGAATGCTTAAAGCTGCTTGGCCTGGCTCTTCCTCTTGTATCACCATCTTTCTCCTCTTCCCCTCCTCATTTGACCATCCAGCTAGGTCTCTTCAGATCTCTTTGCCATCATCCTGACACCCTGTCCCATTGTGTCTTTGCAAGGTCTGGTCATTTTGTTTGGAAAGTCCCGTTTTTCTTTTTCTGTGCTGGTGAACTGTTATTAACTTCAAGTTTCAAGTTCAGAGTCATCTTTCCTATGAGTTCTCATTTATGCCCTTTGGGCAGGTAAGTCTTTATCCTACCACTCCTGGAACACATTTCTATGTAGCATTTAACCACATGCACTTTGTTTATCTACAGGTCAATGTCACCAGCCAATTACAGCTTTGCTGGGTGTAGGGTCCCTGTCTTCTTGGTCTTTGGATCTCAAGCACCAAGCATGATATTAGGCATATCTGAGGAACCTGGTAAATGCTTTTGGAATGAATAAATAAATGAATGAATGTTATATTGTCTCCCCAAACCAATCACTCTAGCCATAAAAAAAAAGGATGCTTCAGTTGACTGAAGCCAGCAGTGTTGAATACAAATGTGTGGGGAAAACCAATCCTGCCAATCGCATGGCCAACAGAATAAGGTGATTATCAATGCAGAGGCAACCATGTCATCTGGAGTTGGTCTCAGGGGCAGTAGGTCAAGCCTGTACCTCGATGGCTAGGCTTCAGGGACAGTATGTCAAGCCTGTGCCTCTGTGACTACTTTTAGCCTCTGGCCCCCTGTGGGGTTATACATACCCCTAGTCTAGCTGCAAGACACTACAATATTCCTGGAATCTCAGGAAAAAGGGCAATGGTCTTTATTTGTGTCTCTACCCTAGAAGCTTTCAAATGACACTCTCAGGATTCACTAGTTAGTGCTGGTCACAGTCACAGCTCTGCGTCAAACTCTGGTAAGTGGAGGGGTAAGATCTGTGGCTGAGCTTAGGCAGGATTCCCTGCTAGGTTAGGGATGGAGCTATTTTCTATATAGTCACATGGCAAAAAAAATGATCCCCAAATGATCAAGGTTTGGCTGCTAAGAGAACAGGTGACTGGGCATTGACTAGGCAAGCTATAATAAGAGACAAAACACAAGCCCATCAGCTGTTTCAGTCACCAGGCCCATGAAATGAGCACACATTCCTGACCTCTGACCACCAGCCCCTGAACTGCATTGCTTGAAGCTTCTGCAGATCCTTAAAGCCTCTTTTGCTACCCAGGCAGCCAGCTAGGAATGCTGGGAGCCTGATGTTCCCAGCCTAGGAACAGACCTTAACCAATGGTTGCCCAGAGTGTTTTCAGCCAGACTGTAGAGAAGTCTAATTATTTTTATCCCTACGAAACATACTCTGATGTTTGCTATGCACTGGCTTCCAGAATGTTCCTAATAAAATTCAGTTCTCATTATGCACTGTGGCAGCTGGCTTGACCATGCACCCTCGACAGTTGCTTTTCTTTCGTCGGATCACAGTTTTAGACCATTATGGTGTGTGTGTCAACTCTTTTCATTTCTTAATTCAGAGCTAGCGTTTGGGCAATATCAAACAAAGGTGCTCTCTGCCATATGGCCAGCTCCTCCCTGAGTCCAGAGACTTGTATAGTGTCTTTCCATCTGCGGGGAATGTGCTTCCTCCTCACCATCTCAGTGGCACTGCCAGTTTCCCTGGGAAGCCTTCCCTACTCCCACCCCCACCTATCCCCATCTCACCCCACCCCACCCACCCCACCCGTCCCCACTCCCACCACACATACCTAATGCCTCCCAGTGCCCAGGCTTATACTCTATAATTTCTTATAATGGGTATATTTTTATTGTTTAACTCTTTGCCTTCCACCTTTAACCTAACTGGACTTGACCTGCTGAGGGCAGGGATGCTGATATTGTTGGCATCTAGTTCAATGGTTGGCACAAAACAGAACCACAAACTTGGTGGGTTTTAAAAAAGATGAACCTTATGAGAAATGAAAATGTAAATTCAGGGTCATTTTCACAGGTAAAATTAACAAAAGGTTGAATGAAAAAAAAGACACTTTATCCATATGACTTTGACATAGTGCTATAATTATTTCCTGTAGTAAACACAACTTTTCCCCATGAAAAGAAGCCCAGTGTCTGAAGGACAATCTTTGACATGGTTCATTAACATTTATAAAGGGGGTGATATTGTTTCACCTTTTTTTAAAAGATGTATTTTGTATCATTCCAGCCCTTCTCCAACTCTTCTGGTATCTCCTTACTCCCTCTTAAATTCATGAATTCTCCAGTTACAATTAACAACAGACACAGCCTTTAACATTATATGTATGGGCAACTTTAGATGGACTCAACAGGCTGAATTTATGTACACACACACACACACACACACACACACACACAAGCTTGCCTCCTAGGTCCCTCCTCCTGAGGCAGGGAGTGAATGCAGGTTTTCTGGGGCATTGGGCTACTGGACTTCGGAGTCCCTCTTTGTGGAAAACGGCAGCTCTAAATCCCAGTGTAGCACACAGCCTTGGCCAGAAGCCCCAGCTGCAAAGGGCTCTCAGGTGTAATCTTTACTAGTGCACACAAAGTAGGATTCTGGCTTGGTTCAGTGACACCAGGCTCCTCCTACCCCTTGCTCCTGGCACATTCACGTGACCATCATGGCTTGTTGGCACAGCTTCTTTACTGGGGGAGTCTCCCTCCCTCCTTTGCCAGCCCTGAACTGTGTTTTTGTTTTCCTGTAGAGTTTGGTCCCACAGAATCTTTGTCTACTCTTTCTTGTACAGAAGTGTTCATTTCATTGTGAAGGCCCACAACTTGGGGAAGTGCGACACAAATTGACATGTTTGTGCACATGGGCCATACTTTCTCTCTACATTGCTCATTTTATTTGGGGGACTTAGAACAGGTTTTGCACCTTGATTCTACTCAGCACTAAAGAAAACCCCAGACCCTGAAACTCTGGTCAAAAGCAGACCCCAGGCTTCAAGAAGCCTGCCACCATGAAATTCTAGAAAGCAGTCAACCTCTGTCATATGCACTGGGACCCTGAGGTCACAAAATCAGACAACCTGACTTCTGCCCCACTCTGCAGTAGCCAAAGCAAACAAACAAACAACTACATCAACCAAATAACCACGTTTGATCCAGAAAAGCTAGGAGAAGCCAGGCCCTCTGCATCCCTTTCTCACCACTAAAAACAAACAAACAAACAAAAGCTTGCTTCTCAGACCCTGCCTGCCTGACTCATTCTCTTGCATCCTCCAGTACCAAGCCATGGGGTTTAAGGACATTAATCTCTTAGAGCAATAAAAGTCAACTTTTGGCATTTTGAGGTTGAACTGAGTCGATTTCATTTTCCTCCACCGATTCATTTCTTAGAAACACTCTGCTATACTCTGGGTACAGCGGAAGGAGGGAGATACAAAGGAATGCCCGAGGAAGCAAGGTGGTGAGCTTGGGGCCAGCCCTGGCTTTGCCATTTTAAAGGGTGAGCCTTTAGCACAGTGGCTCTCAACCTTTCTCATGTTGCAGCCGTTTACACAGTTCTTCATGCTGTGCTGACCCCCAACCATAAAAGTATTTTGTTGCTACTTCAAAACTCTAATTTTGCTAGTTATGAGTCATAATGTAAATATATGATATGGAACTCCAAAGGGGTCATGACCCACAGGTTGAGAACCTGTCACATAATCAGAGTCTGATATTTGTTTGATCAAAGGAATCTAATGATTATATTTACCCACTAGGATTAAACTAAAGTATCTATATAATCACCAAATATTTAGTCCCTTTCTTTGGTCATCTTTTTTTTTTTTTTTTTTCCCCTCCGGAGACTTGGAATAAGTTTGAATGAAGAATGTGTGTGAGTCTTACATTCAGTTGGGAGATGGGAAGTCTGTAAAGGGATAGGATTCTTTTAACAGATGCAAGAATAAAAAGATGGTGCCCAACTCACAGTTGTTGTATAAATGACCAACACAATGAGGACATTCAGAAAGGAAGATAATTAACTTTGCAAAATAAGTAGTGTCACATATTTGTATGATCATCCTCTGGTAAATATAATAAATTGGACAGTAGCCAGAAAATGTTAGAAAATGCAATAGTTTAAAAAAAGAAAGAAGGAAAACTAAAGGAAAGAAAGCAAAGATCAGGTGTGGGGAGGACGGCTAAGGGGAGGAAGGCCTGCAGATGGGAGGGTACAGGCGACATCTCCTGTCTACCTGGCCAAGTGTGCACTCCATGCCACCCAGGAAGTCAGCCTCCTTCAGCCCATTGTGGTTGCTGCTGATATCATGGACTTCAAACCGGAGACGCTGAACCTCTTCAAAGTAAAAGTCCACCGTAAACAGTTTGGAGTACACCGGGTTTATGCAGGTACGGATCACCTCCGTCCTGTCCACCTGAAAGAAGAAAGAGAAAACCCACAGGGATTAGGATTTTGTTATTAACCTTGAAGCAGATTAATCTTGTGGCACATCCCCGTGTTCCAAACTATAAATATCCTCCTGAGAGTCATTAGGGCTGGCAAACTGAAACTCTACCAGCTACTCCAGAGAATGAAATAAGCGTTGGTGCAATTTTACTAGACACGACAGTCTGAGGTTCCGTGTTTGGAGATTTCAGTCATGTTATAGGGATTGGATGATGGAACAGAATGAGATCCTCATTAGCGGAGGAGAGCCTGAGAGAACATTTGGGCTCAGTCGGAAAGACATCTGTGATCAATTAGTGATGTCTGCTGAGCACAGTGATGGCCAATGATAGGCTAGCTGTTTCATTTCAACCAAGTCCACTCCAATAGCGGATTTTCATCTCATTCCCAGGGCAACGAAGACAAAGGTTGTGAGAATGAAGAGCAAGCTGCCTTTGTTATCACCTTCGTTCCCATTAGGCAGGCATTCACCCACTCACTACAATCCCTAGTCCTTTGTTTTCTCAGCAGTGAACCGGCAACTAGAGGAGAGGAGGATGAGAGGCGGTTACTGTTCCAACAGGCCGTGAGCTGTCCTTCCTGTCTCCTGTCTGGCCCCTCCTCCCAGATCCAAATCTGCAACACGCTGCCCTACAATATGAAGACGCTGACCTCATTACGTGCGTTTCCTGGGCTCTTCTGGGAGGGGCCTGTAGAAGGAGGGCTGGGCAGGAGATGAGAAAGTAGGGGAACAGAGAGATTCTGGCCCGCCCACACACATATGGATGTTGTAGGAGTCTTTTCCCCTCCAACCATCCCGAGATCTTGTGCTGGGACCTGGTGACACCAGCCCTTCTCCTTCCTTGCCCTCTCCATCTCAGGCTTTGTTACTGTTTATTTTTAAGATTTTAAAACTTATTATTTCAATATGTATATGTGCATCTTTGTGCGCACGTGTGTATACTATGTGAGGGCGGTGCTTGCAGACTCTAGAAGGCCGTGCTGTGTCTCCTGGAGTAGTCATGAATCGCCTGATGTAGGTGCTCGGGACTGAACTCGGGGCTTCCATTAAGTCATCTCCTCAGCACCTACTTTCAATTTTGAGACAAGGCCTTTCTGTGTAGGATGGCTGGGAATAGCTATGCATCTAGGTGGACCTGGAATGTATGGTAATTCTCCTGCCTCAGTTTCTCCCTGAGTGCTGGGGTTACAGGCATGCAGTGCTGCATCTGGCTTTTCTTTCCCATCTCTTGCCCAGTCAGATCAAAGGCAGTCATGGCATTCTGCTGTGATGCTCCTGATGTCTTATGTGCCTGGGTTAGCTCTTTGCTCTTGTCCCGGGAGAGTTGAACTCTCTAGGATCCCAGCTTCACGGGCTGGGCTCTCTCTGGTTCTGTTATCAGTTTCCTGCCCAGATCTGGGCCGCTAAGTTTCTTCTCCCTTGCGTTTGTCACACAAAGCCATTAATGTTCTTGGAAACCTGGAAAAAAAAAATCTTCCAGAAGTTTCCAGTGGGAGCGAGTGGCTCTTCATGCTCCACAAATCAACAGAAGCCTGCTGTTCCTACAGTGTGCTGGCTCTCAAGGAGACCGGTCTGCTGACTGCCTCTCAAGTGCTGCTTCTCAGCACAAATCAGACCACCACTTCCCTGCTTCCGCACAGGTAAGGGAAAACAACATCCTTGCAGAGGAAAAAGGCCTCAGCCCTGCCAACCATGCCCGTGTCGCTCCACTAAGAGAGTCTCGCTCCATCTGTCCCTCACAACACTTGGTACAAAGCCTTGACCCTGGCCGTGACCATCTGCCTTCTCATGCTGGATTCTGTGTGAGGGAACCTAAGGCTGAGGGGCATCACCTGTTATGCATAGACGGGTGAACAATCCAGGTTTCGAGGAAAATGAAGACCCAGACCTTGTCGCATTGCATGCATCTTATGCGTGCATCACAAGGCCCTGTCTTAGGGCCACTGTGCTTAGGATTTTATAAGTCATTGGTAGTTATTTAACTATTCTGACACCTCATGATTCAGCTCCTGTTATAGATGAATTTTACACTCATACATAAACACACACATGTATATAGATATACATGTGTACATATATGTATACACGCATATATACATACACACACTTATACACACATATAAACTCATTTGGGGGCAGAGTTGATCCTTTCACCGACTGTGCCAGTACAAGAATTCGCTGACATAATTTTTAACTGATTTTTTTTCTTGTTCTGAGTAGTGGTGGACATCAGGTTACAAGCTTGTGGGTCACCAGTTAAAGGTGACATGGAGATAACTCTTTTTCTCCGCTCAGTGTGTTTTCCCCTCATCTCCAGTGGATAAAGGGATTTTCTATTCTCCATTTGGACAAAGATGTTGGAACATCTGACAACCTTTCTGCATTCCTTTACATGGCCAGGGGCTTCCACACTAAGAGAGGGCAAACACTCCACAGGCCTCGTAAATCCTTCCAGGCCCCTATCTATCTCTCATGGAATGGCTCCAATTGGCCCAGAGACACCTGTTTTTTTTTAACATCTGGTCCAAATGCATAAAGAAATGAATCACAAAATGAGAGTTAAGTGTATTTATTTGGTATCTTTTGATAGAAAAATTGGTTACAGGTAATTTTGACCTCTTCGGGGCAGAGAAAAAAATATTCTCCCATTGTGATTGAACAAAGAGCATCTTGGACGGGTTCAAATGATGAGAGACAGGAGATGGAGACTCTGGTTTTTGTTGCTTGTGTTAGACACTTCAGTTGACACAAATGGGTCATTTTTAAATTTTCAAGTGTAATTCATACATTAAAGTATGGTTCACCTTGGCATTAAGCTACAGGTCTCAGGTAGGCCAGTATGCGATCCTATCCCATGGAAATGAGAACATGGGAAGAAATGAAGTAATACATATGTACTTGTGGAGACTATGATCTGCAATAATAATCTGCAGCCACTTGGAGCCCCAAGAGCAGAGTGCTCAGATGCAGAGGGAAGGAGGGGAGGAGAGAGCTCAGGAAGGTTTTAAGTTTTCTGCACCCCCAGGCATTACGAGAGATGCATCATCCTTCCAGAAGCTGAAGACAGAGTTCCCAGAGCAATAGCCCCGAGCAGCGCATGTTTCTCCATGACTGATGTCACACTCAAGGCAAGCGTCTCTAAAGATCCTTACTAACAGGTACTGCCAGCTCCCACGAGGGAACAGTCCTTAAAACCCCAACCCCTGATTCTGTCTCAGTGAGTAGAGGGTGGGACCCAGCAGTGCAGAGTCTTAAAAGCTGTCCAGGCAGAACTGCATCTCCTGTGGGCTGGGCTTGAAGGTGTGAGCCACCACTCTCTGCATGTCCTAGGCAGTTGTGCTGTGGACTTGGCCAGTCTTTGAGAAACAAGCTGTCCCCCTGTGAGGTGAGGTTCTTATTGCTGTTGAAGTGTGCTTCAGTCTTGCTTGCTCTCTGTCACGCAGTTTGCAAAGACATTAATGCTTACCTAGCTCCTCTCTTCCGCCATCAACACGAATGTTATATCCACAGTGCTTTAGGATTCTCAGGACATGCTCACATCCATTTAAATAATTTATTTCATTGATTTTTTTATGCGTGTGTATCTACATATGAGGGCACTTGTGCCGAGATCAGAGGATGCTCCGTAGGAGTCGGTTCTCTCCTCCTGTCCTGTGGATCTGGGGAACTGAACTTGGCTGCAGGTGCCTTTACCCACTGGTCCACCTCTCCAGCTCTCATGCACATCCATTTGCTAACTTGGGTGTTTGCAGCAATCATGTGTGATAGCATTATACTCTTTTCTACCTGAGACGATTCCTGGACATATGTGCAAAGTGCTATGATAATGGAGGCTCTTGAACTCAGCTGACTGGCTGCATCACCTGGCCCTTAGTTCATGTCTATTCATGTTCCTCATGGAAAGGCAAGTGTGGCTAGGTTATGGAGAGATGGGAGGAGAACCCAGCCTCAAATGATCACAGCTAATGATGCTCTTTGAAAACATTTCGTCTCGAATGTTTTTTAATACAGTGACTTTCTAATAACTAATATTTTCAAAGGTTTGCTATACCATGGACACTCATTTAAAACTGTCAGTGTTACTTGCCACTAAGAGTAGTCAGCACTTTTATAAAGTTTGTTTTCTGTGCATGCTCAAGTGTATGCATGTAGATCATGCAGTCTACATACATATGCATGCAGTGCCTAGGGAAGCCAGCAGAGGGTACAAGATCCCATGCTTAGAACTGGTGTTACAGGTGGTTGTGAGTGCTGGGAACCAAACCCATGTCCTTAACAAGAATAAGAAATACTCTTAACCACTGAGTCAGCTCTCCAGCCCCAAGAATTCTTCTTTAAAGTGTGCAATTCCATGTTTTTATATATGCTCATATTTGTAAAACTATGACCATGGTCAAGGCCATGAATGTATCCCCATCTCTCCAAGTGTTCTCATTATAACCTCCTCTCAGCTCCCTACCCCATCCTCAGGAAACTGGCATTTGCTTTCTGTCTGTAGAGATTGTTTGAAACCCCTGTACCATGACACAAGCACTATATAACAGGCACGTTAACATGTACATACCACTTATCTTTTTAACTTTTGGCCAGCATATTTCACTTTTGTCCATTGTTCATTTGGGAGTTGGAAATAGCTCATTTGGAAAATTCTCACGTGCAATCAGGATCTGAATTTGCTACTGAGAACCCACATGGGTAATGGGTGTGGTGACATCCATTTATAACCCCAGTGCCATATGGAAGGAGGAAACGGGCAGCTCCTTGGGCTTGTTGGCCAGCCTAGCCTAGCCTAACAGACAAACTTCGGTCCAATCAGATATCCTGTCTCAAAAATGAGGTGGATGGCTCCTGGGGAACAATGTACAAGGCTGTCTTCTGGTCTTTGTGTGCATGTGCATCCTCATATAGGTGCACCTCCACAAACATGCACCCCTTTTCTGTGGGTTCCACAGTTCCACTATTGGTCCTGGAGGGCTTCCAGTTTTTGATTATTACACACAGACATGCAAGTCTCTTTATGTGCAAACCTTTGCATGGACATGTTGTTTATCTCATAGAGACATGCCTAGGAGTGCAAGAGGTGTTTTTAACTTTTCAAGTTTGAGTAGGTAGGCAGTGCTTTCATTGTGGGTTTAATTTGCATCTTCCCTAAACCAGTGATGCTTGAAATCTCTTCATAAGTGATTTGTCATCTGAATGCCCACTTTGGAAGTAGCCATTGAAATCTTTGGCAAGCAGTTGCTTGGCCACTCATCCTTATGATAACAAGATTATATACTCAGCAGGAGAAAGGGAGCCAAACGTTCCTGTTTAGACACAACTTACAAGTAACAAAGTTGGATTTGAACCCAGGTAGTTGAGCTCTGGGCTGGCATGTTTAGCCGTGTTCATGTTAATCACTGGTCTTGCAAACCTAAAGCTTTTTTTCATAAATACCTCCCCCCACCAAGCTTCAGGACCTGAGTTCTAGCCCTAGGACAGAACAGATGCTTGCAGGTCGACCTTTGACCTCTGTGTGCACACTGGGATGTGTGTGGTCCCTAATAAATAAATGCACTGGTGTGAGTGAGGAAGAGGTAAAGGTGGGCACCTGGCCCTGAGGCCAGTCAATAATGCTCTGGAGTTTCCAGGAGAACACAGACCTTTGTCCCAATAGACCCTGGTGAAGAATGACATCTTAGACCAGAGGACTTGACCAGGGCCCCAGGGCAAGCTCTAAACTAGACATTTCCTCAGACTGATATTCTCTAAGTATTCTTTTTTCCATACTTATTCAGGGTGGATAGAGGAGAAACTAATTTTCTCAGAATGAAGAACGAATAAGCTTAGGCGCTGGAAAGAAAGGCGCTATTACAGGCAGTTTTTCAAACCATATTAACTTCCAAGAGGGTATATTAAACCACATAAAGTCCTGATACTAAAACAGATGGCTGGGCCGGCAGAAAAAAACCACCGCTCTGTCTCTGGGCCTCAGCTGTCGCCAGCACCTGCAAGAATTCGTGTCTCCTTTAAGCCACCCGCCTAGTGGCACTTACTTAAAGCAATCCTGGAAAATGACTGCACTCTTCTTTCTAGAAACATCCAGCTAGGTGCCTCACAGAGATTCCTCTCCAAATTGGCACTCTTCATCTGCCCTGCAGTAAAACCTCCCAGCCCTGTAGAGCAGGCTCAGCAAGATGGGAAAGGGCTTTCTCCCACTGGCCCTCCCTCCCTTTCTGTCCTCTGCCCTACACTTGATCATCTGGTGATATCAGAGCCTCTGGTGCTAGAGGTGTTCTGTTTTAGGGCCCTGGAATCAACCTGCTGTTGAACACACAGCTGGACATTGCTGTCACAACGGACAGCAGAATTATACCATCTTGCCTGGAAGTGTGGTTCAAAAGGTAGTCACATAAGTGCCACTCGGCTGGTGCCTTCGAAGACGTCTACAGTGCCAGCAATGGGCCTCAGGTGTCCACTCCATTGATTGCCATTCCTGTAGGCTACCAGCTCTGTGAACGTGGACCATTCAATCGTGCAGTGGGCTGGCATATGCATGCAGCCTCAAATATGTCATCCGGTGCTGAATGCTTCCATCCTCCACAGTGCACTTTTCCCTCTCACAGACGCTCAGCTTGTGAGGCTCAAGTTTCCTGATTACTGTTCCAAGTCCCATTGCCTCGAGTCTCTGCTCAGTTATCCTGGAGGTCCTGCCACTGTCTTAGAGTTGCTTGATAGACTTTTGCATGATGTTCCAATCTAGTGCAAATGGCAGCAACTAGCCACATGCGTCTTACTAAACTTGAAATGGGGCCAGTGGGACATAGGAACTAATTTTTATATTTTACCTGAATGGAATTATTTTAGATTTAAATACTCGTGAGTGGACAGCACCGTTCTGGCTTGTGTCAGCTCTATCTCCCCGTGGCTTAATGAAAGCCTGTATGATATGCATGCACTCGCATAATGAGGCTGGGGATTCCCAGATGGTTTCAATATAGGGCAGTAATTCTCGAGCTCTGCTGTATCTTAAAGCCACTTGGGGGATTTCCAGACCAATTAAATTAAGATTCCCTAAGGCTGAAATGTAGTCACCAGTAGTTCATAAATCTACCTAGGTGATTCCAATGTGTAGTTAAGTTTCAGAATCAGCAACTTATTATCAGCTGTGTTGATTCAGCTCCAAAGAGGAAGAGGAGTACGTATGGACCAGACCAACTCTGTGTGTGTGACTACTGTGGGCGCCACACTTTTTACACTAAGACAATCCAATATCTTTAGAAGTTAAGGAAACGGTCTTGCTAGTGGATTTTGGTTGCTCCCTCCTTTCTCTGTGTAGCAGAGAAAGGCCATTTGACAATGCCCATGTCTCCTGCCCCAACACTCTGGCAGTTTCAAGAATAACAATACCTCCCCCACCTCCCCTGTGTGCCATGTCACAGTGAGAGAAGCTTCTCAGTATTGCTATTCCAGTGCACCAAAACATCTCCTGACAATTCCTTCAATGTCACCTGCACAGCTCAACAGGGACCCTTCACTGACTCCCCCACCCAGAACACTGATCAGTTCTATGATATTTTATGTTTTGCTATCCACGCTTGAGTATTTCGTTTTCTAGGGATCAAACATTCCATAAAAGTCCTGCAAATGTCAACAGAGGTAAAACTGTGGCTGGTGGCCCCTAAATTTCATTGGCTTTTAAGATTTGGGAACCTTTAGCTGTAATTCCCATGGTCACTTCTCTTCAGCGGCAGTACCCTGGGCCACAGCCAAGTTCAATAGGGGTCGCAAAGCACATCTGCAGAGCAACTTAGTGTGCACCACAGGTACGCTGACCACTTCACATACTTCCTCCCACATAGCTATCCCAGTGTCACATGTTTTATGATGTCATATGTGTCTATGTTTTACACACGGGGAAACGTAGGTCGGAAAGGCTAACTGTGCAATTGACCCAACTATTAAGTAATGGAATGTAGCTAGAATCTCCAGAGCTCTTTCCTGAGGCATGACTCCACTCCTGGAGAAGATCAGTCTATTCAGGTATCATCTCCCCACAACTCATTCAGAAAAAGGCCATTTTGATGAATCAGTGTTCCACATGCTTTCTGAGATAGGAACAACTATCCTATCCTGTCCAGCTCCAGCTGGGCAACTGTTCTTAGAAATCTTCTCAGTGTGGCTGCTGAGAAGGAACTTTTTAAGTTTTGGATCTTAAGTTTTCTCATTCTTCTTCCTCCTCCTGATGTATTTTACTCAAGTTCTTGTGTGTGTGTGTGTGTGTGTGTGTGTGTGTGTGTGTGTGCGCATCTGGGCTCGTGTGTGCAGATGTACTCACCCTTGTGAATGCAGGTCAGAGGCTGACATCAGGATGTCTCATGACAATCTGACCTTTGTGATCCTCCTGTGGTATAGGAGGGTCCTTCTGTATTTCTGTGCTTGCATTGGATAAATAAAGAGCTTGCCTTGGCCTGTAGGAGAGGGCAGCCCTTAGGTGGGTTTAGACAGAACAGAAGGCTGGGGAGAAGGGAAGTGTGGGAGATGCCATGTTTCTCCAGTCCAAGATGGACTTTGGTTAGAATCTTTCCAGTAAGCCACAACCACGTGGTGATACAGAGATTACTAGTATGGGTTAAACTAATATGTATAAGAGGTTAAAACTAATGGGTCAGGCAGTATTTAAATTAATATAACTTTCGTGTGGTTATTTCGGGTATAAGCTAGCCAGTGTCTGGGAGCTGGGTGGATGGAACAAAGGGTCCACACTCCTCTCAGGTGCTCGGAACACAGCCTGCACCTCTTACTACACTACTGACTCCTCACCCTCTCCACACAGGTATTTACTACTCACCAAGCTTCTGACCTGGGAGCTATGAGGTCTGATCTTAGGTCCATTTGCTTGGGCAGCAAGTATTTTCCTGCCAAGCCTTCTCCCCATCTTGACTCCTCAAGTTCTTCCTATTTAGAAAGGGACCTCACTCCAGTGGCTCAGGAGACATGCAGATGCTCCAGGCCCAGCATGCTTAAGAGAATCTATTGCCAAAGGAAGGATCCATTTTCTCCGTTTTAAATTTGCTGTCTTTGCCTGTTCACTGCGAAGAGAGGACAGAATGTTCCAGAATCGAGTGCAGAAATGTGGTGGACTGTGCTTACACAAAGTGAAGCCAGGGGCAGGTCTTGAGCACAGGGGAGCATGGGGGCTCACCCCACTCAAGTGCAAAGCAGTGGAGCAGTGTTCACTTCGCACAGGATATTGGCTATTAATAGGATGTTCCCATCGTGTGGACTCCGGCACCTCTGCAGAGTCCTCCAGCGAGGTCATTCGAGGCTGGGGAGCCTTGATTTTCTTATTCATTGGTATTTGAAAATAGCGCAGGAACTCCTCTGCGGGATGGTGCATACACATCTCAAGTCCAGCAGTCACCAGACAGAAGGTGTGAAGGTGAGATGGGTGGGGGTCCCTCAGCCCCCTTCACTGTCCTGTGCAAGGTTCTGTAGCTATCCTGTAGCTTACTCCTCTACCCTAACTTCTTTAGAATAATCATCCATTCTGCTTATGAGTCAATTCCTAATTGTGCTGATAGTGAATCAACCACAGGGTCCAAATGGACCCTTTCAGGGTGCTGCAGGGTTAGAAAAGACAGATAAGTCGTATGCCCACAGCCCTTGCCCGTGGGACTCTGTTATCTGTCACCTTTTCCTGATGGCTCCAACCAGGGAAACAGATCACCTCCCCCACTACCCCAGTGGTTTATTTTGTTGTTTTTGTTTTGAGATAGGATCTTACAATGTAGTAGTCTGGGCTGACTTCAAACTCACAATTTTCCCTTGGCTTTCTAATGCCTGCATGAACCACAACACCCGGCCTTCACCATTTAAAAATTTCTTCTTTTATGTTATTTTGTGTGTATTAGTGTTTTTTCCTGTGTGTATGTCTGTGCACCATATGTATGCCTGGTGCCTGAAGAGGCCAGAGTGTTGGAACTGAAACTTGACACACAGATGGTTATGAGCTGCCACATGGGTGCTAGAAATTAAACCTAGGCCCAATGCAAAAGTAACCAGAGGTCTTAACCACTGAACCACCTCTGTCCCCCCTCAGATATTGAATGTAAGCCATTGATAGCAGTCATTTTAGGTGTGTTATTGAAGCTGAGAAAGGTGGGTTTCTCTTGCCCTTTAATTCTGAGCCATCAGTCGGAACACAGAGTCTGGAAGGTACTTCCGACTGTCTGTGAACCTCGTGAGAATGATCCCTCAGCAATGTCAATAGCGGGCAGTCAGGTGGCTCCATGCCACATGTATGTCATTCCTTGGGTGTTTTCTGATTCCATTTTCAGAAGAGGAAACTGTAACCTACAGAAATTGAAATGATGGTCTTAAATCCCTCTAGCTACACAACAATGGTTGAGCTATGCTGGTTCCCTGACTTCCGGGACATGTTCTCCACCTCCCCCAACTCCCTAGTCCATGACTTTCTATACAACATGCCCAGAATATCTGGTAATCAGCATTAATTCTAAACATAAATGCATACATAACTCATTCCGCCTTCGGCAGGTTTTGTCAGTGAAAGTCAATCTCTTACAACAGCTGAAACAAAAAGAAGAAGAAAAAAGATTCCTTGAAGGAATCAACATCACGGAAGCAGGGTCCCCACAATGGGCCAGGTTATTCATCTTTACTGCTCGAACAGAGTGGGGAAAGGACCTCAAACTACATCAGACTGGGATGGCCAGCTGGCAGAGACGGCATGGGTGGGTGTCATGGGTGTCCTCAAAGAAGGATGCTTAATAATCCAAAGTCTCAGTGACTCTGGTCAAAACATTAGCCCTGCAAGCAGCTATCACTAAAGGCTTCTGCAGCTTGATACATTGAGAAAGTGTTTTCCACTGTGTTCAGATCTTAGACTGTCATCAATCAGGACACCTATGTCAAAATGTTGAGCTCTGGCCAGGTGAGGTGGTGCACACCTTTAATCCCAGCACTCGCGAGGCAGAGGCAGAGACAGATGGATGTTTGAGGTCAGACTGGTCTACACAGTGAGGTCCAGGGCAGCCAGGGATATACAGAAAAACCCTGTTTTGAAAACGAGAATTGAGTTCTGCAGTAGATAAATATTCTGCCTTTTCTAATGCTTCCATACATATTTATCCCTCATTTTCTTCTTAAAATATACATGTTGATATCAAAACATTTCAAGGAGTTTGTACCAAAATATTAGTAAATTATATATCTGTTTAATATCTTGGGTATTTTCTGAGTAAAAAATGTTAAAAAAAATAAGTGAAATCCATTAATTTATGTATCCTTCATATACTTTCAGAAACCATAGCTTGTTGAATATTTTCATATCAAAGCAACAAACAAAGGATTATTAGCTTATGAATGCATAAATACTAAACATAAGTTTATGTTTTATATAAAAACTTGTTTATGTTCCCATAGCTCCTGCCTCTAGTATTCCTTGTTGTCCCTCCTGACCAGGCTCTCCTCTCATCTCCTCCCTAAACTCCTACTAGAAGCCGCGCTCCGGTTACAGGTTACCACAGTTTCTTACTATCATGACACTTTAGCCCAAAGGTGGCAGTTTGGCAGGAACACCTAGGTTTCTGTGGAGTACGGCCTGGATCCCAGTGTATATACAGTGCCTTTTGGCTTTTGTCTATGCTTGGTGGGGTCACATAGCTTTGTCAGGTGTGTGTCACATGACTTGTCCAAGTGACAAATCTGAGACACCCAGGTAGCAATCACTAACTGTACACCTGGATTTTGTCACCACAGAGGCTCAGTAACCCACACTTATTTCTTTTCATGTTCACCCATGATTCTTTTTCTTTCCTAGTTTCTGGAACACTTCCCCTGGAAGTCGGGAACTTTCAGTTTTTACACAGCTGCCTCTTTAAAGGTCACAGTTGTGTGAATGGGATGAGAGGAAACACCATGGGATGCATACCCAGAGTTTAGGAACACAGTGGGGTGCACACTCGGAGTTTAGGAACACAATGGGGTGCACACCCGGAGTTTAGGAACACAGT
>JAQHUG010000001.1:9432498-9453101 GCA_028555095.1 Dicrostonyx torquatus
TTTTTTTTTACTACTGACTTTCTAGGTCATTATCCAAGCACACATGAACTAGACAAACTAATGGCTTCCAACCTGATGTCTCAGACCAGGCATCTCCCTTACTAGACAAATTAATGGCTTCCAATCTGATATCTCAAACCCAGGCGTCTTTCTTTAACATCAGCCGCATGTACCATAACAGAACTGCTCCTGCCCTGCTCTGAGTAGAGGCACAGAGATTCTACCCAAAGGAAGGGATAAAGGTACGTAGGAAAGCACTGGTAATCCTGAGCTCAAAGCTTAGAGACTTCCTCTAAAAGCTTTGTCAGCACCCAGGAGATCTTGATAAAGAGCAATTAAAAGAAGACAAGTCTCCTAGTGCTGCAGCCAGCAATTTTACTGACCGAACCAGGAAAAGGGAAAGCCCCTTCTCTCTAGGGATCAGGAATGCTGTGTGTGTGTCCTATGCTGCATGACTCAGGTAGAATTGAAGTGGGGTTCAGGGTAGCCTTGACGGCATCCCCCAAGGCACACACAGATGCCTCTACCCATCAGGGAAGACTTTACAGCTCAACTAACTAAAGTACATGAAACAAAATATTGAGTCAAATACGGGATGACCAGTAAAATAATGTGTCCCAGGGATAACTAAAGTCACCCTGTCCTAAACAGACCAGCAGGATTGGAGATGTTATCCTTGGGGGGAATTCTCAGAATATGGATTTCCTCCACTGATGAAAATACATATGCACAGAGTATTTTTTAATTACTTACTTAGAATGTTGTCTACGTTGTATGAGAATATGATGTTTGAAGGTGAAACCATCCTCTTACAATCATAAGGGATGTGATAGTTAATTTACTGTGTTGGGCCATGCAGTACACAGACATATACATGCATATACACAACACACAAATCATGTATAGATATATGTACCTTTGCCTCTACCAACTACTCAGAGACTTTTTGCAATTATACCAGACAGTAATCTTGAAACTTCACCATCATTTTAGTTTCACAGGAGCCCATAGAAAGAACATAACCTCATGACAAATTCTAGAAGACAACGTCACCTCTCCCAACAAAGTTTGTCCTCAGGGTTAGGGACATCTATTAGGGGTTGATTACAATTGATATAGGGTTGAGGTTGGAAATTACATAAGTTCAGGGATTTCTTTTGGGAAAAAAAAGAAATTGGATGGGCTAATAGGTAGATTAGTGTGAGATTACTCACTCTAATTGTAACAGTGAGTAATAGAGTGAATACTTGTGAGCTATTATTTATAGACAATTTGCATTGGTATAGATTCTTGTATATTGATACAAATTTACAGTTTTCGAGGTCATTGTCCTCATTTGCTGCACATTTTTAAAAGATTATTTAATATTCTAATATGAAGCCTTAGTCTTTAAGCTATATAGGTATCAAGAGTTATTAGTCATCCATGTTTGTCATACTTATAGTTAGACTACTCAGGTTCTTTAGATACATAGATATTGTATTCTGCATAGATAGCTAATCTCCAACCACTTCAAAGAACTGTAGAACGTATGGCATTTAAATAACTTAGGGTTCTGTTGATGTGAGACACAACTGCTCCTGGCAGCACCAATCTGTCCCTGAGAGAATGTTGAGCACCTATGACACTCATTTAGAGCTTTTTTTCTTCTTGGCAAAACTGGCCTTTGGGCAAAGAACTGCCCATGGCCTTGACCACTGCCAAGATGCATGGTGTCCAGACTGGACAAGCAGGATACAAAAAAATGATTGCTAAACCTTGCTAAGACAGGATAAGACAGTTTTGAAATTTTCCCTGCCTCTGAAAATGGTCTTCCAGTTACTCTAGGCCTCAGCCAAAGTTGGTTACTATAACATTGCAAATGAGACTTTGGGTGATTATCCGGGTAGGCAGTTGTCTCTGTCATTTATTGCACCTTTTGAAAGTTGCCTGATTGCACTTTCTGTTTACCCAAGTAAACAGGTCTTTGATGGGGTTGAAGACTACATAATCATAGTTACTTTCTTCTCATGACTTAGCCAAGCCATTTCTAATACTAATAATTAATTTCTAATAATAATATTTAGACTCCTTAGGATAGGATAACATTGAAACAGCCTATGTTTCTTGCTTGATGTTGTTCAGGCTGATTGTAATTCTAATTTTTATACTTGATATTTGTTCTTATGGTATATAGTTTTGTATTAGGCTTAAAACTCTTTTATTTTAGACAGAAGGGGGAAGTGCTGTGGGAACTCCTTCAGTCAATAGCCTTTAAGATACTGGCCCACTTTGTGCATGGTCAAATGTACTATATATACAGATGTAAAAATGTGCACAGCCCCTTGGCTGCTGGATTCAGTTCCTGTTCCCTCCTAATGCAGAGAACTGCTGATCTGTGAGTCTACCCCTAAGTAAAGAAACCTTTATTATACTCCATTCTAGGTTAGTATGGAACTATTTTACTATAATTGCTAACAGTCAAAGAGGTATCTTTTCTTTTTCCTTTAAGTCTATAATTATGTAACTTAGTTAAAATAATTATAAAATAGATAAACCTTAATAAAATTAAATGATGAGAATTTTAGAGTACACATGCTCTAAAGACAATTAAATAAAATAGAAGTAAATAATTAAGAGTAGTTAAACACAGAATTCCTTGATAATTGTTGTGGTATAGGAGAAATGAAAATGAAAATCTCAATGAGTCTAGAAATGAAGTGGAAAAAATGCATCTCATAAAAATCACAGGGCTCAAAAAAATAACCACATTTTAGTAGCTTTACTTATCTTTATTGCAGAAAAATGAAACTAAAATTTCAGAAACAGTGGTCACTATAAGAAACTAGATCAATAAATAGAATAAAAGAGGCTGGGGACTCTGAAAAGAAAAAAAAACAGATCTTTTCAAAAGAGAAGATAAACAGAAAGATTAAAAAGTTTCAGGTGTGGTGGTACATGACTGCAATTCCAGTACTCAGGAGAAAGAGGCACAAGGATCACAAGTTCAAGGCCAGCCTGAGCTACATAGTAAAGTCTAGATCAGACAGGGATACATAGAAATATTCCACTAAAAATATTTCCAAACAAAACTCACAAACAAGAAACAACAAATAAAGGGCAAAAACCCAGCAAGAGAGCTAGGGAGATAGTGCAGTGGATAGTGTTTTTGTTGTACAATAATGAGGACCTGGATGTGAAAGGCGGCTGGGCTAGTGTGAGCCTGAAACCCCAGCACCAAGGGAGAGTAATTGAGGAATTCTTGTACTTTGATGGTCAGTCAGTTCAGCCAGCTGAGATCTGGTCTCAGATAAGGATGGTAGTGATAGAGGAAAATATTTAATATTCTAATATTGACTTCTGGTCTCAACCTGTACATGCATTGGTGAGTGCGCACCACAACACACTACAAACACACCACACACACACACACACACACACACACACACACACACACACTGGAAACCAAAGGGAAGTCCTGTGAAAAACAAAATGATTTAGACGAACACCCCCACAGTCTGCTTACAGATGAAAGGGAAAGTACAATGGCAGATGCAGCAAAGATTAAAAGAATATTATGTAGGGGGAGGGAGGAGGGGTAGTGGGAGTGTGGGGAGGAGAGTAGTGGAAGAGCCGGGGGGGGGACTGGGATAAGGGGAGAAAGTATAAATTTTTGAATGAAAAAAAATAAAAGGAAAAAAGAATATTATGTATAAATTATTTTCCAGAGAAATTACTTCTTAAACAAAATATATAAATATTTTAAACAAAATATAAATTACTCAAATGCTCTAAGAGAAACTGAAAAACTTGAATAGACCAGTAAGTATGGATGAGCCTGTGAAGGTGACTGGATCCACTGTGGAAAGGGCACTGGGACCAGATGGGCTCACAGCTGAGGTTTAGCTAACCTTTACAGGGTGGGTAATTATGGTGTTACTCCAACAGTTCCAGGCCAGACAGAAAGCCAGGCAGCTCAACAATTAATTTCATGGCACAAGCAAAAATTTAATAGCAAAACTTGATAAAGCACAGGAGAAAATAGGAAATATTTTCAGTATATACCAGTCCCATTGGGAATATCAGTGCGAAACTGTGGTAAAAGGGAATTGGGTTCCAATTCCAATTGTGGTTCCACATGACCACATCTATAGCTGTGAAAATGATGCTGAGTGAGAGATGGAGGGCTGGAAACCACTTAAAACAGCCAGAGAAAAAAATACATCTAAAGACAAATCACATCTAAACAGGATAAGCAGAACAATGAGACTATTACAATTAAAATAAGCAATGAGTAGGAAGGTGGCATAGGAGATCCTTCTGTCTATGTGTTGCTTTCATTGGTTAATAAAGAAACTGCCTTGGCTGTTGATAGGGTAGAACTTAGGTAGGCGGGGAAGGTGGACTGAATGCTGGGAGAAAGAAGGGCAGAGTCAGGCGATGCCATGGATTCGCCACCAGAGATAGATGTGCTGCAACTTTGCTAGTAGGGCACGACCTCATGGTGATTAATAGAGACTGGTTAAATTAAGATGTAAGAGTTAACCAATAAGAAGTTAGAGCTAATGGGCCAACCAGTATTTTAATTAAAACAGTTTCTGTGTAGTTATTTTGGTTCTGGGCAGCTGAGACAAAGAAGTGCCCTCCTCCAACAAATTGGCACCCAACGTGGAGCTAGCTAAATCCACTTAAAACCTGAGAGAGCTTGAAAATGAATTCTGGACAAAAAAAAATTACACAGTTTAACACAGCTTCTTGCTGTTTGCTGTCGGCTTGCTGCAGCTCATTTGAGAGAGATTTTCCTGACTCAGCCACAACAGCAAAAAAAAAAAGATCAGCAGTTTTGAAATGCCAGCTTTCTGGGCTGTGCTGCCAGCATGACTTCTGGCTCTGGAGACAGAGCATTTGGATGGGGTTTGTGAGCAAAGTTCTATGACTTGCTTGGTGGAAAATTGGACCAGCTGAGTTCCTGGAAGTGGGGCAGTGCTGCACAGCTAAGAGGCACAAGCAGCTCCACCATGCTGGATTGGGCGGGGCAAGCACTAATTTACCGTATTTGACCTAGTAATGGCATAGCTTAAATATTAAGAAGCACTTACCATTTTAAAAAGCACTCCTGGACAGCAAATAATTATAAGTATGCAATAAAGACAAATCCAGATGAGTCACAATGTTGGATAAATGTATGTAGGCTTGGGAGAGAGAAGAAAAAGAGCATAGAGAGTTATAAAAAGAAGTAAATGGTTTATAAAAAGCAAAACAAAGTCTTTAAAGAGACAGGGTACAGATAGTCATAGACTAAAAGGGGTAAAGAAAAATGAGCCACATAAAGATGGACTATACACAAAGAGTCTGGATTATGTATATTTTGTGTTTTCTTTGAATTTTTTGACTATGAAGGAGCTAAGTACAGAGAGACATTTCAGTATGGACTGCTAAGTTAAACCAACATAAAGATATCTTGATTTCAAAATTTGGGTTTAGGATATGTTGCTTTGGAAAAGAGGTTCTTCTTTTGTTTTCATAGAGGATGAGAACCTGTGGATTGCTTCCAGACCAATATTGCTTAATGCAACAAGACTCCCTGAAAGATTGCTGTGAACACTCCCAAAAAGAAAATACTTTGCCCAATAAACAGCAGGAGGAAGTTTGGACAGAACTATGCCCATATTCCCAAATATTGTCTATAAATGTTTGTTTATATTTAAAAGAGGATATGCTATAGTGATTTCCATTGGTATGGATCTTGGTTTATTGATACAAATTTAAGGTCAATTTTGTTATGTGTATATTTCTGCTCCTAATTAAGGTATTGTGATTCTGTAGTTCATTTAAAACTGTAATGTATAATTAAGAAATAAAATTTAATAGATGTCATCTATAATAGTCAAGATTGTAGTCATGTTAGTTAAGTTTCCTAGATATATAGAGATATATTTCAGTTAGATAGGTATTCTTCAAATCTTTCAGAGACCTTTAGAATATGGCATTCAAGATGTTTTAATAACTAGGACTTTTCATGACAACGAGACACATCTGTTCCTGGCAGCACCAAGCTATTTCAAGGGGAAGATGGACATCCAAGAGGCTCCTTATGAAGTTTGTTAGATGAACTAGACATGCAGGATCCACAGAGAAATGACTGCTAAACTTGCCTAAAGATGAGATAATCCTTCAGCGTTCCTACTTCATGAAAGAGTCTGCTAGACGTTCTGTAGGACACACACACACAAAAATATGTGATGGACAAACTGCCAGTATAGACAGAACTGTCTTTGAAATCTTCTGCTTCATGGAAAAGTCTGCTGGATACTATGGGCCTGTAGGCTGAAGATGGATACCCCAATCTTCAGAAGAACTTTGGATGAGTATCCGGGCAGCAAGATGTCTCTGTCAATTCTAGAATTTTGGAAGTTGTTTACAATGTACTTCCTGTTTATTTAGGTAATATTATATCCCTCTGGAGTCTTTGATGGAGTTGAAGAATTTATAGTTATAGTTTTTCTTAGTTACGATAAAAGATAAAGTAGATATAAATATTGTAACTGTAGTTCTTACTTGATATCTGTTTTGTTATATGTAGTTTTGTTATGTTAAAGTTAAAGCCTTCCTTTTCATTTAAACAGAAAAGGGGAAATGGTGTAAGAGGTCCTTCTGTCTATGTGTTGCTCTCATTGGTTAATAAAGAAACTCCCTTGGCCTGTTGATAGGGCAGAACTTAGGTAGGTGGGGAAGATGGACTGAATGCTGGGAAAAAGAAGGGTGGAGTCAGGGGATGCCATGGACTCACCGCCAGAGATAGATGTGCTGCTACTTTGCTGGTAGGTCACGACCTCATGGTGATATACAAATTAATAGAAATGGGTTAAATTAAGATGTAAGAGTTAGCCAATAAGAAGTCAGAGTTAATGGGCCAAGCAGTAATTTAATTAATAAGTTGCTGTGTGATTATTTTGTTTCTGGGTGACTGGGATGAACAAGTACCCTCCTCCAACAGGAAAGCTCATTATTATTCTTATTACTGTCTTGACAACCATTTGAAAGCAATATGACAAGAAAATGTTAACATAGGCAGACCCTTATAAAAAGCGAGCTAAGATTATTTCTTGCTGCTGATTATAGATTATAGTACATCTATTAAAAGCCAAGACACTCAATAAGTCTGTCAGGCTTCATAAAAGGGTTTGGCAAGAACCCAGAAATGGACATGGGAATGCTAGTATATTTATTAACATCAATAAAAATTCAAATCTCAAATATATTTTTATATTTACTTAGTACTAAATTTTCTTTCAAAATTTGTAAGAATAAAAACAATTCCATCCCCTTTACCCAATTTCTCCCAACAGTAACTCTCTGCAATAAAAAGTGTAATGACTTCATATTGCTAAGCCTTTCATTTGCCATGTATAGCCACTTCTGAGAGAGCCAAACTAACGCCATGGCAGGCTCCTTGTGACCTTACCAGAGTTCTCAGATTTGGTTCACTAGAAATGAACAGACTGAGCAAGCAGTTCTTGGGAAAATCTTAACCCAGGGGCAACCAATCTGGGGCTGGCCTACAGCCTTGTGCAAGCTTAAGAAAACTAAAGAGAATTCCTCCCATCCGGCAGCTGAAAAGCCCCTAACCACTAAAATGAGCAACCAATCCTATAACAACCTGAGTCCCTTGGAACTCTCCTCACCAATCATTCTAAAGACTAACTCACCCATCCTGGAATTCACCTAACCTTGCTTAAAAGGGGCCTGCAAGCATCACTGGGTCTCACCATTTGCTCATTTGCTTGATGGTTGACCCCTTGCATGCATGGATATTCTAAAAAAATAAACCTCTTGCTGATTGCACATGTGACTGGTGATGTTTTTGTGGGACTTCTCACTGACCCTAGGAACTTCCACTCTTTCCATCTCTTCATCTTTGTGTGTGTGTGAATGTGTGTGCATGTTTGTGTGTACACACTTGGGTATCACCCTTCCTCAGGCACCCATCCACCTTGCTCCTCATGACATTGTCTTTCACAGGTTTGGCCCTTGCCAACCAGGCTAAGCTGGCTGGTCAGCGAGCCTCAGAGTTCCTTCTCTCTACCTCTTTAGCCACTGGAATCGCAAGCCCATTGCCCTGCACTGAGTTCTTTAAACACAAGTTCTGAGGAGCAAATTCATATCCTCGTGCTTGTAAGACAAACCCTCTATGGGCTATCTCTCCCTGCCAATCACCCTCTTTATAACTGCTGGCATCCGCTAGCTAGTTTGTTTCCCGCTTCTTCAATTTTGTCCATTAGAAATGTTATTTAAATGGATACATATAGTGTGTGAGCTATGGGGACTACCTCTCTTCACACCACACAGCTCTCTAGAGACATCCAGGCTGTTGTCTGCACTGGCAATTTGTCCTTTATTACACAGAATGGCCTATGTACATAGTATAGTTTAGCCATTCACCTGTTGAGGAACATCTGTTTTCAGTTTGGAGCTATTAGGGATAATGCACTACAAACACTTGTATGCAGGCTTTCATTTGAGCGCAAATCTTAATTTCTCTGGGATAAATGCCCAGGAGTGTAATTGCTGAGTCACGTGGTAGTTGCATGTTAATTTTTGCAGAAACTGACAAATTGTTTTTGAGAATTTCTGTCCCACTTCGTATTTCCAGCAGCAGTGTCTGCATGATCCAGTTTTTCCTAAATCCCCTGCATAATTTGTTTTCACATTTTAGCCATTCTGATAGAAATATCCTTGTGGCTTTTATTATAATTTCTCTAATTGCTAACACTTTTCCATGTGCTTAATTCCCATCTGTACATCTTTGGTAAAAATGTTTCTTCATGTTTTCTCATTTTCTAACTGGATTGCTGTTTACTATAGAGCTTTGAAATTTTAATTAAAAACTGTTTTATGTGTATGAATGTTTTGACTAAATGTATGTCTGTGCATCATGTTGGATTCTGGGGCTTGTGGAGGTCTGAGGAGCCAGATTCTTGGGACTGGAGTTACAGACAGTTGTGAGTCACTGTGTGTGCCAGGAAGCAAATCCAGGTCCTCTGGAAGAGCACCCAGTGCTCTTAATCACTGAGTCATTTTTTTTAACCAGCCTTTTTTTTCTTTAAGGAACCATAATAAACATTGCCCTTAAAGCTTTGTTTTCCACACGTTGGCTGTCAGATGCAACTGAGCATTGAGGCTTTGATGAACTCACATTTAATTATAGGAATTTCTTTGCAGGTTCCTTGTGACTGTTTGCACATTCTTGCTCTCTATAAATAGGACATTTTTACTTCCTTCTTTTTTACTTATGTTCTTTGGTCATTCCCTTGCCTTACTGTCCTGGCTAGACCTTCAGCACCACGATGTATACAGGCTGTGGGAATGGGCAGCTTTGCTTTGCCCTTATCTTCGGGGAAAGTTCTCAGCTTCCCATCACTGAGTACCATGTCAGCTGTAGTACTTCTGACATGCTCTTCATTAAGTTCCTATCTTTATGTTCCTGATTTGTGGGGGTAGGGTAGACAGGTGAAAACTTGTGATCCTGTGATTTTTCTTCTTTGGCCATTTAATATGCTAATATATCATGGCATGGTTTGATTGGATATTTCAATTTTTAACCAATCTTGCATTTCTGGGATAAGACTTATTTGTTCTGGCATACCATTTTATTCTATATAATAAATTCTATTTGCTAATTCTAAAGGTTTTCCATGTGCGCTTTTCTAGTTTCAGTGACAAAAATATCCACACAGTAGCAACTTTAATGGAGAAAAGGTTTATCTGGCATACAATTGCAGAATACAGTCCGTCATTATAGGGGAGTCAGGCAGAAACTTGAAGCAGCTGTTATATCCGCAGTCAAGAGCAGAGATAGAATGGATAGTAAGTGACTACAGCCAACTTGTTTTCCCTATTGCCCTTAAACTTGACTAGTCACCATTACAACGTGGAGAGACCCTATTGCTGAAGACACCACACACTGTGGCTACAGGATATATAGAAATCAATTGCAAAGCAACCAGAATATTTTCTCCCTGCTGGGTACTGGAAGATACTATGCAGGCTGCTGAGGGGAAAAACATCAGTGTTTTTTTCCAGCATTGGACCCCACAGGCTGCAATATACCAGGCAAGATGTGCCTGCTTGTACAATAGTTGTATGACTTATTATGGGGTAAGCAAGCACTTTCTGATTGGATTTGTGGCCTGTTCCATAGGAGGACATTTCATGCTTGGTACTGTAATCCTGGTCAAAAGCCATGACTTTGGAGGCTTTAGGTCCTAGGCAGAACCTATTACTATTATTTTGTCAAATGGTTACGGTGTTAAATTGCCTTCTGAATATTTTTACTTATACCCTTAGACCTGAACTTCTACCAAGCTTGGTGAGAAAAGCTTCTTTTGGCAGTGGGTAGCAGTCAGTGGAGAGATGCATAACTGGTCAGAGTACTGACAAGAGACTCAGTGCTCAGCTCTGAGCAGGACATGTGTATTAGTAACGATCACCCGTTTCCCCTCTTCCCCCCACTGAAACCACCAAGGCTCAAGAAACACTGTGGAAGAGGGGGTAAAAGAATGGAAGAACCAGAGGATTGGAGGAAAGCTCTGAAATGCTGACTTCTGGAAATGACATCATAATGCAACCAAAAATTCATAGCAGTGTGGTTACATGCTCAAGCAAGATCTGTGCAAGATCAAGCCAGCATAGACTGGCAGACAGTCATCTCCAGGCCCCACCCCTTACTGAGGAACTGTTGGTAGTAGATAGGTACTGGGGGATGGAGAATTGGTTGTTTTTTTTGTTTGTTTGTTTGTTTTTTTTGAGGACATGGCAATTCATAGGCTTCCCATGTTCCAGTGGGTGGCCCCTTACCCATGCACATGTGGGCAGCAGTAGTCAGATTTAGTGGAGTATAAGATAAAGACATGAAGTTGAGAGTGGGGCATATTGGGGAGGTGCAGTACAACTGGAGGGGGACACAGGGTTTAGCTATGATCTATTTCATTGTATATGTTTGAAATTCTTGAAAATAAAAAAATTAAAAAGTTAAAGAATGAATCACCTTTCTAAGAACTATTTTTCAGTTCTTCTCTTGGTGTACCTCTGCTGGCAACACTGCATTGACTTTTGCCTCAGCCGGGACTGTCTTTATTCCCCGTTCTGTGTGAAGGACGCTTGTTTTTAACCAAGGATAGAATTCTAGGTTGACAAGCCTTTTCTTTTTCTTTTCTTTCTTTCTTTCTTTTTTTTTTTTTTTGGTTTTTCGAGACAGGGTTTCTCTGTGGCTTTGGAGCCTGTCCTGGAACTAGCTCTTGTAGACCAGGCTGGTCTCGAACTCACAGAGATCCGCCTGCCTCTGCCTCCCCAGTGCTGGGATTAAAGGCGTGCGCCACCACCGCCCGGCTCAGGCCTTTTCTTTTAAGAGTTGAACCCCACTGTCATTCCATTCTCTCCTGTCTGTCATTTGAAGGGAAGCTTGCTGTCATTCACATGGTTTTGGGGAAGTGCTACTTCTCTTCAGCTGCTGTCAGATTAGTCCTCTCTTTTTCCCTTGCTTTCCAGAGATAAATTATGTCTCTTGGCACTGTGTCCTTGTGGTCTGCTGAGCTTAGAATTCACTTACCTTCAGAATTTGCAGTTTTTAACCTCCCCAAACTTTGGAAACTTCATGCCACCTTGTCAGGTGTATTTTCAGTTCTGCCACTGTTTCCTCTCCCTTAACTGGTAAAGTCATGATGACACCTTTGTTAAGACACCCATGTGTTCCTGAAGCACCATTAATTTTTTTCTAGGCAATTTTCCTCCCTATTGATCACATTGATTAATTTTCTATTACACCATCCAATCCACTGCATCTTTCACTAAGCCCTCCATCCTGCTGCCAAGTTTTGATCTCTTCCATCCAATCTTTCAGCTCTGGAGTTCCCATTTTCTTCCTCATTATATCTTCTCTTTCTCTGCTTAGGTTTTCAGCCTTTCCATTTAAGTGTAATTGCCTTTTCAAACATTTTAATTACAGCTGTTTTAAATCTTTGTCAGGTAAATTTAACATCACTGTCATCTTAATGCTGACATCCATTAATTACTTTTTTTAAAAAAAAATGGTTTGAGTTTTTTTTTTTCTGGTTTGGAGATGACAAATAAAATCTAGACATTTTTGACTCCAGATTTTGTTTAAATTCTTTGTTTTAGTTGGGCTTTTGTCTCTCTCCCTCCACCCCCCCCCCGATATTGCTCTGGTAAGTAGAGATAGGACATGACCTCATTGTTACTGGGCGGGAGCTGAAGTCCAGGCTTTCCACTGGCTTCTGTAAATGCCCTGAAGCAGGTTTCTTGTGATTCCTGTCCAGGAATGGTGTTGTGGATCTCCAACCGTCTTCACTGTCCAGTGGACAATGGTTACAGCCCTGAAACTACACTAGGCTTCCTCTGATACAATCCTGGGGATGAGGATGGGTACCCACTCACTTCCTACCCTGCAGTGGGGGAAACCTGCATTTATTATGTGCTCTCCATTCCCACAGCAGATTGGAAAATCAGGACCATTTAAGGGGGGCAGGAAGGGAAGGGGCAGACTCCAGTTCCCCAATTAGACTTCTTTGATACCAACCTACAGGGGGTATTGGACCCTGCTACAATGTCTGCTGGCACAAAAGGAAGGGAGCTATGTTTTGTCTGGGACATTCGGGTTAGACATTTCTCTGCTGCCTCTCTCCTTGGCCTCTGAGCAGGACACTTCTCATCGAACTCTTCTTTATTAGCACAGTTTACCGTTTCTAGGCCACAGCATCTTTGTTTTCGTTTTGTTGTGTTGTTTATCATCTTTTTCAGCTATAGTGTGCCTTACTCTTTCCAATTTCTAAAGTCTTTTTTATGCTTGCTTAATATTTAATGTTCAGGGTTTCTTGTTTACACATCTAGAAGAAAAATAGGACAAAGTACATCTCTTCCATCTTAAAAGTGGAAGTACTTTTTTCCAACTAATTTTGACACAAAAGACACAATATCTCAGTGAAGAAAGTGGTGGATTCTAATAGGAAGACCAAAATCCGCCCACTCTGCTGTGTACATTTATAGTGTTTGGATAAGAAATGTTTATGTCATTCCTGAGTTACATAAGAAAAACATGAATACAAAATCACCAGTGAGAAAATTCCTTCACCAGACAATGAAGCATATTATAAAACTGATATTGATCAAACAAAGTCTCAGTACAGGAATTAACAAATAGATTACCATAACATTGCTAAGATGTCAGAAATTTTCAAATATTTGCAAGAAATTACACATGATAAAATCCACTGCAGTGGAGAGAAACGTATTGTTTTGAACTCTCAACTGTCTAATAATTTAAGGAGCCTGTCTCGTTTTATATGAAAATTTAAAAGTATGCCTACAGACATTTAAATGCTTACATGTAATAAAGAAAAAATAATACCGTTTCAAGAAAGTCAATGTAACTACACGTGTCTATCCTAGTGTAAAAGAAATGATTCTTGGTTAAGCGTACAAACATAGAGGTTTAAAAAGTGTACACAGATACCATCGTTTGAAGGGGGTGGGAAAACTCTAAGAGCCAGAAGTACAAGAAGTTTGTTGTAAGATTGTGTCTCCTAGAAATGTCAGAAGCTGTGCCCAGAGTCTCATCAACATGGCTACCTAATTAAAATTGGACTGAGCAGATTGCACTTAGGAATACACACACAACACACACACACACGTTCATGCATATGCACACACATGCACACACACATTTTTATGTATAGCAACAGTTAAAGACAAAGAGGTCATAAATTTGAGAGAGAGCAGCAAGGGTGATCGGGAGGAATTGAAGGGAAGAAAGAGAAGGGAGAAATGATGTAATTACATGCAAATTTTAAAAGTCAAAATATTACTAAAAATTATATTAAAGTATTGATTGCTTAAACGGGATGCATATTAGAAGCTGGAAGATGGTTCAGTGGCCGTCAATAATAGTACATATTGCTCTTGTGGAGTACCTGAGCTCAACTCTCAGTACCCATGACCTGCTGCTCACTACTGCCTGTAATCAACTGCCAGAGATCCGAAGCCTTCTGGTCTCCACTGCACATGCAGTCCCGTGCATACCTCACACAGACATGTACCCCTACTTAAAAATAAAAAAAAAACAATCCTTTTAAAAAGTATGCATATTTGATGGTACAAAATATTTTTAAAGATTTGTTTTAATTTTAAACTGCCAGTGTATATGAGGGCATAGCAGATACCCAGAGACCAGAGTCAAGGTACTGATAGTGAATCTCCCAGAGAGGATGCTGGGAACTGAGCTGGGGTCCTCTAAAAGAGAAGCTGCACTTAACTGCTGGACGATCTCTCCAGCCCTATTGTAAAAATATTTTAAGAATTATATAATAAAAACATCATAAAGAAAGTCAATAAACAAATAATAGATTTAGAAGAAGTTCAGGTGCCACCTAATTCAGATGACAAAGTTAATGCCAGCAATGTGACGGAAGCCTGTGAACTGGTGAGAGACAAATAACCCTGCAGAAAAGTGGATAATGGGAATAAGAAGATAAGCTCTTAGGGATGAAAATTGATGTCCAACATACCTGAGAATTCTCAAGTCCTAGGAATAACTAGGAACTGAACCAACAACAACAACAGAAAAAAATCACTTGATTTTCACTAGACTCGTTAAAATTCTGGGTGATATTACCTATTTATTGGTTTTTCCAAAAGCACATGCACAGTGTTGGCCAGGAAGGTAGATGATCCTTTGGGGAGAGCTTTGTGGTGGCATCAGTTTAAGACCTTCTAAATAGCGGCTGTAGCGGTGGCTCTCCACATTCTGTTCTCAGCACTCACATCAAGCAGCCAGCCATGGTCTGTAACTCCAGCTACAAAAGATCTAATACCTCTGGCCTCCAGGAACATCTGCACACATCTGCACAAGCCTTCACATCAACACCCATTAACACACAGAATTTAAAATAACAGAAACTCAAGTGTGAACATATCCCTGTAGTCTCCCATTCTGTATATGAGAGTTTATCTCTGGTAAACAAAACCACTGGCAGGAAAGAAAGTATTGGAATTGACGGCACCATTATTTTCAGGGCCAGATACACTAAAAACTTCATGATGCCCATTACCAAGAGTGTTCAACAGGAGGACGAGCTGTGTTCACCCAAGCCATGCTTTAGCACACGGTTACACTACCATTTGAAATGAGTTAGAGACACACCACTTGTATTGCAGAAGTGATATGTGTGTCTTTATCATGTGAATCAATGACCGGTGTCCATATTGTGCACACCCACATCTGTATGTGTGAACACAGAATAAATATGGAATGTTGTATTCTAAGTTACAGTAGGAATGAGGACATGAATCAAGAGAGACAGGAAGATCAATAGAACCAAGCCAATTAAGTGGTGGTGGAGGCAGTGGTCTGAACATCCATGAGGATAGGATTACACCCGTAGCTGAACAACACAATGTGTGTGTGTATGTATGTATTGTGTATCTGAAGAAGTTTAAAAATGAAATATAAATCTTAAGTCACCACAAAATACAAACACACTCACTGTCCAAAACGTCAACTTCTTCCATGTCAAAACAGATTCCGACTCTTCACATGGAACCCAAACCAAATGACTTGATTGACACTTCGAGACCATGCTCTCTGAAAGTCTGTGACGGGAGATCAAAGTGGCTTCCAGCAGCAAGAGAGCAAGGGAGCTCTCCCAGGTGAGTGGCTCCTGTGATAATCATGCTTTGTGCCTTGGCTCCCAACTTGGGCACAAAGCCACTCTAGAGTTTTGCCATGAACTCTGGGGCAGCACTAGAAATTTTGAGGAGAAAAGAAAACATGTTTTGTGTCTAGTGTTGCCTTGGTAACTGCTAGCTTGAAGTAATCTGGATTTTCAGTTAAGACTGGGCATGTTTGGGTATATGGATATAAACAGAAGTAGAGCCCAGGCTGGCCTCAAACTTGTGTACACTGAAGTGTTTCTGCTGCGGGATTAGATTTTGGTATTTGATTCGCTGTGAGACAGAAAAGGAAGCTGCTGCTGGTGGGTCCAGGTATGACTCCAGGGTGTGAGATGCTCTACAGTGACCCACAGGCACACACATTCAAAGGTCAAAGAAATACGATGGGGACTGAATTTTTTTCTTTAAATTTTTATACGTAACTTTTACAAATGACTTGGCCATCAGTTTGGACTCATCTACTTAATAAATGGAGTAGTTAGGCACTTTTTCAAGACTAGACTCTTATGGGAAAAAAAAATCACTGAGCAACTAAGAGAGCCAAGAGTATCATTTGCTAAAGGATGCTACAAACTAAGCGTTTGCCTTAGGGGTAAAAGAGCCATGCAGACTCCCATGGGGAAGGAGGCAGTGGCTGTAACTACTACGAAAGCAGCCATGTGGGTCTGTGACCAATGGCCTTTGGTTCAGTGATGTAATTTCTTCTCCTTTTATGCATAAAATAAAATTAAAGTCCTACAGGTACCACTGACACCTTCATTCCAATTTACTACAAGCAGCTAATTGGTATTCTACCCACTGCCTCCATGATAACCTGCAAGGATGAAAGACAACAAAACAATTACAAATCAATTATGGTTACACTGGGGTTTTCCAGAGTCATAAATCTGAGAGTTGCTTTGCCAGGAGACACAGCAAGTTTGACAAGTTTCTTAATATTCAGAAGCCAGCCATCAGATCCAGTCAGAATTTGCACATTCTAGTGTTGATTACTTCATCCGTGCGTTTTGTAAGGGGAATAGTCAAATACAAAGGCCATTTGTGCTACCTTATTATATTATCATCAAATAAATCACATTAGGATCATCTGTCTCACTGCATTAGTTGTTCACAGGCTAGAGACTGGCAGGCTTGCTAGATTTCCAAGCACCTTTCATGGAGATTCCCCTGAACGAATTTCAAAATGCCAAACTTCCCCGGGTCAGTCCAGAGTGATTCTGGATGTCGCACTTGTGTGGTGACTCCATTGCCTTCATAGAGATGCCAATGTGCTGATCCAACTCCTCATGATCCAACTATCTCCCTACCAGCCAGGCACCCGAGGGCAGTGCATTCTGCCAAGTGCTGTGCCAGGCTATCATGGGTGTCTATAGACACGGTAGAATGTCCAGTGTCCAAAAGCTGTGGTATTGAAGCATAAGGTCTCTCATGTGCCAAACTCAGGGAGTATTGCTCTAGTCTTGGTTATTAGGTCTCACATCTTCCTTAGTGGTTCAGCATCAATGAATTCAGAGTTTTAATAGCCTAGGCTTCCCCTGCTCACTGTTCCTATACCCTGTGCTGAGAAAAGCCTGTGTTTTTCTGAAGACACTTATTCTAAGCCCAGGCTCCTTATCCTTGCCCTTCCCCTCCCTTTTTGATGTTGAGACAGGTTCTTATGTAGCTTGGGCAGGCCTTAAATTCAATATGTAGCCCAGGTTGATCTTGAACTCATGATCTTCCTTCCAGCTTTCATGTTCCAGGTGTTGTGATTTCAGGCATGTGCCATCATATTCAGGGATCATATTCTCATTTTCATTCATTTCACAAATTTTAAAGATTTAGTGTTCACCATCTCCATAAAGGACTCTTCTTGGAAGGGAACCTTATAAGGCAGAACCAGAATCTGCGAGGACTACCAAAGGGCAGTGCTGGCCTCACTTCATACCACCACAGTCACAGCAAGATGCATCTGCCTAGAAATGTGAGTTTCACTATTATTCACCCATGCCCTGCCTTAGGCTGAAAACGACAAATGACACCAGGCAGCTGTTCAGTCTCATTGGACAGTTTGGGACAGGAGGTGGCAAAAAAAGATCATCTCACTGGAAAGGGCCACCCTTAGTGGAGCCCATCTGCTTCTAGGCCATTGGGAATTCTTCTCAGGGGGTTAGCAAGTCCTGAGTGTGAGTCACAGGATTAACAGCTGAAACATGAATAACTCAAAGAAGTAATGGATGGGTGGGACTGCCCATGGAAATCTAGCCATAAGAATGGAATGCCAGCTAGTATCCACTTATGAGTGAGTATACACCATGTTCATCTTTCTGGGTCTGGGTTACCTCACTCAGAATGGTTTTTCTAGTTCCATCCAGGTGCATTCAAATTTCAAAATGTCATTGTTTTTCACTGCTAAGTAGTACACCACTGGGTAAATGTACCACATTTTCTTTATCCATTTGTCAGTTGAAGAGCATCTAGTTTGTTTCCAGGTTCTGTCTATTACAAATAATGCTGCTTTGAACACAGTTGAACAAATGTCCTTATAGTAAGATTGAGCATCCTTTGGATATATGCCCAAGAATGGTATTGCTGGGTCCTGAGGTAGGTTGATTCCCAATTTTCTGAGATACCACCATATTGATTTCCAGAGTGCTTGTACAAATTTTCATTTCCACCAATAATGGAGGAGTGTTCCCCTTACTCCACATCCACTTCAGCATAAGCTATCATTGGTTTTTTGATGTTAGCCATTTTGGCTGTGTAAGATGGTATCTCAGAGTTGTTTTGATTTGAAAAGGATAACCAGCCTACAGTCCATGACCCTAGAGAAGCTAAGTAACAAAGTGAGCACTAAGAGAAACATATATAGATCCCCCTGGGAATGGAAAATAACAAGACCTTCTGACTAAATTGGGAGCATGAGGGTGGGGGGAAAAGGGAGGGTGGAAGGAGAGGAGGAGAGAAGGGAAGATGGGAGGAAAACTTGAGGGAACAGGATAGTCGAGATGGGGGAAGAACAGAGATGGAGAATAAGGAAAGAGATATCTTGATTGAGGGAGTCATTATGGGGCTAGCAAGAAACCTGGCACTAGAGAAATTCCCAGGAACCCACAAAGATGACCCCAGCTTAGACCCTAAGCAACAGTGGAGATGGTGCCTGAACTGGCCTTGCCCTGTAGTCAGATTGATAAATATTTTAAATGTCACCATAGAACCGTCATGCAGCAACTGATAGAGACAGGAGCAGAGACCCACAGCAGAGCAGTGGACTGAGCTCCCAAAGTCCAGTTGAAGAGTGGGAAGAGTGAGAATACAATCAAAGAGGTCAAGACTTTGATGGAGATACCCACTGGAACAGTTTACCTGAGCTAATGGGAGCTCACCAATTCCAGTCAGACAAGGGCTTTGGTCCATCCTTGAAGCAATGTGCCTTGCCCTCTTTCGTGACTAAATGGGGTGTGGTATGGGGGAAAGGTGGAGGGAATGGGAGTGGGAACTGGGATTGGTAAGGAAGAAATAAATCAGGAGTGGCAGTCTTAACACAAGTCATGGGGCAACAGAGACTAAGTCAGAGGCTTGCTAAAAGCCGCTGAGCTTGGTGGAGCCTGGAGATGGCCTGATGGTTTGGGAGCCACTCTCAGACAAGCTATAACTTGTGTGTCTGGGTAGACTTGGTAGTCACTAACCCTTTGTAAGGTGGTCCCATCAGATACTTCACCAAGGCCAGCCTACTCCACTGATCTCATAAGTAAAAGCCAAGAGTCCTTGAAAGCTCCTTCCATTCTCTTCTTCTCTTGTTCCTACAGCCAAGCCATGACATCATTTCTTCTCCTCTGCCAAATCTCAACTCCTAGTTCATAAACAGAGTTTTGACATTCGTCTCTGCCTTCCCACTCAGACCAGCAGGCAAGCATAGATCTCTTATTATTAATATTTTTGTTGTTGCTTCTTTTTTAATTCTCTCATATAGTACATCTCAACCACAATTTTCCTCCCCTGCCCAGTCTTCTTTCTGCAGTATGATTAATAAAAATTAAAAATAAAAAAAGATATTGAGGTTCAATCTGAAGGTCAGCAAACCTCTACCTCCGTCCAAAATGGCAATCCTGCTTTCATATATCCTCAGAATGAGACTGAGAGTTGTCTCCTCCCTTCTTAAAGGGATTAAAGGCATGCACTACTACCACCTTGTTTCTATGGCAAACTAGTGTGGCTATTGGGATTGAAGGTGTGTGTCATCACTTCTTGATCTGTAAGGCTGGCCAGTGGGACTGTTTTACTCTCTGATCTTCAGGCAAGCTTTATTTATTAAAATCCAAATGAAATAATAACTACACTTCTCCAACCTCCTTTCACCCATAGATCCTCCCTGGCTGTCTCCCCTCACAAAAGAGCAGGCCTCCAAGGAATATCAACCAAACATGACATAATAAGCTACTATAAGACCAGCCACATAGTATCAAATCAAAGCTGGATGATATAACCAAGTAGGAGGAAAGGGATCCCATATGTAAGTAAATGAGTAGCAACTGCCTCTGCTCCCACTGTTAGGATTCCCACAAGAACACCAAGTTACTTGGTCAAACATATGTGTAGAGGACCTAGGGTAGATGAACGTTTCTGTCCTGTCTGGTCCTGCAGCTGTTCAGTCCCAAAGAAACACACAGAGGCTTATATTGATTATAAACTGTTTGGCCTATTAGCTCAGGCTCATTATTAACTAGCTTTTACAACCTAACCTATAATTCTTATCTTTATCTTATATAAGATAAAGCTATCTTATCATACCTTTTCTCACTGAGGCATTCTCATCTTGCTTTCTCTGTGTCTGGCTTGTGACTGTGTCTCTCTCTCTTTCCTCTTCCCAGAATTCTCTTAGTCTGCTCATCCTGCCTATA
>JAQHUG010000001.1:9456376-9490506 GCA_028555095.1 Dicrostonyx torquatus
TCTAGGAGAAAGGAGGTGGAGTGGGGAGATGCCATGTAGCCCTGCCAGAGACGGACACCAGAACTTTATGCCAGTGCCATGTGGTGATTCACAGATTAATAGAAATGGGTTAAATTGATATATAAGAGTTAGCCAATAAGAAGTTAGAGATAATGGACCAAGCAGTGATTTAAATAATATAGTTTCTCTGTGATTATTTTGGGGGGGCTGAGCATCTGGTAACCAACAAGTGACCCCTCCTCCTATAGTGCTTCAAAAAAGTATGCCTGTAGGGAAGTTCTTCTGAAGAAATGATTCACATTAATGAGAAATGAAAAAAATGAGGACTATCTCTCTGGAAAATGTAAATAAATCTGTGAGACTGCTCACAGGGCATCCTAAAGGCAACATTTTAATGTTCCCTAAGTGCTATGAAGATCAGGAGGTCATTAATATTATGACATCATCCAGCATCCATTTTATAGGACTACTTCCAAATGGCTTTGTCACTTTTGAAATAGTGCTTTCTTCATTATAAGAAAAGTGCCCTGGTCAGTATGATGCACCATGATACCCACTTATCTAATAATCCTACTGATATCTTTGATACATTTGATCAGAGTGCAAATGGTGTGAATTTGTTAAAGCAGGGTCAATTCCATCAATACTGGGACTGTCTCTGTTGCTATTAAGAATGACTTTATGGAAATGAAAATGCATGCCTACCAGCCCCACCTCAGTTATGATGATATGTACTTGTCTAAATGATGCAGAGACTTTTGCTGAGAATTTATTACGCACTTATCTATGCCACCTTCGTATCATCTTTGTGAAGTGGGCATGCTTAGCCTGGTCTTCCAGGCAGAGGAAAGACACTCAGCAAGAGTTTAGAACTGACCAAAGGCTGCATAACCACCAAGCTGCAGATTCAGTGTTAGACTCTGACCCCACTGCACTAACTGGTTTGCAAATACAACAGACCAACAGACCAACAAGTGAGTACTATGCCAGTTCCTCAGTCACTGTCATTAACCCCCAGCTCCAACGTGATGAGTGTTCCTATGCTATGTGTAGCCCTCTGGGCATTAGATATAACAGAAACCCTAATTTTTATGCCTTCTGTTTCCCCAAATCACTTGATCCACCCTCTACATGTCCACACACATCTTTCATGGGTAAGAGCTAAAATGTATCACTTTGCCTCCAAGGAAATTTTGATGAGTAAAGCTTTTGACATTGTTGCCTATGTTCTGAACAGCCAGATATGCCGCTCACAAGGAAGCTTAAGTATGTGACACCATGTTTCTTCAGGCACAAAGTAGTAGCCCCTTTTTCACAAAATGAAATGACCAGTTCCCTCTAATCTCATGTCCTGAGATAGTGATTGTGTCAAAAGAAAAGCAAATAAGATTGGGGTGTGAAGTTAGTCAAAGTCAAGAGAAGAGATTTAATAAGACAATTAAAATGTCATTCTTAGAGAGGGAGAGAGAGAGAAAACAGGTTGAATTTGCTTTATTTTCATCATATAAAAATGCTATATGGTAACTCTGCTAGGACCTGTTCTCTCTGCTCTGAAACAATGATGTGGATTTTCACTGGATGATTTAATTTTCTCAGCTGATGAATCAATAACTCTGAAGGAAGAAAGGGGTCCTTTGCAAGAGAAAGCTGGGTAATTTCTCTCTGGCTAGGCTTTGGAGCTTGAATGAGAGCAAACTATTTACCCTGAAACTTGGGATAAGGTTTGTTTCTTTCTTTAAAAAAATAAAAGAAAGAAAGAATGGAAGGAAAGGAAAATGAAGGCCACCCAGGTATGGAAACTGGGAGAATAGAGCACAGGGTGTGGAAGTAGAGGAGACTCCTTTCACTCTGCTTGCCCAATGGGTAATTTGTACCAAAGCCACAAAATAAGAGAGAAATGAATTTATTCTTATGAAAATCCTTAGTATGTTGCCTGAAAAGGCAGACATTCTAGATACAAGAGAAGATGGGGACCACATGGGCAAAGCTGCAAAAGAAGATTTCTAAGAATGGAGTCGCTTGGCAGGGAGCAGGGACGATTCTAGGCTCCCACAGGCTACAAGTAGCACGAATCATGTCCAGTGTGACACTGAATACCACCTGTACTCATGCCAACACAATCCTGTGTCCTTGCTGGTCTGGGCCCATTTGATTCTCATCTCTAGGATTTTCCCCAGGAAATATTAGGTTAATTCTCAATTATACCATGAAGAGAAAGAAGCCAGAGCAGAGAGTAGAAATGGAAGCTAGAAACTGCCTGGTGATTCACCCTCTGAGGGGAAATAAAAATCTGTATTTGTGCTGCCTCAGCAAACAAACGAGGATGTCTTTCGTGGAGAAATAGATGACTGGATGCTATTTCTACTCAGTTAGTAAAAAAGCACATGAGAGCGGTTAGAAGAGGCCGGCTGTGTGGTAACATCCAAACCCTGATCCGTCACGATGCCCACTGTATTACGAAGCTGTGTAGCTACTTTACCGTAAAAGGAAAATCAGTTTAAAGATAAACAATCCCTGTGCTTCTATTTCCCTCTCGCTCTGGTAAGGCTCACCGACCATAGGTAGAAAGCCTTGGTTATTCCTTCCTTCCATACGTCAGTGTGCCCAAAATGATCGCATCCCCAAAGGCCGTGTGGTTTTGTTCATTTGTTTGTGAGATAGGGGCTCTCACAGTCCAGACAGGCTCCAAACTCACGAAGTAGATGATGATGGCTTTAATACCGAATCCATTTCCTTCCATTCCCAAGTGTGAGGATTACAGGCAGATGGCACCATGCCTACTGCTATATTATGACCTTTCTGAAATTGATTTAACTGTGCCTAGAAGACACTGGAATGAACAGGAATTCATTCTTCCCCAGGTTCCAGACTAAATATTTTATACACCCCATCTCACTCAGGCTCAAGGGCTCTAGAGTGCAGGGAGTTTTGCTCTTGCTTTGCTGATAGGAGGTGGAGGTCGTCATGACTAACTTAACTTGATCATTTAGTTACATTCTTTCCAGTAACTCTTCATCAAGGGCCTGCTGTGCCCCCATAACCCTTGTTGGTGAGAAGATAACACTGAGAACAAAGACCAAAGTCCCTAGATTTGTGACATTACTGGGAGACCAAAACATGAAATAAAATATAAGATATGGAACAGAGAAATGGATGAAATACAAACTACAATGAGAATAACCTTATATCCAAAGAACGAATGGGTGATGGGCAGCATTAGGGATGGAATAATTGTTAATGGATGGAAAGGAAAGGCAACATTGAGGCATCGGGAGGCAAAACATCCTTCAACATCATGGGAACTTCTGTCAAAAGGATGGGGCTCTTTACACCCTTGAATTCAGGGTGTGTGTCTATATTAACTGATAGCATTTGGCGGAAGCTGTGTTCTGAACAGTTTGTGGATGACTACAAACTTCCGCTTTTGTGTCTTGAAGCTCTGAAGTAACACCATGATGAGGTCAATGCCACACACCAGGAGGCCTCGCTAAAGCAAGGGAGAAAGGAAACAGATCTCCTCTGGGCTTTGCCTGGTTTCCTGACCCAGAATCATAATCCATAGTGATAATAACTTCTTGGTATTCAAATTATTGATTTTTTTCAGGGAACTTTTCAGTTGATTAATTTTGCTATTTGACAATTTCGCAATGACTAGAATATATTCTCTCTCTGAGCTCTATCAACTGTTCCCATTTCGACCAGTCCCTCTCCCAGGTTCATGTCAAGGGGGTTTTGTTATGTACCCATTTAGTTTAACCAGGGCCGTTTGTGTGCCCATTGAATTGGAAGTGTCCATTGGATCACAGGTGGAGTTATAGGCTAATCCCTGTGTTGAAATTGTTTTTATTCTAGTGGAGTGGGGGAGGGTTCTGTATGCTCACACAAGTATGGAGACCTGAGGGCGAATTGGCTTGGAGCTGCCTTTCTCCTTTCACCGTATGGGTCCTGTATCTCAAACTCAGGTTGGTAATCTTGGCAGCAAGCAGGCTTGTCTATTAAGCATTTTCCCCGGCTCTAAACCACTGGTTTTTGAGGCAAGTCATTACACAGTGTCAGACCAGCAGAACAGAGGCAGGAACAAAGAGTGAGTGGCGCTTATGCTACCTCCCTTTGTTGCTCTGGCTGGACTCAAGCTCGAGTGATCTTCCTGATGAGCTAGAACTACAGGCACATTCCACCATGCCTGCTTGGGAGTGAGCTATTTCAAGCAATGCCTTCTAGGCAGAAGAAATCGCCTCCCTACAGATTTGGAATGGACTAGGAGCCTTCGGCAAATGGCAAGGAGGCCAGTGTGGTTAGATCGGACTTAGGGAAGGGGAGAGCAGTATGAGACAGGCTCAGAAATACCAAGCAGACATGCCATCAGGCATGGTCTTGCAAAGCATCCTAGGACTCTCACATAATTTGTAAGCTGAGTGATAGCTGTGGGAAGTTAAACTCAATGAATGACCTGGTATCACAAATGCATCTCCCCTATTCCTTAAGAACCTGCAAGGCTAGAGAAGGTTCACCCTATTGGGTAAAGTACAAATGCACAATGACTTTGTTAAGTGTCTTGATACTAAATGGCAGAGCCAGGGCACAAGCCAGGTTGCCAGCCACAACTAAAGACTTGCGCCTTTAATCACTGAGTAAACCAGAGGTGAACCAACTCCCCAAAAAGTGTAGTACCTAAATGTTTTGTTTAGGAACCAATTTTTTTTTTTAACGTGAGAGTTAAAATGTGTGTGAGTGTGTATTGTGTGTGTGTGTGTGTGTGTGTGTGTGTGTGTGTGGAAACCAAGTGGAAGAATATTTATCCATCAGAGTTCAGACATTTTTTACCACTTTGGGGGATGTTATTGTTAAACACCACAACTGTTCGTGTTCAGGTCAGTGTCAGGTCCTCTGGAGCCATAGGTGTGGAAACATTAGCTGACCAAATATTCAGTTTAAAGTGTGATTGTGTGTGCTTGAGGGGAAGCAGCACTAAGTGGGCTCTAAGTTATATATATCTGTTCACTTTTATAATATCTGCAATACTAATGAACAAATTAAAGACTTGGATGAATCCTGGGATTCTCTTGGCGATGGCTTGTCATGAGAACACCTCTGAGCCCTCAAAGGCATAATTAATAATCCTCCAGAATGTATACTTATCTCACTGCTGTGAGTCGAGGTTAAATGCTTCATCACATACTCATTAATCATGGATATATTACTGAATCTACCATTTATCATGTAGCTTAATTGTACTGGCTCGTCTGCAGTTGGCACTCAGAGTGTGAGTGAGTGCCAGCACTCTGTCTCCTCTTTGCTGAACTTACTCAGCACAGTCTTCTAGAGCTTTATTTCTTGAATAATAAGAAAGATGCATAATCTGAGCTTTGAGCATTATGAGTGCCAGGAAAGTTTGCCGTATGGCTGCAGCTGTGTCTTTGTGTTTCCATGTGTGTCCCCTGTTTGTCTGTATCATTCTGGAGGGAGAACATCAGGGACAGAGGCAAGGCAGTGATCTCCTAGGAGCCAAGAACTCCACTCCCCCTCTTCAAATGTCTGGGTTTTTTTCCAGGCAACTTAAAAAGGCAGTATGATGAGGTCCTTGCTCTAATATTTTTCCCCTTTGGGTTTCAGGGGGCACCTGACCTGAAAGGGGTTAATTAGAATAGCAGAGAGCTGACCTCTAAATAATATCAAGGCAGAACCAGAGAACCATTCTTTCAAATAAAAAAGATTTGATAAGCACAATTTCATTCTCTTTGCAGGGAAGTTAGGGTGATAATATAAAAGAAAATCAAATGCCGTTCTACTTTCTTTATACTTACACATTATTTTTCCCTCAACCAAGTTACAGGGAGGTCAAAGGTTCATTATGGTCATTTTATCATTACAATAAAAAAAAAACATACACATGTCAAGAGAGGGGGAAAAGTGCTGATCAACCATTAAGTCTTCTTTGGGGCAGGCAGCAGAATAGGCAAGAAGGATCATATGTAACATAAAGTAGTTTCCTTTAGAAAGCAGCAAAGTCTTCTTTATCAAATGTTACCAGTTGGCATTACCTTCAGAAAGAGTAACATGAATTCACCCAGAAGGTTCTTGATTGTCGCATATGTCTTTTCTTATGATAAAGTGGTTGTCATTTGATTCAACTGTACAGTGAGTTTCTCCTCATTTAACTAGACCTGTAATATAGTACCACAAAGAACATGATATAGCAACTGACCTAATATCAGAGGTACTAGGAACTGCAGTTACCACACTCACGTGCCTCATGTGACGAGCTGGGTGACAAGCACATCCTTCCTATGTGCATGCTGTGATAAACATGTCCTGGGCTCTCTCTGCCTGGGTTGACTTTTAATAAATTAGATTATTATTTCTCCAAGTCTTCCGTCTCTCTCTGAGATGTCTCACTGTAATGTGGCTCACGTTAACGATAACCCCAAATGCAATATTACCAGTTATGATTTCTCCCTTCATAGTAGCGTCTAAGTGGCTAATGTTCCCTACTGTAGATAACATCCCAGGCCAGCTAATGAGGAGATGATGATGAGAAGGACAAAGAGGCCACAGGAAATTGTGCCCCTGGCTCCGCAATCAGATCCTGTTTACTTCCTAGACTTCACATCTTTCAGGCATCAAGGGACCTGAAGGAAATGAGCTGTAGCTCATGGAAGGGAAAGCACTATCTCACACCCAGCACAGGATGCTCTCTTTGGAAGAAAGTGTGTGGTAGAAGCTTCAACTGCTGCATATTCTCCAGCTTAATGTTAAGAAATTGATCTTAGAATGTTCAGAGTATTTCTATAGTTGAGGGGAAAAGGAAGAACAGTAAAGTCCAACAACACAGACTTGATTAAATTATTGTAGAAGATCTGCTATTGTCTGTCGCAAGCACTTGCATGGTGTGTCCTATGTGGAAGACCCTCTAAGAATTGTATATTTCAATTTATTTATTCTACACACAACCTTAGGAGCAATGCTGTTTTGATTCATATTTCTCAGATGGCTAGATGAGTCATGGAGACCCAATAACCTATCCCGAGTCACACAGCCACTCTATGGCTGACCTGGTATTCGGCTAGGTGTTTGCAGACCGCAGTTGGGTCTCACAGTCAGTTCTCTGTCACCGTTTCTGCTGTCTCAATTCAATAACTGAGGGAACAATGCTCAGGAGGCATGACCAAGGAATGATACACTGATAGGTGGAAATATGTTAAAAACATGTAAAGGAGTGGCAAAAAGTAAAGGTAGGCTAAAAATAGGTTGAATAATATTCCCTTGTATTTATGGATAAAAAAATAAACTTATTGAGAGAAAATATGTCTATAAAAATATATCAATGTATTAACAGATATATCAAACTAATAATTAATATTTTCAGTAGAATCTTTTGGTACTTCAATTTCTTTATGCCAATGTCTCCATTTTCATTATTTTTACAAAGACTATAGGTTTTGATTTCAAACTAACACAAATGTCATCATAGAAATTTAAATAGGAGAAATATCATATAATTAAATTATTCATATTTATATATGTGTATGTTTCTACATATGCACATACCAGTATACATCTAAAATCTAAAGTTAGTCATGTTTTGCTAGAAAGGATGTATTTCTGGATTAATCCTGGCAGTGTAAATATTCACAACCTTCCCTTGATAGAGAGTTACCTCTTAATATAAATCAAGAGTCTAGAAACTGTTCATTTCCTGTTACCCTGCAGTTCCACTTCTGGAAATGATCCTATGATCAAAATTCAGAAGAAGATAACTGTCATGTGCTCAAATACAGCACAAAATAGTCCATTAGTACATTCCTTGGAAGGACACTGAGAGTTGGGTACCAGGACAACCCACCACCCCATAAACCCATGAGGAAAGATAATAAGGCTTATTCAAGAGTACTAAGACTGTTCGGCAAAGGTCTTGTGGCAGTGCACTGGGTGTCCCAGGAGAAGCCCTAGAAAACTATAGAGTAGATCTAAACCCAGAGTGCCAGAGGCATGTGAGAGGTAGAACTCCTACCCTGAATGACTTGTGCTGTCTCTGCTCAAGGTTTTAGTACAGAAGTTTCTAGTAGGCAATCTGTAGGAGCTGGAACGTTACAGCAAGTGTAAGAGTGGTAACACAAGGGGCACTGTGAGAAACCACAGTATACTTCCTCTTTGTCTGGGAGCCCATGGGAATTAGTGGAGAAAACCCCTTCAGCCAAGAACTAAAAATACCAGGACGTACCGTCATAATAAATGATGGTGGGAGTGAGAATTGGTTTTGTTTTATTTACCCCTTTTGGAGCAAAGAGAAAGCATTTAACAACTCCAGGAACACTAGTATTGGGAGATATTAGCTGAACAAACACAGAAGCTTCCTCATGAAGACTAATGACTTGCCTGTCAGGAATTGCTTTAGGCCACTCATCAACTGTACCCATTCAAAGGAAGGTGAATCTTGAACTTTTTCCTGTCCCAGCAAGTTCCCTGTTCCAGTGGGCTGACTGACTACAAGTCACAAAGCCCAGACCCTAAAGATGCCACCCTAGGACCCTGCCGAGGGGCATTCTGCCTCATGTCAGTAAATTCAACTAACTTTATTTAATCTCTGCATTTCCTGGGTATCTTTGGAGAGGAAACAGCTTGTTCCTTCTTAGACTAAGGAATGGAAGAAGAAGCTAGGAGAGAAAGGTGGAAGACAGATTGCTGAGAATGCCATAAACCTCACAGCCTGGGAGGGATGGCACAGCAATGGAGAATGATGAGCGAGGAGGGCTGGGGACATCTGGGGACAGAGAAGTGTCCTAGCTCACTCATGGCTGTGGTGTGGACAAGATACCTCTCACAAAGGCTCACATGCTAGAAGAGTGATTCCTCTATGCAGGGGTGGGAGGGAATGTGGGATATTTAAAGGATGGCTATCTGTGTGTGTGAGAGAGAGGGGGGGGGAGGAGGGGGAGGAAGGGAGAAAGGGAGGAAGGAAGGAAGGAAAGAAGGAAAACAAAATCTCATGCAGCTTAGGCTGGGCTTAAACTCACTATGTAACAGAAGCTGACCATGAGTTTCACAGTCCTCTTGCCTCTATCTTCCAACTGCTAAGACCACCACCATGTCTACCTTTCCATGTTATGCTGAGGATTGAACACAGGGCCTCATGGATGCTATGCAGGCTCATTACCAACTGAGCCACAGCCCCCAGGTTGCACGTCTTTTGATGCTGTTGTACATGCCATCTGTTTTCCTCCGTCAAGCACTGTCATATTGTAAACAACACTGTAAACTCGCTGTCATTACTAGAGTGAGTGTGTAGTCACAATGGCTTATACAGTATCAAATATGCATTTTGATATTTATTAGATTTAGTTGGTTAAAGTTTGTCTTATCATTTTGTGTTTACTTTCCTGAAGGTAATTAGGCAGGCTCCAAACCTGTCAGCTCAGTACCCCTCTTTTCTTTATAAAGTTAGCCTGCCTCAGATATTCCACTATAGTAATGGAAAACCGTCAGGAAGAGAATTGGCAGTTTTATCAAGACTATTTGACCTAGTGGATTTAGATTAAGAAAAGAGTGGATCCCGATAACCTCGGGCTCCCAGGAGTTCATTTGTTGAGGCTCATAGCTAAGGCTCTAGAACTGCCACTGGCTGGACTATGGCTCAAGGGAGTGTCTCTGGGTTTGGGTTGCTGCAGAGACTGCCCGTGTTCAGACCCTGGCTCTGCTGAGATTGGTCGTGTGGCTTTGGGCAAGCCCCAACAGACTTTGGGCAGGCATAAAACCCAGTTTTATCTGTGAAATGAATACAGATAAGAACTCGTTTGCAGCATCATGTTCTAGCTGAGGCCGCTGACATTGTGTCTGTCTTGAGGAACCTACACAGTGTTAGCCTTCACGTCAGTGCTATGCTGTCCTGAGCACGTGCTTATTCTTATCTTTCTAATGATGGGATCCTGCCAGATGCCGAAAAAGAGGACATTGAGAAGCCAGGGCAAAGTTACCCATCATGGTTGTATTAGTTATTTTCCTGACTATTGAGACCAAATACCTGACAAGAAGTGACACAAAGAAGGGCTTCCAGTTTTAGAATATACAATCTAGTAAGTATTCTCTATATATTCTAGTATAATAAGCAATATAGGATCTCCTTCATGACAGAGAAGGTGTCGCGCGGCAAGAGGGCAAGGCACCTGGCCACATGTGGCTCCAGTGAGCAAACAAATGGATGTGAAGGCTGGGGCTCAGCTGGTTTTCTTCTTCTTACTCTTTTCCTTCTGAGACACCAGCCCATGACCTGCTGCCCCCCACATTCAATGTTAGGCTTCCCACCTCAGTCAGACTTTTCCAGAAATACTCTCAACAGCAGACCCAGAGATGTTTCCGTCATGATTCTACATCTAATCTCGTTGACAATCAAGACTTACTATAACAGCGAAATTTTGGAAATCAGCTCTGATGTGCTATTTCCAAAATAAATAAAATTTGTAACATTGATCAACTTTTCTGGGATAAATATCTTCATCAGTGTGAAATGGTTGATCACAAAGGGGAAAGACATAGACATACTTGACTCCCAAGGGCTGGTACTGGCTGGCACCCGTATCACCAGAAAGATGTTTAAACACTTGCAAAATGGAATATCAGTAGGGTGGCCTTTGGTAACGCAATGCATTGTAATAAACATTAGAACCATAAAAACAAAATTCGGTGTGGGGAGGGAGACACACACCTTTAATCCCAGCACTTGGGAGGCAGAGGCAGGTAGATCACTGTGAGTTCGTTCAGTTGGGTCTACAGAGGAGTTACAGCAAGCCAGGGCTAAATAGTGAAACCTTGTCTCAAAACAATATCAACCCTAAATACAGCCATATGTGATGCTCATAAAAACAAGCAATCTAATCTATGATGAGATGAGAAGTCACATGTTCCCTCAATTCTAGCACAGTCCTCGGGGTTTGCTAATTTCTCTGTGGATGATATGGTGACTGCTGGATTTGATGTCACCTTTCATGTTTTGTCCTCAACATTTGATAATCAGTGACATTCATCATAAGCAGTGCTGTCCCAAGACTAAGGCTCAATGGCAGATGAAATGCTGCTGGCTTTGGAGTGGGGAGAGTAAAGCAGCCGAGGAGAGAGAAAACAGTGTACTTGTTGTCAGTGCTGTCTGCGAATTTCCCTCTCGTGTGATGAGAACGTAGGTTGCCTGCACCACAAAGCAAAACAGGAACGTGAAAGTAGAACCTAACCTAAACCTGGGCACTGATGCATATGTGAGAGGAGGGGAAAGTCTTATTAATTAATTAATCTTTGTCTTCCTCCAATTTGGTCTATGGTCTATAATGTATTTGCAACTTCCTGGCTGTGTGATAGTAAAGTCAACAGAACAGAAGATCCTAAGTGTGCGTGGTTCTGTGTGTGTGTGTGCACGTGCATTTGCATGTATGTGTGTGTGTGTGGGCATGTGCATGTGGGGGGGGGCATGTGCATGTGTGTGTGTGGGCATGTGTGTGTGTGTGTGTGTGTGTGTTAAGCCATGATGTAGTATTTATTTAGAACTGTACCTTTAAGAAAAAAATTGAAGGGAAAACTTGTTTAGATTGAAAAAAAAAATCACCAAGAAGGGTTCAGCAAGAAGGGCTGGGCTTCCATGAATTCCTTGGATGGTGTTTCCATCAGCAGCTCAGTTGGTCCTATCAGGCTGACTGGAGCACCAATGGGGGAGTTGGAGACATAGCTATGCTTCACCCCACTTCCCTACTGGGTAAGGGGGAGCTCATCATTCAGGCTTTGTCAAACATGAAAGGAAAAGATCCATAGCCACATTTTTGTCTCTGTTACCTCGGTGAACTATTTCTTCAAAACAACAGCTTCAGTTCCAACCTGTCACCCAGAAGATAGCTTAGGGCTACTGAGACTTCTTCCCAGTTATCTGAATCTCTTCTCCCTAAACATTCACCCTTAGATTTCATGTTTTAGTTGTGTGTGTGTGTGTGTTTCAAGACAAACAGGTTTAAATACATTTGATAGACAAGGACTTCCACCAAACACAGCCTATATCTTAATCTAGATGGAATTCAGGATTCTAGTTTTCAGGCCTTTGGGGTCACAGGTATTTTCTTTGTTTGTTTTAGAGGACTTTTTGTTATATCTAAACTTGCTTTTGGAATATTTAAAAGGATTTGTTTAATATTTTGAGAATATTTTTTTATTCACAGTTTCCTTCCCTCAACTCTTCCCAGGTCTTAGGCTTTTATGATGGTTCTCTACCTCATTGTTCATTCAAGTCTAGATAAGACAAACATGGAGACTAAGAACAAACAAGTCAAAACAACCCCCTCCGATATAGTCAATATTGGTAGATCTGAGATCAACATCTAGTAGAAGACAAAGCTGAGGTAATCAAGCTTCTCCAGTGTTCATATTCAGAAGTCTCAATTTTCCCCTACACCCCACAATTCCTACAGAAAACTAAGGGCTGGTTTTAAGTGGTACCCTGTTTAGTGCCAATCACACTCCTGGTGCCTGGAATAGGTGACAAAGAAAACCCATTCAAAGATACTCTGTCTGAGACTGAGAATTTCAATTTTTTTCCATTTGTAAGAACTAGAAGTGAAAACAGACTCCTGGATATTCTAAATGGTACACACTGGAGATGTGGGAAAAAATCTTATCATAAATATAACATCCTTTATCAACATGTAGAAGAATAAAAATAGGCCCATATCTATCACCATACACAAAACTCAAGTCCAAATGGATCAAAGCCCTCAACATAAAGCCAGCCTTACTGAACCCTATAGTAGAAGTTTAACATAGAAGAGAAAGTGGTAAGTACACTTGAATGCATTGGAACAGGAGAACACTTCCTAAATATAACCCCAGTAGCACAGACACTAAGAGAAACAATTAATAAATAGGACCTTCTGCAACTGAAAAGCTTCTGTAAAGCAATGGACATTGTCAACAAGACAAAAGATAGCCTACAGAATGGGAAAAGATCTTCACCAACCCCACATCAGACAGATGACTGATTGAAGAGGGATACTAAAAGAAATCCCACACTGGCTCAGAATTGAGTATAATAAAGGGTTATTTAATTAGGGGTAAACTCACAGATCACAGTCCTCTACTGGAACAGGGAATAGCAACCTAATCTAGCAGCTGGAAGAGTGAGCAAGCACAGGCTTTACATCGGCTTTTGTAGTATAAAAGGTCATGTCCAAGTGGGCAGGTAACTTAAAGGCTACTACTGGAAGGATTTCCTACAGCAACTGATCTCCAAAATATACAAAGAACTCAAGAATTGGCCATCAAAAGAACAAATAATCCAACAACAACAAAAAAATGGAGTACAGACATAAACAGAGAACTCTCAACAGAAGAATCTAAATGGCTGAAAGACACGTAAGGAAATGCTCAACATCCTTAGTCATCAGAGAAATGCAAATTAAAACAACTCTGAGATTCCATCTTACACCTGTAAGAATGGCCAAGACCAAAAACGCTGATGACAACCTATGCTGGAGAGGGTGTGGGGAAAAGGGAACACTTCTGCATTGCTGGTAGGAGTGCAAACTGATATGATCCCTTGAATATCAGTATGGCGATTTCTCAGAAAATTAGGAAGCAACCTTCCTCAAGACCACTTTTGGGTATATACCTAAAGGATGCTCAATCGTGGCACAAGGACATGTGCTCAACTATGTTCATAGCAGCTTTGTTTCTCATAGCCAGAACCTGGAAACAACCTAAATGCCCCTCGACCAAAGGATGGATAAGGAAAATGTGGTAATTAGCACAATGGAGTATTACACAGCAGAACAAAATGGCATCTTGAAATCTGCAGGCAAATGGATGGATCTAGAAAACATCATATTGAGTGAGGTAACCCAGACCCAAGAAGACAAATATCAAATGTACTCACTTATAAGTGGTTTTTAGGCATAAAGCAAAGAAGACCAGCCTACCATTCACAATTCTAGAGAACTTGGCCAACAATGAAGACCCTAAGAGATACATACCTGGATCTAATCTGCATGAGAAGTAGAAAAAGACAAGATCTCCTGAGTAAATTGGGAGCATAGGAACCATAAGAGTGGGTTGAAGGGGAGCAGAGAAAAATGGATATCTCAATAAAAATCAATAAAAATATTTGCATTTCTAATATATATATTGTATGTATACATATATAATTTCCTAAACCCAAAAGGACTCCATCCATCAGAGTGGAGCTGACTCAGGATTCCTCCTTTGTGTAAATGCCTTTCTTGTTGATCTTTGCTTTCCATCCAATGCTGTCTGTCTATCCAATGGACTCTCTCAACTTTAAAAAAAAAAATCACAGGATTTAAAGGACCACGCACTGGCCATAATTGAATTAACTGTGCAAAAACGGCATTTACCAGAAAGTACAGAGGGATGCTGACTAAGCAGCTTCATCCCAAACAGCACAGGATTGGCTCCCTCTGGTCAACTGTCCAAAGGTATGGGAAAACAGAATTGATTCCTTCTGTCACTGTGGATGGCTGTTTTCATCCTTTACTCTAAGAATCCAATGTCACACTTCCCTGCAGTGCAACCAGATTGAACATGAATTCTGAATGAGACCCTGGAATGGAACTTAAGCTGCAAACTAGGCAGTAGTTCAAGCCAAAGTCGCCCTTCAGCACTCTCAAAGCAAGTTGCTAATTTGAGCAAAATGCTAAGCTCATTTTCCTTGATAGAATGAGGTGTTTCAAATATTTCATAGCGCTGATGACTAGGGAAGAGCAAATAATTATAAACATATTATAATATTCAAATGATGGCTTGAGGGCATGGGTTTTCATCGAGTGTTGGAAGCGCTGATTACATCCTAGCTGTGTGCATCTACTGGTGTTATCAGATACACACACATTCTGCTGCCCGTGGGACCTTCCAGTGCTTGCAGACTCACAAGTAGTAGGTGAGATCATCAGAATGCAAACTCCAGGAAGGACTCTAAAATGAACTCACTATATACGTGGAAATACAGAAATAGTTCTGGTAGTTGTTTTGGATGGTGGAAGATTTGAAAAACCTCAAGTTAACTTCTTCTGACAGTGAGACAAGGCCATCTGTAAATAAGTCTCTACACTGATGTGTTCAGTCTAACAGCCCATGTCTCAGCCACCTAGTCTGTGCATGTGAATCGCCCATGTTAGAGAGGAATAAAAACACAAAGGCATCACATAACTTTTCAAAAGTTGGTATTTCACTTTATCAACTAAACCAGAACACAGATAAACCTATTTATAGACATGAAGGTAATGTCTGATCCAGAAAGCCTTTACCTTAATTATAATTCCTTATGTATCATTTTGTTCATATTTTACACCCACCAAGTATTAAACTCTATGAAAACTAGAAGCATGTCTGACTTCTGTGTCATTAGTCTCCATCCCCACTGTCGAGTACACAGATCCATCATGTAAAATACTCATTGATAAACAAAATAGATATTTAAAAAGTTACTAGTAGATGTGTGCACACTATAAGATATGTGGGTATATTTATTATGAAGAAATTTGGACATGAAATATAATCATCATTATTAATATGCACGAGTGTTTTGCTTATGTGTATGCATGTGTGCAGTTCCCATGGAGGCCAGAAGCAGTTGTTGATCTCTTGGAATTGGATAGTCATGAATTGTCATGTGGGTGCAAGGAACCAAACTGCTGACCTCTTCGAGAGCAGTACCTGCTAAGCTATCTCTCCAGTCCTCTAACTGACTTTTAAAAAGTTTATTCTGTTCCTAGGCTGGTCCTGTTTGAATATGACTTTACACATTGCCCATTCCACTTAAAACCCAGGATGCACAGAGATTGCAGGTATAGAGGTGTGGACAGCCATGGCCCCTGGTTTTCTATGTGGGTTCTGGGGAGAGTGAACTCAGGTATTCCTCCTTATTCAGGCACCCTCTCCACTACTGATAGGAGTTTAAGTTGGAGTCTTTGAGTTCCCTGGCACCAGGTTTCTCTCTAACCCTGAAATATCCCCCCCTCAAGATGTCTCTTTTATTACTCTCCCCCCTCCATCTTTTACCAATGAACCATCTCCTCAGTCTTGATGTCTACTTATTTTTTTAAAAGTTGGGGTTCATTTCTGAGCTTCCTCCAGCACTCTTTCAATACACAAATGACAAGGAAAGAGATGGAGGACAGTTACTATCAAGTTCCTAGAGAGAGATGCCATGGGAAGTTTTATCAGGACTCTTATCCTTCAGAACAAGTTGGGGCCCTGCAGATGGTAACATCACAAGGGATTGACTGAATTGTCTTCCATTCTAGTGAAAGAATTTACAAAGGCAAAGAGGCAACTTGGCCCATCCCTGTCTTAGACCAGTAAGCACCTAGTAAGTGGTAAGTGTTCAATAAACGTATGTTATACAAATGGATGGATGGAATGAATTGTATTGATTGGAATTAAAAGAGTCTTGTCACAATAAATGTGTTCATAGAACATCCTTCAGACCAGATTCACAGCATGTGAGCTTTGAGATGACATCTCTGTATTAGTCAATGGTCAAAGAAATTTACTTGGGGTCCCTTGACAGCATCAGAATCACGGGTAACATCTCCTCAGGGCATGGGCTCCTCAGATAGCCATAAATGCCATAATTCCCACTGAGAGATAGAAATGATTGATGTGATGTCACCTGGTCTTCCTCCTCACATTTGTGAACCACAGATGGCCAGGCAACGCCCTGTCAGTCTTAAAGAATGCACGCCATGGGGAGGGATGTTTCTTCCCAATCTTACTGTGTGTGATGTATTAGTCCATTTCTTCCATTTGCGCTCCTGTGGGCATCTTGTTCTTTCCTAGGACTTGTGATTTGCTGGCTACATCATTAATATATATGAGGAAATCCCAGAGTCAGAGGGGCCCTAGAGCTGCTCACTGAAAGTGGAAATGAACCTGGACTCGACATTCCTAACTATACCATTAACAGACAACCACTAGAGACAACACCCCCTTAAGGACCAACTAGGGCTCACTTACGGAAAATCTAATTTAGTTTCTTCTTAGACTTAACTGAGAGATGTATCACATATGGATAGAATTATTTAGACACAACACTGGGAAATACTGTCTGTCTTAGGATGTGATGTAGGCAAAACATCCTGGACTATCAATTTGTACTTTCACAACTTGCCAAATGAGGCAGTGTAGCAGAGAAGAACAAGCCATGATTTATCTCTGTAGAGAGAAACATAAATTTTAGACAACATTCTCCATTTTCAGTAATACATGCTTTAACAAGTGGCCATAGAAGTATTAGTCATTGATCATGTAGAAATATTCATTTGATGTTAGAATTATTCTGTTTTAGGACAGTGAGGCATCTTTCAGTTTTGTCACCCTTAGTCCCTCCCTAAAGGACTAAGGGTGTGTGTGTGTGTGTGTGTGTGTGTGTGTGTGTGTGTGTGTACTTTGAGTTAATCATAAACTATTTGACATGGTAGGCTAGTCTTTTACTATTGGGATATGTTCCCAGCCCTGTTTTGGTTTTGTAGACAAAGAGTTGACTGAAGTGGGAACTCTCCTGGACTAAATTCTGTGGTAACTACAGTGGTGTCCCAGATAGCAATACTCAAATCTATGCCCTTGACCAGAGGAAGAAGTGGATTCCTTGGAGTTTTGATGACAGAAGAGCCCTTACCTTACAAGTGATGACTCTTATAAGAAAGGCAGTTGAATTTCATATAAAAATAAGCCTTTATTTAAGATTACAGAGATTCAAAAGAACAATGAAGATGATACACAAAACTATTTTCTGAACATCTTGCTGACTTTGTCCTGTGCCAATCATGACAACACTTGTGTGACAATGACTTTGCTTCGCTAGTTTACAGATGAGGAAGATGAGGCTCAGGGCCACCAGAAACCAGACTACCAGGCTGCCTGTCTAATAACCATCCTTCCCCAGTTCCTTGCTAAAAATCTCCAGCTTTATTCTCACAAAAAGTTACTCCCGTATGGAAGTGAATCATGGTTGGTCAAAACCCCAAATAGTACTATCATTCTCTTCAGGTGGTGACTGATTCAGAGATGAGCCTGTATCAAGTCCCAGAAAAAAATACAGTGATGTTAACAGCCCGTTGAAGAGATTCTGCCATATATTTCCTGCCCTGAATTAAAAAAAGAAAATTAAAAAAGAAAAGCAAATAGAAAGACCTCATTTCTTCTGCTGAACAAGGGAGAGTCAGGATGAAACGCTGCAAGCTGTGGCTGCCATCTTGCTTCGATGTGGAACCAGAGTCAGCATGCTTTGGCCGGAAGGAAAGGATGAAAGTACTTGTGCTCGCTGGGACATTAATAATTAACAAAAATGTGAATATTCTATTACTTCCAGTCAAAGGCATTTCAAGTGGGTCCAGTGACCAAAATGAGATTTAAGCCCAAGCCTGACTGACCACTAGACACATGAAATTAGCAAGGTCATGTGGTTTGCCGGCCCCCGGGATCACCTTTCTCAGATGCTGAGAGAATACCTTCAGATCTTATGAGGGAAGATTTCTTGCACTGTAGAGGGTGGTTAATGCAGAAGCTCCAAACGGGTCAAGAGGAAGAGAATAGGGGACAGTGGGTGCTCAGCTGTGTCACACAACCACCTTCCGAGGCTCCGGGACCACTACTGAAGAGGGGACAGAAAGATCATGAGAGCTAGCATAGGGGAAAGACAGGAACAAGCCAGTGTTTTCTGGACACCATGGGACTGCTATACTCAGAAGAGCATGGCAGCTGTGGTTGTCTGCAGACCTGCACAAGACTGAGCCAGTTAACCCTTTAGCATGGGGCACTCAGGAGCCCGGGCCCCTAACTGAGGTGCTATGGATCTTTGATGGCTTCTGGGGAGAGAGAGTCAGGCCTTTNCTTCCTTCCTTCCTTCCTTCCTTCCTTCCTTCCTTCCTTCCTTCCTTTCTTCCTTTCTTTAGCTCTCTTTCTTTCATTTTTGGATTTTTTAAAACAAGGTTTCGCTGTGTAACAGCTCTGGGTGTCCTAGAAACCTGTTCCATAGACCAGGCTGACCTCACCTTCACAGAGTTCCGTCTGCCCCTTACTCCCAAGTGCTGGATTTAAAGGCATGCACCACACTGCCTAGCTGAAAGGCGGTTTCTTTTAAGGGTGTGGCTCCTGTGTTGACCACGTTCCAGTGGCGAGCCCCACAATCGTGAGTATATGGACAGCACAAGCTAGAGTGGATGGGTTATTAACTATAAGAGAAAAGGACATAAACTTGGGCGTATAGGAAGGTAGGTTCAGATTTTGGAGGAGTTAAGGGGAAGAGATGGGGTGATTGAGATTAAAGTATTATATAAAATTCTCAAAGAATTAATAAAAACATTTGTAAACCAGAGTAGGAGCAGCTAAGGTGAAGAGAGACCAGGCTGCCCCCTCCCCCACCACTATCCCTCCCTCTGTTCACAGAGGTTTAGGGTTCGAGACTGTGCTTCTGGTTAAAAATAATAGAAAGCCATAAAGAGCTCTTTTTTTAATAACTTGTAATTTTTCTTTTATTGAAAATAGACTTTTTTCACATAATATATCCTGATTATGGTTGCTCTTCCTCCTAGTTCTTCCTTACATCCCCTCCTATCAAGATCCACCCCCTTTCTGTCTCTCATTAGAAAATAAATGAGCTTCTAAAGGAGAATAATAAAATATAATAAAAACAAAAACAAAAGCAAACATACTGGAGTCAGACAAAACAGAAGGCAAAGAGCCCAAGAAAAGGCACAAGAAGCAGACGTAGATTCAGAGACCCACTCATTCACATGCTCAGGGATCCCCAAAACACGCAATACCCAAAGCCATAATATATATGCCAAGAACCTGCAGGGGAAAGGAGGAAATATGTACAAATAAAATAAAAGATAGTGAAAGATAAAATTTTGACATGGCACTATGAGACAAGGAACTTGCAGAAGTATCATGGATTTAATTTTCTGTTGGTCGTCTAAGCTGGGCATGCAGCCTACTATTAAGAACAGTTTGTTTCCCTGGTGAGGCTACTGTGGGAAAAAATAAATTTTCATTTGCAAGTAGCGATCATTTGGAGATAGCTTCTGCCTTAGGAATGAGTGTGTGTGTCCGCTTCTCCTTTCAGCTCTAGGACTCTGTCTCATGCAGACCTGCGCATGCTGCCTCAGTCTCTGTGAGTTCATTTATGCATTGGTCCTTTTGTGTTTAAAAGACCTGTGTTTTAAAGACCAATCCTAAAGATGCCTTTTACTTAAGATCTTTAAAGGTCCAGTCTAATGCTCGTTAAATTATTTTGGCCATTGGGGGCTGGGAAAGGTGAAACCCAGAGACAGTTCCACTACTGATTGTTACTTGTCCTAGTCTTTATTTTTCATTACCTAGATGCCTAGTTCCCCAGGCCATAAAATAGATAGCTAAATCAGTCCCTTTTCATCTTTGGGGTTTGGGCTTGTATGTGTCTTTTACCTTTTACTTTATTGTTTGTAACTTCTAGGGAAAGCTCTAATGAGGAGTGGGATGGCCTTGGTCCTAGAGAGGAGGGAATACAGTGAGGACCTTGAAGCAGGCTAATAGAGTACCAAACCTTTGGATCCTTTCATTCTTCTTATATTGAGATTCAGGAATAATTTTTTGCTGTTTTTTTTCCAAAATCAAGTAAACAAAACCCACTGTCTTTGGCAGTTTATACATGATAACTATTTGAAGATGTTAGCAAATGAGACTAGAGAGGTAAAGGATGAAAGGAGAAAGGAGGTCTTGGTGTTCTGCCCTGGACTTGAGAAGCCTTTCTTATATAAACCCTTCTTCCTAGTTTGCCCTGGAGGGTCTCTGACATGCTCGCCACCTCATTCCTACCTCTTATTGAAAATAAGTTTGCAAACCAATCAAACATGCTACTCAGGTGATGATGGTTGAGTGTCTCCGTGTTTGCCTTTCCAGACAGGATCTCATGCACTCCAGGCTGACTTCAAATTCTCTAAGTAACAAAGGATGACCTTGAATGCCTGATTCTCTGATCTCTACCCCACCCCACTCCCAGGTGCTGGGATTACGGGTTTGTACCACCATATCTGATTTGATTGTCTCCTAATGTATTTCTCAGGGATATTATATAGCATTTAAACCTACAATGACCTTGTCTTTCTTCTGATAAAACTTAAGGATCTCAGCAACAAGAGGCAGACTGGGTTTCCAACAAGGATCCAGGCACTGGGTTATTTTCATGGCGTGAGGAACTGTTAAAGTCCCTGCTATCAGCTTTGGGAACCCAGACCCTGCAACTAGAGCCAGATAGCATCTATGTTTGAATTCTCATTTCAGCTTCCCGTCACCACCCACGGTAGATAGGGAGAGACTGTGATAATGGGAACTTCATTTCAGACAAAACTATTTCAGTCAGCTTTAAATTGATGAAGAAAAGCCAAGCAAGAACTACCCCTGCAGATAAAGCAGATGCCAGCTTGGGAAATGCCCCCAAACAAAATAAAATGTTTTGACTAGAAGCCATCAGTGTTTCTATAAGCCAACATATTTTTAGACAAACCCTGGGAAATGGGGCTGTCTCATGTAACACATCTATTGCATCTAGCTGGACAATGACTTGCTTGTTGGGAGTTGACAGTTGATTAAAGGCCTTGCCACAGGGAGAAAAGAGCTCCTCAACTTCCTCCTCCACTTGCCATAGAGACATTTAGGAAGACCTGCTGAACATCAACAAATACACTGAGGCATGTATATAGACTGAATTCGGGTGTATCAGATTAATGCCTTGAGTTTTGTATCAGTTACAGCTATTCTAATCTCCTAGGAGCTCCGAAGAGCTCACCAGAAGCGTCTGTGTTTTCATCTTTTTGGTTGGAATGCATATTTCTCTTGCCCTCAGAGACTCAACCACTGAATTATACCCTGCCTGGAGACTTTTCCTCATTCAACATGCAGTTTCCAATTCTGTTTGTGTTTATTTAGAGTGTGTGCACAGTGTAGAGGCCACAGGACAACTTGTGGGAACTGGTTCTCTCCACCACATGGATTTTGGGGTTTGAACTCAAGTGGCCAGGTTCAATGGGAGGTGCCTTTACCAACTGAGGTATCTTGCTGGCCATCAACACACATTCTAAAATGCATACATTAAGACTGGAGATACGGTTCAGTGATTAAAACGTTTAATGTTTCCATAGAAGACCCAAGTTCAGTTCCTAGCACTCATGTAGAATGCCTCTCAACCACCAATAACTTCAGTTCCAAGGGATCTGATGCTCTCTTCTGGCCCTTGTAGTATCAATACTTATATGCACATACATACACGAAGACACACATACCTACTGATAATCAAAATTGAAGCAAAATCTTTTATAAATGCCCACATTTATCTTCCTGAAAGGACTTTGTATTATACGCAAGGTTCAGCTTTAGTGTGGGAATGCTTCTCCTTACTCCTTGAGAAAAGGATAGCAAGGGGGAATTCTGGTAGTGCATGTTAGTTTTACTTCTATAATGACTTGAACCTACTCTCCTTATCACAAGGCAGAATTTCCAAGACACTGTGTGTTAAGTTAGGACTGTAACTTCAGGAATGCAGAAAGAAAGGTCAGTGGTCAACTTTGAGATTATAAATAGACTTTGGTCAGAGCTAATACTATCTTCAAAATTTTGGTTATTTGATGATTTACCTAGTGTGGGTGGTTTGAATGAGAATGGCCTTTGTGGGCTTATATATATTTGAGTGCTTGGTCCCCAGCTGGCAGAAATGATTGGGAAGCATTAGAAGGTGCGTACTTCTTAGAGGTGAGTCACTGGACCTGGGCTTTGAGATTTCAAAAGATTCATGCCATTCCCAGTGTGATCTCTCTACCTCACAGTTGTGGACCATGTCAACCTTCAGCTGTTCCTTCACTCAGCCATCATGGACTCTAACCCTCTGGAAGCTTAAGTTCAAGCTAAATACTTTTAAAAATAAGTTTCCTTGATCATGAGTGTTTTATCGCAGCAGTAAGAAAAAGTAACTGTCTTAGCTGGAAATATATATATATTCATTCAGTTGGTTACATAGTTGAATTTAAAGAGTCCAGGAATTTCAAATGTTAAAAATAAAGCTTATTATAAATAGGAAAAGGGAGGGATAACCTCTGCAGAGACTAGTTAAGAGTTGTCCTCCTGGGACAGGGTTCCAGTTGGAGACCTAAGAACAGAAATCCCAAGGGAAGACTTTGCATATGGATAAAGAGTTTTGTTCCTCAAAATATAGGCAACTTCCCTCCCAAGGGAGAATGTGTCATCATTAGGGGTCCCAGAGACTTGCTATATACTCCCAAGATGATGAAGTCCTATTGGTCCTACCCTTTGCAGCAACTCCTAGAGAACAACATTCTTGGAGATATTTTAAGCCACTGGAGATAAAGATAAAGAATGGCCCTTGGGCACAGAGGGATGGTGAGGATGTGGGATGGAAAGTGCTCAGCATATGTTCCTGGGTCAGGGTGAAAGGAATCATCTGGAGGGCTCTTCCTGAGCATTCTGGGATGGAATGCTGTCCTTACTGCAGTACTATGGAGTTATCAGTGCATTGATGGGACTGGTTGATGTTACTTTGAGGGAACCCCAAAGCTCTGTCTTCAGCAAACAAACCCATGTGAACCCATGGGATTCTGATCTTGCCATCAAACCAAGTCCTCTAAGCATCACTGAGGTGTTTGATTCTTAGTTTTGTTATTTAAAAAAAAAAACTATTTGTACAGGGAACCTGGCTTGTTCTTCCTCTCTATTCTGGGGGTCAGAACTGGAGTCTGCACTCCAATATCAGATCTGTTTCTTGGGGACCAGTTGTTCTGGAAAGCCTCTGGTTGTTTGCTCCCACCCTCTCAGTTTCCTCTCAGTTTCTGCCTAGAAATTCTGGCCAAAGGACACCAGCATGTCTCTCTCACTCACACACCCAGGGAGCAACAGGACTCATTTGCTTTCCTTCAGACTGACCAATACCACAAGGAAGTAACAAAGCCTCCTCAGAGAAGACTTTCTTTGAGAAAGTTTTGTTGCTGTTTTTAAGTTTTAAAGTTAAAGCTGACATCTCACTACAATACGGGTTGAAGAGACACGGACACAGACTCTCAGGACTGGAATGGCCTTTGACGTGAACTGGTTAATTCACCTGACCAATATTGAGATCCTAGGTAGTGAGCCTCACCCCTAGTATTTTTTCTTTATGTTGGAACCATATTACTTTATAAACTACTTGCTCCTTTTCCTAATGACTCTAATTGCCAATCAAGCCGTACTTTTATTAATTCAATAAACCCACACAGTACTTTCTAATTGGTTCCAAGACTGATGTCTTATATAAAATTGAATAATTATATCATTTCTAGATGCTTTTGATATGGCAGTTTCTAATAGCACCTCCACCCCTTGACCAGTCAGCACCAACTTCTGTTATAATTATAGTAGATAGATCAAGCCCCTGATTGATTCTGCTGCTTTTTGGCCTCTAGATTTTCCTTGAGGTTAGGGAAATCCACATAGAAGATAATCTGATAACAGGTGGGTGTCCACTCCTTAGGGAGGAAAGGGTTTGCTTCAATTTATAGTTTGTAGTCCATTATCAAAGAAGTCAGAGCAGAAATGTGGGGCAAGATATCTAGGGATGGGAACTAAAGCAGCCTCTTTCTACCATCTTATATCACACAGAGAGCTGGGTTCACCCAATCACACCTCAATCATCAATCAAGAAAGTGTCCCACGGGCTTGCTCACAGGCCAGCCTGGTGGGAGCATATTGTCAATTGAGGGTTCCTTTTTCCCAAACGACTCCAGCTTCTTCCAAGCTGACATAAAAGTGAGAAGCGTGGTGGTTTACAGTTCCTAAACGGATCACTTAACCAGCGAGTCAGTAATGGCTTAGTGAATCTCCCAGCCTACCAGTCTTTGGGAAAAATACTGGAGTGTAGACTACGCAGCTTTTTAGATCATCTCCAAGGCAACTGGACTCCACTGTCCAGAGTAACAGCCTTTTACTATCCTAAGAAACAACCAGTGTCGACAGATAGTGACATTGACACTTGACATTAGTAGAATGTTTACTTTGTGGCCAATAAATCCTAGGGTAAGCTATATATTATATTACTTAATTTAAGCACAGAAACAAGTATGAAATATATACTATTATGCCTAGTTCAGAGAAGAAGAAACTGAAGTCAGAGTAACTTTCTACAGACACTTAGCTGGTTGATGGCCAAGGCAACTAGAATAGAGTGGAGGTTTAGCTACTGAGATAATATCTTAGGTCAGACTTTAGACAGGGTATGTGAGCTTCCTAAGGACAGCTGGGGTGAGACTAATGCGACTGTGAAGATTAGTCTTTTTCAATATGACAATATGTCTTAGTTTGGGTCTCTGTTGTTGTGAAGAGACACCATAGCAACTCTTACAAAGGAAAACATTTAATTGGGGTTGGTGTGCAGTTTAGAGGTTTAGTCCATTATCATCATGGCATGACACGGTGCCATGCAGGCAGACACGGTGCTGGTAAAAAAGCCAAGTGCTCTACCTCTTGACTTGCAGGCAACAGGAAGTGGTCTGTTTTACTAGGTGTGGCTTGAGCATATAAGAGACCTTAAAGACCACCTCCACAGTGACATACTATCTCCAACAGGACCACACCAACTCCAGAAAGGCCACACTTCCTAACAGTGCCGTACCCTTCGAGGACCATTTTCTTTCAAACTTCCAGAGAGTATATTTAGGAAGTATCTGGGTGATGATTAGCACACAGTATACCCTATAATTCTTAGGGGTATTATGTAACACTTGTTCTGTTCAGAGAAAATGGAAAACTCTCTCTTTGGACATGAAGAGATGATGCCTCCCTCGCTCTGCTTCAAGTTCTGAGCTCTGAGCACTGAGCATCAGTCCCTGCGCTCTCGGGCTGCCAGGAGCATCCTTGCACACCTTCTGTGAGCACATCCGTTATTACTGACTTGAACTTCTGCCTCTCTATTTGTATCTTCACACATTTTAAATTCAAATGAGTTGCTAATTGATTCACCCGCCATGCCCCTACTCATTCCTTAGTATATCACAACTGTTTGTAATTACTGCTCTGAAGACACCCAGGAAGAGCCAATTTTCCACCATGTTCCAGACCATTACATGGGGAGGAAGGAAATGGCTGTCACAGAGGGCTCTGTAGAAGCAGCTGTTGAAGTGGACTTGGGAATTCTGGTGTCTTTTGGGGGGCAGTCTGTGGGTGGGAATCGGTGCCTGTGAGAAGACGGCAAGAAGCAGGATCCAGAAAAGAGCAGGGAGGATGAACTCTTACAACCCTGAAGATGTGGTAGCTGACAGCTTCCTGCTCATCAATCTCCTTGTAGCAGGGCTTCAACCTTCCAAGAAGGGGATCTAATTGAGCCCTGGGGATGGAGGTGGTGCCTCTCTGATCTAAAACTAGACATGAGAGATCATCAGCCTAACAGAAGAGGTAGGATCTCTAAGATGCTATCTTTCTCTCTGTATTCTGGTTCAAGAGTTATTTTGGTAGCCAACACCCTGCCCCCTTTTTTAGAAGTTCTTGGTGGGCTGGGGATTATGTCTCTGTAGACCTCATAATACATAGCACAGTGCCTTTGGGATCTGAAGATAGAGCAGGTGTTTATTAAACAACAGAGAGGAGAGTTATACAAAAATTTTAAAGGGAAAGGGTGGCCCCTTATATCAATTTTGAACAATTACTTAGCTGAAAAAGCAGCATTATTCACTGGTACCCACACAGATCAGACATATTAAAATTACAAATATAAAGTTGAAATCATAAATCTCAAAAAACTCTGGCAAGTATGATTCTGATTTCTTGTGGTATTTGAATGTTAGAAATAAGGGAAAAGTCTACTGAGAATGTTGCTATCATTTTAAATTTTTTCATAAGCCAGAAAGCATTTAAAATTAAAGAAAAGCGAACCACTGGGAAAATATTTGTAACAGATAAAGGCGTATTAATCCATGAAAAGTTTATATACATTGGTTGGACTAATAAAAATCCCCTAATGTAGAAAAAAGGGCAAAGGCTATGGATGTACACTTTTAAGGAGAAAAACAACTGAGCCATGGGTATAAGCAAAGGGTGGGCCCCTTTCTCAATAGATGAGTTTCGATTTTAGAACTGAAGAGACAGATTCTTGTGTATCTAAGTGGCAGATCTTGAGAGCACAATACCATTGGCAGAGGTCAGGGAGATGGAGTTTATATCTAATAGGGATCAATTGGTGCTGGAATCAATTTCAACAATTTTCATGAGGACATTTTGGTCACACAAATATAAAGCTTTTGAGCCAACCCTGCTGCTTCTGAATATTTTCCCTAAAGAAGTCATCTGAGATATAAACAATGATAAATACCTGGCAATGAAAGATTCAGAGGGAAATAAATTAGTTTATTCACTTACGATGCAGCTATTAAAATTCACCCTGTTGAAGAATACTTATTGAAATCAAGTTATAATATTAAGTTGATGAAAGTCAAATATAAACAAGGCAAATCAAAGCATATTTATGAATATATTTATCTCTACATCCTAGATGAATAGAAATTAATCACTATACTGGAATGATGATAATTATTTCTTTCTTACTTCAGTATATTCATATTCTGTAGGTATTATTTTGGCAGTAAGATGAATCAACCAGACCTTCTCTCCTCCTCAACTCCTCCCCCGAGCCCCCAAGGCTTGTGAACAAGACGCCAGGAATAGATGAAACTTTACCACAGTTCTGTTCCCTGCTCTGGTCATTGATCTTAGACTACTTATCCTGCATCTTTCACTAAAGGATGTCCTAATCCTCTCATTTTTCTCAGTCAAAACACTTAGCTGGTTCTGTGCTGAGAAGGCACAAATTGTTCTGCAGTATAATGAATGAATACGGATTTGGAAACGTCCATGTTTAATTCCAACTCCCAGATGAAAGTTACACCCTTGACCTCTGAGAGTCACTCTCTTCTTTGCAAAATGAAGTTATGAGCATCCACCAAGTTTTCTTTTCATGGGGACACAGACCTGGGTCCAGACTGCCTTGCCCCAAATACTATCTTTGCTACTACTGACTGTAGAATTGGAAGTATAGCCAAGTTTTTAACCTTTCTGTGACTGATGACTCACGTAGTAAGAGATAATGACAGCACCCGCTTTGCAAGGTTTTAGAAGCATTTTGAAGATTAACAACTGCTCCAAGCAATCCCAGGACCAGCTGCACGCTGTGCCAGCATTTGCCATGGTTATGCAGTTGGGGCACTTGGCGCAAAAGTCATCATAGAGAGACAATTCGGTTAATCAAGCTCTTGAGGACCGCTTGCTATGTGCCAAGCTCTGTTAGCGGTCCAGGATATCAGAAAGACCTCCATCTTTGCTAAAGTCTTGAAGGGGAGGCATGCACATACAGAAAAACAACTTGAGCCAAGTGGAGGAAGTCAAGGGACCTTACACACTCTAAAAGCAAGCTGTCGTCTGTCACAGGAGCACTAAGATGGAGACGAATCTGATAGAAACTTGAGGCATGTAGCAGTAGCCACCCTTCTCCCTCTATTCCCTTCTCCTTTTAATCAGCTCTCATCAAACCCTTAAGTGATGACAGAGCAACAGGAAATAACAGGAAAAAACTGGAAGGAGAGGGCAAGTGTGCTTTTTTTCCCCAATTCTACTTTCTCCTCCCTGTTTCAGGCAGCCTGGCAGAACCACACTGCATTGTAACCACATGTGCACACTTTTAAAGTTCAAGGTCCTTTCTCAGTTGCTGCCACACAGACGTGGGAATTATGTTCTCTCCCTGAGCTTCTCTGACCTTTCATGAAAAGCTCTGTTCACTCCCATGTCCATAGAGAAGTAAATACCCAAGTATTGCTGTCACAGAGTTTTAGGGACACTAATACATGGGAACAATAGGTAAAGCTCGTTTTCCTCAAAGATTCTTCTGTTTTCTGAAGTCTCATGAGGCTGACTATACCACACCCCAACACATCTGGTTTCAGTTGCCACTCACCCCTCTGGGTCCTCAGTGGTACCCAACTTAAAGTTCAAGTTTCACAAACACAGGTCCAGAACAGGCTGCGCCCAGGGAATGCTATGGGGAGTGGGTGCTCGCCTCTCTACAAGCCCCGTTCTTCTGTATCTGATTTCCTACTGGTCTTATAAGACTTGTTGGACTGCTCTTCTCGGAAACGTGCCCTTGACTTCTCTCCCTGGCTCAGTATTAATTTGCTCTTACATCATGACATCATTCAGGAGAAATCCACTTTGCCAAGTAGGCCAGGGGTTCTGGATGTGGTTATTATGTCTTTTGTCTGCCGCCCAGCACCAGTATGGTGGTGACCTTCCACACAGATGCTGTTTAATCAATGTTTGGTGAGTAAGTGAATGTAAAACTGAAGTTCTCAGATATGTCAGATAGATGAGTTAACGTAAGGGTAAAAGATGCCATTCTAGGGTAAGGACATCTTTACAGCAGTCACCATCCTAACTGAGTCTCTAGAGCAGCAAAGACTGAGCCTTAGTGACAGGGAACTGAGCATTCTATGCATGGCTTAAATGTGGCCAAATTTACCTTCTCATTTTTTATTTTACTGGATAAGTAACTCATAGTCATTAAAGGTTTAAAACTCTAACACAGGCTATGTAGTTTATAGCATCACTGAGGAGTTGTGGGACAAATATCGCCCACTTATTGGAGTGGGAACAGGCTCAGGAGGAGGCGGTGACTTTCCTGGGGTCACAAAAAAAAAGAATTCAGCGATTGGGCAGGGCAATTAGAGGCTGCCAGGCTGAACCCCAAAGAGAAAGTTGTAGGTGAGAGGTGGGCACAGAGTAAGGAGATTTCAGCAGCAGAGGCTGCACAGGGCTCTGTTAGGACTTTCACCAGCTAGATGAGGGCAGTCTTCCCAGGAAGTGACATAACAATTGAATATAGGTTGTTTAAGAGCCTCAGAGGCCCATAAACAGAGGCAGCAACCCGCCTGGAAGCATCAGAGGCCCCAGCAACCCTCCCAGGAGCTTCAGAGGTGTGGCTAGCAAAGGCCAGGAGCAGTGAGTGACTGCTGGGAGAGGCAACAGCAGGGCCTTCCAGTAGTGGCTTCCAGAAGCTACTTTAAGAATTTCCTCTGGCTCTAATGAAATGATCATATGGTTTTTTTCCCTTCAGTTTATTTACATGAAATAAATAAACAAAAATAAAAACAAAAAAAAAATATTTCCTCTGGGAAAGAGGCCCTGTGTCCCAGCCAGCAGTAACTGCCATTCTCAATAGGAGATACCCTGCTATTGCAGCAACCACCAGAACTTCAGCCCCGCCTAACCTAGAGGAGTGATCAGTGGAACTGTGACCCTGCCTCCACCTGGAGGGGCAACCATCAGAGCTATGGCCCCATCTACACCAAGAAGTGACCGTCTTTGCCTTAGGCCTGCTTGTACATCAAAGAGTGATCATCTGCTCTGCCTGCACCTGAAGGAGCCTTCAATGGAGTCATAGCCCCCAACTGCACCAATTGAAGGAAGAGGGACTGCCTGAAACACAGGATCCGCCTATATCGTTTGGAACAAAGGATGGGTACACACAAGGTAAGAATACTCAACAGCATAAAGAGCAAATACTGCAACACAAGAACTAGTGCTTCTGCAGCAGCAAGACCTGCACACCCCAATGCAGATGAAACAGAAAAAAAAAAACAACCTTAAAAACAATTTTATGAAGATGACTGAGACCATTAAAGACAAACAAAAACTTGGAAGAAATCAATAAATCCCCTCCACAAAAAAAAAAAAAAAGAAAAAAAGAAAAAACAATCAAACAGGTGAAGGAAACGATTCAATACTTGAAAACTAAAATAAAGGTAATAAAGAAAATACAAATTTTGTATTCTGGAAATGGAAATTTTGGATAAATAATCAGGAACCACAAATGCAAGCATAACCAACAGAATACATGAGATGGAAGAGAGAATCTCAGACATTGAAGATAAAATAGGGGAAATAGATCCACTGGCCAAAGAAAATGTTAAATCCAACAAATTCTTTACACAAAGTATCCAGGAAATCTACCATGAAGAGACCAAACCTAAAAATAATAGGGCTAGAAGGAGGAGAAGTTCAACTCAAAGGCACAGAATATATATTCAACAAAATCATAGAAGAAAGCTTTCCCAACCTGAAGAAGGACATGCCTATGAAAGTACAAGAAGCTTACAGAACATCAAATAGACTGGACCAAAACCAAATCCCCCTAGTCACATAATAATCAAAACACTAAACATACAGAATGAAGAAAGAATATTAAGAGCTGCAAAGGAAGAAGGTCAAATAAGATACAGAGACAGACCTATGCAGACACTAAAAAACAAACAATGGATGCTAGCTCAGACTATTGTGTCCAGCAAAATTTTCAGTCACATAGATGAAGAAAACAATATATTCCATGACAAAACCAGATTTAAACAATACCTATTCACAAATCCAGCCCTACAGAAAGTACTAGAAGGAAAACTCCAACCCAAAGAAGTCAGATACATCCACAAAACTCAGGCAATAGCTGATCTCACAGCAGCAAATCCCAAAGAATGATATGCATACACAATACTACCACCAACAACAAAAACAAAAATAACAGAAACTAGCAATCATTGGTCATTAATGTCCCTTAATATAAATGGACCCAATTCACCTATAAAAAGACACGGGGTAACAGGTTGGATATGATTCCATCCTTCTGCTGCATACAAGAAACACACCCCAAGCTCAAAGACAGACATTACCTCAGAGTAAAAGATTGGGAAAAAATTCCAATCAAATGGACCTGAGAAACAAGCTGGTGTAGCTATCCTAATATCTAACAAAATAGACTTCAAACTAAAACCATTCAAAAGAGATTTAAAAAAGGACATTTTTATTTTATATTCATCACAAAAAAAAGTCCATCAAGAGGAAATCTCAATTCTGAACATCTATGCCCCAAATACAAGGGGACCCACATTTGTAAAAGAAGCACTACTAAGGAAGCTTTAATCACACATTAAGCCCCACAAACTAATAGTGGGAGACTTCAACACCCCATTCTTAATGTACAGGTCTGCCCGACAGAAAATTAACAGAGAAATAAGGGAACTAACAGATGTTATGACTCAAATGGACTTAACAGACATCTATAGAACATTCCACCAAAACACAAAAGATATACCTTTTCCTCAGAACTTCATGGAATGTTCTCAAAAATTGACCACATACTTGGTAACAAAGCAAACCTCAACAGATACAAAAAAAATTTGGAATAACACCATATATCTTATTGGATCACCATGGCTTAATGATAGAATTCAACAGCAACACTAATTTCAAAAAGCCTACAAACATTTGGAAATTGAACAATGCTCACCTGAATTACCTCTGGGTCAAGAAAGAAATACAAAAAGAAATGAAAGTCTTCCTAAAATTCAATGAAAACAACCACACAACATACCCAAACTTATGGGACACAATGAAAGCAGTGCTAAGAGGAAAGTTCATAGCACAAATGCCTACATAAAGAAGCTAGAAAAATCCACACTAGCAAATTAACACAATACCTGAAAGCTCTAGAACAAAAAGAAGCAAACTCACCCAGAAGGAGTAGATGGCAGGAAATAATCAAATTGAGGGCTGAAATCAATAAAATAGAAAGAAAAAAGAAAACAATACAAAGAACCAATGAAGCAAAGAGTTGGTTCTTTGAGAAAAATCAACAAGATTGACAAGCCTTTTTCCAAACTAACTGAAAGACAGAGAGAGAATATCCAGATAAACATAGTCACAAATGAAAAGGGGACATAACAGCAGACAGTGAGGAAATCCAGAGTATCATCAGGTCATACTTCCAAAACCTATATTCCACAAAATTAGAATATTTAAAGGAAATGGACAATTTTCTGGATCAGTATCACATACCAAAATAAAATCACAGTCAGATAAACAACTTAAATAGATATACAACCCATAGGGAAATAGAAGCAGTCATCAAAAGCCTTCCAAGCAAATAAAATAAAATAAAATAAAAAAATCTGGGGAGAGTTTGGGGGAGTGAAGGGCAGAGATGGAGGAAGAGTTGATATTGGAGAAGGGAATAAGATATCTACATTAAGTGAAGCATTTTAGAATTGGCAAGATACTTGGCTCTAGAGAGGATCGCAGGTGTCCATGGGGATCTCCCCAGCTAGGTACTTGGGCAACAGAGATGGTGCCTGATCTAGCCTTGTCCCATAGTCACATTGATGAATATCTTGATCATCACCATAGAAATTTCGTCCAATGGATGGAGATAGAGACAGAGACCCACATTCACATCAGAGCAATGGACTGAGCTCCCAAGGTCCAGTTGAAGAGCAGAAGGTGGGAGAAGATGAGCAAGGAAGTCATGACCGCAAGGGGCTGGTCCACCCACTGAGACAGTGTGCCTGATCTAATTGAAGCTCACCAAATCCTGATGGACGGGACTGAATTAGCATATGATAAAATCGGACTCTCTGAAAGTGGCGGCCAATGGGGACAGACTGAGAAGCCATCGATAATGGCGCTGGGACCTATCTCTTCTGCATGTATTGTCTTTTTGGACCTAGTCTATTTGGATGCATACCTTCCTAGGTCAGAATGGAGGGGGGAGGACCTTGGACTTCCCACAGGGCAGGGTACCCTGCCCTCTCTTAAGGAAGCAAGGGGAGGGAGGACGAGTAGTGGGGGAGTGGGAGGGGACTGGGAGAAGGGGAGGAAGTGTAAATTTTTGAAGCAAAAAAGAAAATAAATAAAAGAATATGAAAAAAAATCCCAGTGCCAGATTGTTACAGCGCAGACTACCAGAATTTCAAAGAAGAGCTAATACCGATTGTCAATTTTTTTTTAAAAGGCCACAGTTAACCGGATACCCAAACCACACAAAGTCACAACTGAGAAAGAGAATTACAGACCAATCTCCCTCATGAACCTAGATGCAATAAAATAAAATTTATTTACTCAGTAAAATACTGGACAACCAAATCAAAGGACACATCAGAAAAATCATCCACCATGATCAAGTAGGCTTCATCCCAGCGAAGAAGGGGTGGTTCCACATATGAAAATCCATCAATGTAATCCACCATATAAACAAACTGAAAGAAAAG
>JAQHUG010000001.1:9494885-9515700 GCA_028555095.1 Dicrostonyx torquatus
AGGTGAACCAAAGGAATTGAATCAAAACCCAGTTATTAACCCACACACCTACGATCACCTGATTTTTGACAAAGAAACTAAGAATATTAAAAGGAAAAAAGAAAGCATATTCAACAAATGATGTTAGTATAACTGGATGTTGACATGTAGAAGAATGCAAATAGATCCGTATCTATCACCATGTACAAAATTCAAGCCCAAATGGATCAAAGACCTCAACATAATCCATCTATACTGAACCTCATAGAAGAGAAAGTGGGAAGTACCTTTGAACACATTGGCATAGGAGACCACTTCCTAAATGTAACTTTAGTAGCACAGACACTGAGAGCAACAATTAATAAATGGGACCTCCTGAAACTGAGGAGCTTCTTTAAAGCAGAGGGCATAATCAACAAGACAAAATAGCTGCCTACAGAACGGCAAAAGATCTTCAGCAACTTCACATCTGGCAAAGGGCTGATCTTCAAAATATACAAAGAACTCAAGAAACTAGATATCAAATTACCAAAGAGGCCAATTTAAAAAATGGGATACAGTTCTAAACAGAGAATCTTCATCAAAGGATCTCAAATGAATGAGAAACACTAAAGGAAACACTTAACATCCTTGGTCATCAGGGAAATGCAAATCAAAACAACTCTGAAATACCATCTTAAACCTGTCAGAATGGTTAAGATAAAAAAGACTGATGACAGCTTATGCTGGAGAGGATGTGGATTAAGGGGAACACTCCGGCATTGCTGGTGGAAGTGCAACTTTGTACAGCTGCTGTGAAAATCAGTATGGTTATTTCTTAGAAAATTAGGAATCAATCTTCCTCAAGACCCAGCAATACCACTTTTGGGCATATACCCAAAGGAGGTACACTCATACCAAAAGGACATTTGCTCAACTATGTTCATAGCAGCATTATTTATAATAGGTAGAAACTGGAAACAACCTAGATGCCCCTCAACAGAAGAATGGATATAGAAAATGTGGTACATTTACACAGTGGAGTACTTACTACTCAGTGGTAAAAGAATAAAGGCATCTTTAAATTTGCAGGCAAATAGGCAGAACTAGAAAAAAAAAACAACTGAGACTGTAAACAGAGACTGTTCTTTCATTTCCTGACTGCATAGACATGAATAATCACACAGAAACTATATTAGTTACAACTGTTTGGCCTATTAGCTCAGACTTCTTATTAACCTACTTTTACATCTAAAATTAACCCATTTCTATTCATCTATGTATCACCATGAAACTGTGGCCTACCAGTAAGGTTCTGGCATCTGTCTCCTTAGACAGCTATGTGTTGTCTCCTTGGCCTTACTTAATTGCTATCTAGATATCTCTGTTCAAATTTCCTGCCTGACTTTACTCTGCTAAGCCATTGGCCAAAACAACTTTATTCATCAAGCAATAAAGCAACACATATACAGAAAGACATCCCACATCAAAAAACCATCCTGAGTAATGTGACCCAGACCCAGAAAGACAAATATAGTATATACCCATTCACAAGTAGATACCAGACATAAAACAAAGGATAACCAGCCTATAGTCCACAACCCCAGAGAAGCTAGAACCCTCTTCCAGAAACAGATGGAAGTAGAAGCAGAGATCTACAATTACTGCTGGGCTGAGCTCCTGGAGGACAACTGAAGTGAGGGAGGAGAGAGAATATGCAAAGGAGTCAAGACAATGATGAGGAAAACCCACAGAATCAGCTGACCGAAGCTACTGGGAGATCACTGACTCTGGACTGACAACTGGGGAACCAGCATAGGACTGAACTAGGCTCTGAGTACAGGTGATAATGGTTTGGTTTGGGCAGTATATGGGGCCACTGGCAAACTAACTGTGAAGCTCATTCTCAATGGAGAGATACTTTGCTCAGCCTAGGTGGGGGGACAGGGGAGACTGGGGGGGTGTCTTTGTCCTGCCTCAAGGATATGGTAGGACAGACTGAGTTGACTTCCCAGGGGAGACCTTACCCTCTCTGAGGATGGTGCGGTGGGGGAAAAATTGGAGAGCAGGAGGAGAGGAGGGAGGAGAAAATGGAATTGGTATGACAAAAATAAATAAATAAATAAAATTATATATAAAAAACAATGCAGAGTTTAATCTCTAATAACATTTTCAAAATCAAATTCTAAGACTTGAATGTCAAGGGATATTTTCACATGGGATCCATTGGGTAGTTCAGAGCAATAAAACTCTCAGAGTTATACAGAAAAGAAGGAAAAGATTTCCTGTGCCTGGGTTACTCTAAAAAAAGCCACCAATAAATAAAACTTCTGTTAAGTCATTGAGTCCTTTAAACACTGCAAAGCTGGCATTTAAAATAGTCCATCTTGTGTCTCATCAAGTGCAAATCATATAATATTTAGTATTTTTGATTTCTTGTCTCTTGTCTATTTTCTAATTATATTCTAAAGACTAGCCACTAAGGCCACAGTGATTTAATGCTATCATTGATTGAAAACAAAACAAAATACATAGATGAGTTCTTCCTTCATGACTTTTGTAACCTTTACCTTTTCCCCTTCTAATTGTATTTCCATTTTATTTTATTCATGAAATTGAAGCCAAATGAGAAAATGTAATTCCATACCTAAAAATGTTTTATTGATTGGTCTTTCATATCTCTGTGACAAATACATGTTTGTAAATATAAATCTTTTGAAGCACAGTTCTGCCAGCCTTAGGATTAAACATATCATTTGGACTGAGCTATCATTATGAGTACAGTGTTGGTCAAAACAATAGATTATAAAAAAAATTGATGAATCATTATTAGTTAGCTCAAAATGCTTCTCAATGAGATAAATGGTAGCGCCTCCCATAATTGCTTCATATATTTGTATGTGAATAGGAGCAACTGCTAGAAGAAATGAAATCTATCCTTACTTGCATTTTTCTTGTGACTGTAAATAGACACAAAAGTTTCATAATGGTTGTGTCACTCAAACTTCTGTACTCCCTCCAAGTTGCACATCAAAAACCTCACAGTGATTTATCATCAAAAATATTTTTAACGATCTATCAAGTGACAAGTTAATTATGTCCGTATTAAGTTTTGAGTAAAGAAAACAACTAAAGAACATGACTTGGAGAAAGACTTGTTGATTACTGAGCCAGGATAGTTATCTACTTTTTCAACGCCCACGGTACCTTAAATGAGTCCTTGTTCAGAATTTGGAAGATGCCTATTAACCTGAGGTATTGTACTATAGATAGCATCCCAGTTCTGACAAATTCTCCTAGTAAATGAAGTGGGAGAACTGAACTGTTGCTGGACAGTTCAATTTTAGGAAGTTTAAATTTTCAATTCTGAATTTTAGTTCAGATGAAATTTGACAATCTTCAAATCAAGCCTGCATTTACTCTTTGGGATGCTTCAAATTTCCCAGGATTCTCTTCCTAAGACTCAAGATGGCTGCCTGAGGTCAACCAATCCATGGGCCATTGGGGAGGTAAATTACTGACATCTGTTCGGGAGGCAGAAGCTAATGGGGATTCTCTGGAGCACTCTTCCTGTGGTCATGTGTGCCCTGTGGTCACTCTGGTGAAGATTTCATCTCCCTTGCATCATCTGCAGGTAGGCCTTGCTTTCCCCATTATTTTAGCCATTACTTCTCTGACAACAGGGGTCATTTTCACTATTACAGATATCTCTCTGCTGTTTAGGATGTTGAAATGCAATTATTCAGTAACCGAGTTTGCACTTTCCGACTGAGATAATCATTAAAGGATCCAAAGAACCAATAGTGCCAGAGAATTTCCAGCCTGGGGAGTAGTTGGGGGGGAACAAGCCTGAGAAGAGACATGGTGCAGGAGAAATTGATTTTAATGATTCTAATGGCTGGTACCTTGATGGTCATAATATAAACAGATCCTGGCAGGTCATTACTAAAGTCTTTATTCTTGCCTTCTACCTATCCCCACACATCATATCTGTTTTTTTTCATATCTGTTTCTATTTCATTTTTTTTCTTAAAAAGAAAATAAAATTGACTAGAGTTTATATAAAACAAACTCTTGATTCAATTTCCTTCTGCTTCAGATTTTTTTTAATTCAAGAAAGGTATTTTGATATTAGTATGTTCTGAATGGAGCCACCATTTTCAACTTTTTAATTCATTCAAAGACATTTGTATGCCTGGAATGTGGGACAGCTCCCCTACTCCCCCAAATATGTCCATTCCTGGTCTTAAGGAAATCCCAATCTACAGCTTGAAATAGCAAAGGTATATTATAGAAACTCATAAATTCTCTGAATAGTTTTGACCTCTTTCCTAAATTCCCAGAGTAAATGTATATGTGCTGACCAGATGATTAAAGCTGGAAGTCTTCAAACAGAGTTATTCGGATATCTATAGTCAACAGAAACAAAGGTGTGCTTCCTGACGGGCAGCTTCTGTCCCCAGAGCCACTGCAAGGAGAGAAGGCAGGACATCACAGGGGAGAGTATCTAAACAGGACCAAGAGAGGAAAGGAGAGGATCCAGAGGCCCTATAAGCGCTTAAACCGATGTCAGAATAGCCAACTTCTAGTCTTAGGCTTGACCCCCAGTGAAAGTACAAGCCTACTACTGTTCAGTTCCCCGCGGCTTGGTCTTTGGTCTTTCCTGGTTGTTCAATTCTCTGCTCATGCCAGGGAAGAAACTCTACAGCTCCCGTCACTCCTAATTACAATCTCACATGTATTTCAATCTTCGTACACAGGAAACAAGATTATTTATTTCCTCCTCCTCATACAAAAATACTTCTTAAGAGCCTCAGCTTCCACAATTGTCACAATACACAGAATTATTCCAATGAAAACACCTTTAGTCACCCGTCTTTTGTCATATTCTCAAATCCAACACATCAGCAGTAAACATTGTTGATTACATGGAAGACCACAGTTTCACCCTGTTCCATATGCTTTCTTACTTCTGTCTATCAGATAAAGACTCCACGGATGCTTGCCATGACAGCACGTAGCTTCCCTCATCCTTGCCTTCCTGGAGCTTTCAGTCCATTCTGCGGATCATTTTAATCATAGATGGCAAGTCATGAAACCTGTTTGGAATTCTTTGTGCTTTCCCACTGTTTGTTTTCTGTCCTGTCCCTTCAACCCCTGGGAGTCTCACATAGCCTAGGCTGGCCTTGGTCCTGCTATGCAGCCTAAGGTTGACGCTGAACTTTTGACTCTCTTTCTGATTTCCTAGTTCCCAAATTCTGGGATTACAGGGGCGAGTCACTATAGGTAGCTAGTTTTCCATTGTTCTTAAAAATAAAACCCAGAGTTCTTCCTTGGCTGTTAGGACTCTGCATCAGTGATTCTTAGTCTGTAATTAAAATCACCTGGAGAACTTAAAATAACGAGAGAGCAGCAGCAGCAAAGCCCAAGTCATCAGTAAGTGGGTTCCATCTCAGGCTGGCGGCTGGAGGATTTCTACCTGCAGTGAAAACTGACAGTCAGTGCCCTGACACCCAACCACTACTCTGTTTTTTTCTCTTACTATCTCAGTCATTAAAACTCAATTTTAATGAGTTTTTTTACTTAAATTTACTTATTTACTTACTTTGTTTCTTGTTGTTGATTTTTGAGTATGTTAAAATCTTATGGCTGCCCAGGACCTGTGAAATAGCTATTTTCTCTTTCTGGAATGCTTTTGCCCACATTTGCTGGTCACTCTTGCCATTCAGGACTGAATTCACACATCTCATCTTCAAAGAGGATCATGGGGAGGACAACAGATTTGTCAGTCCTCACATCCACACATGCACGAGACCAGAACCCGAGCCAGGAGTCCCCTAGCCACTCAAATACTTGCAGTCCCATTTTTCTGGGTTTGTTACTTGCAGCTGCTTGTCCATCTCCTTGCTTTGCTGTGTCTCTGTCCTAAAAAGCACTGGGATTACCAGATTCTTAACAAGCAGAAATGTGTGATAGCCTCCGAGGAATGACGGTCCTCCTGGGGCACATCCTGACGCACAGACCCTTCTAGCCATCCTTCAGTTACTTTTCTCGAGAACATACTCAGTGAAAACCCTGCTCAGTTTCAGAAACTATTTTTTAGGGAAAGAGTTAACAAGGGTTTAAAGATGAGACTGAGTAGAAGGAGCTTGAGCTCTGATGCCCAAACCCAGATTTTACTCTAAAGGAATCTCTCTGTGCTCCATTACATCCAATATCCTAATAGGGCTTACAGGGACAAAGGATACCACATGTTATAATGTACAAATAGCAGTCCTTTAAAAAGATCTCTCTCTCTCTCTCTCTCTCTCTGTGTGTGTGTGTGTGTGTGTGTGTGTGTGCACGCGCACGCGCGTATGTGCATTTATATGTGAATATAGGTCCTCTGGTCCCCTGGAGCTGGAGTTATAGGTGACTATTCATCATTTGATAGAGTGCTGGGAACTGAACTCNTCTCTCTCTCTCTCTCTCTCTCTCTCTCTCTCTCTCTCTCTCTCTGTGTGTGTGTGTGTGTGTGTGTGTGTGTGTGCATTTATATGTGAATATAGGTCCTCTGGTCCCCTGGAGCTGGAGTTATAGGTGACTATTCATCATTTGATAGAGTGCTGGGAACTGAACTCAGATCCTGGAGAAGAGCAGCAAGTGTTCTTAACCTCTTCTTCCCTTAGATGTCCTTCTGTGGGAAGTCATTCTGCCAAGAGCAATCATGCCCACAAGAAGCCATGCCCAAAGGCTGGTACCCTAAAGCTGTTGGAGGAATGAATTCCCACAACATCCTTTTTTCTGTTCTCTGTTAAATCCGTGGGTGACCAAGGCTAGCACCAGGTCCTTGTATTGAATTTATAGCTATAGCTTATGGGCCATAAAAGTGTAAATGGAATGAAAGTTTCAGGAGTGAAATCCAGTCCCAGACACAGATTCAGCACCAGTTTTGTAAGAGCCAAAGCTAACCTGTAAACCTGAGTTGCCCAAAGACAGATAACTTTGTGGAACGTTGGGGGCTGTGATAACAAGCCAGATGTTTCTACTCCCTAAAACAAGTTTGCTTGCACCAGATGTGCTTGATTGGATATGGGCAGAAAGTCCACAGGCAAGAAACACATCAAGTTGTATGCTTGCCCCTGATTTGACCTGATGGGAAGGATGGTGGCTGGATGACTTTGCCTTTTTAAGTTTCTGCAGAACGTGGCTTGTGGCGGTTTCCTGGGAACCCAGGGGTGGACCTAGCCAGAGTCCATCATTCTGGCCAGTATTTAATTAAAATGTGCTTCAAATTTGGCTCAGAATTGTGGGACTGGTCTTTCTCTTGCAAATCTCAGGATCAGCAGTTTCCTTGGATTCTACTTTCCTGGGCTTGAGAAGATTGGAGAAGTCTGTAAGGAAATACCCGCTTCACTCTCAGCACAGCTGACAGTGTCATGTGAATGAAAATCACCCCGAGAGGCACCTTCAGCTACACTAGGCCATTCCAGAGTCGTCTTCAGCTTCACTAACTGTGCAAGGGGGTGGTTTGAGCACAGTGACTTCCTTCTTCATCCGACTTGTCATGAATTGAGTCCTTGAAGTCAAATGTTCTATCCCCAGGGGCTTAGTTGCAAACACATTTATTGATTCTATGCCTGCTCCCTCAGGTTAAGAGGACACAGGTACCCCATAGCTTTCTACAAAGAGGGGCCTGTTCTCTAAACCTTATGCTTATTGTGTCTGGAGAAAATAATCATGTCAGAGATGGGCACAAATGTAAACATGTCTGTCTCAATCACTGGTCATAGCAACACAACAGGGCCCCTTCCTCCTCAGCCTTCTATCCCTACCCACAGAACCTCCATCAATAAATAGATTAACCTCATTTGCTGCTCTGTAGGGAGAAAGCATTCAACCTGGGCTTCCTAAGGTGCTTCTGTTCCTGGTACAAAAAGCTGAAAATGTCATCGCATTTGCAAATGAACAGAAACCTCCCACTCAAAGAGCATCCATGCCACCCTGGCTGACTGAAGCAGCCCACAGGAGCCTTCCTCAGGATGCCATTCCTTTCTTGTTAGGTAAAACACATATGTTCTTTTCATCTAATCATGGTGGGAAAGTCTACCTTTCTTTGCAAAGGTAACAACTTTTCCCCTCTGACCATAGATTGCTCTCTCTTTCTTTGGGAGCAGGCCAAAAAAAAAAAAAAAAAAGTCCCCTTCAAAATTCCTTATTGGGCCAATCATCTTTAGCTTCTAGACATGTCTTATCTCAGCTTCATTCTATACCAAAAACTTAAACTCTATAGGTTCCAGTAAGTTTGGTATTCTTTACTCATGGAAGTCTGAATTCTGGACCAAAATTCTAGCCCCTCCAATCTTAATTCCCATGCATGTCATTACTAAGAAGAGATGAGCTAAGAGTTGGACTTGTAGTATCTCGGCCGTCTGTGGTTCTTGTGTCTTCAATTGGTTTTAATGTTTATATTCAACTCTGTATGTCATGAGCAAGGGCTCCCTAACTCAGATAAATAAACAAGGCATCTGGTCATGCAGGACAGGACATCTCGAGTTTTCTAAGGAGCAGCCCATGACCTCTTAAACACGAGTGAATCATCACGGTGCACAGCTTCACACCATTGGCTAATCCAGCCTGGTAGTTCCTTCTGTCCCAGAGTCCTCCCTCACAGAGTGTAGCCAACAGTCTTCACCAGAGAGTATCTTAGAAAAGTTTTACTTCATTTGCAAGCCTGCCATGCGCATGTGTCAACAGTTGCTAAACCCAGGGGGCCACCTATTACTCGTTTTATCTTGTGCTATAGGAAGGAAACATGGAAATGAGGGGGCTCCAGTTGCAAACTTTACTGGACTCCTCAGATTCAATAGGTAAGGAAGCTGGGTTAATTATTGCACCCTGGTTGCCAATGGTGAAATGAAAGATCATTGTTCATTAATGCTAGAATAGGTGCTTTCTGATAGGTAATTATCCTGTTCAGCTGCAACACAATAATGCCTTTATCATCAAAGCCACTGCATGTGCGCCAAGCAAATGAAATTGCTTAGAGCGTTAGTCAGCTCCAGATGCTAAAACAAAATACCACACTGGGTGGTTTAAGCATCAGAAGTAAATTTTCTTGCATTCTGGCGGTGGGAAGGTCCAATAAAGTACCAGGTAAATTAGTTCCTGATTAGTGAAGAAGAAAAAGAAAAACCCTGGATGCTGATAGCAGTAATGCAATAATGCAGGAATTTGCAGACAAACAAGTCAGGCCTTTATTGTAAGATAGGATACCAGGCCCTTTTGTCCTGTGACAGGATGCAGGATGTGAGTCAGGATATCTATAGCCCGCCATCTGGTCTCCAGCTAAGGGAAGGAGGAAGAGATAAAGCCCCTGGGCAACCCCCTCCTTGGGGATCTAGGTAAAAGGCCAAGAATTTGCCACTCAACATGAGTTAGCAGCCTTATTTGAATTGACCAATGGAATGTCCTGTAACCATGCATCTCGCTTCTGTCCCTGTGCTTTTTGCTCTCCTATAAAAACCCCTCGCCCCAGCCTGACGGCACGCAAGTCCTCCGAGAGACTTTGTCGCCCAGGTATACCTGTGTATCCGAATAAAACCTCTTGCAGTTTGCATCCGTACGAGTGGTCTCGACTGATCCTTGGGCACGGGGTCTCTCCCGAAGGAAGGTACTCCTCGAGGGTCTTTCAGTTAGGACTTGGTCCTAAGAGGTTGGTTGGCTCAGCCTTTTCCTCTTGTAAGGGCATCAGTGCACAGGCACTATGAGATTAAGGGTTCAATCTTACGACTTCACCTAATTTTCATAACTTACCTACAGACATTATCTTCAGACATAGTCATATTTAGGTGAAGAATTTCCATGTGTGAATTTGGGAAGACATACACATTTGTCTCATAATGCCCAGTAAATGGCAAATTACAGAAAATATGACCTTAACCGTGCTGACCCTGGACCTCTTCTATAATTATGTCAGGGACACATTTCAAAAGCATGAACTGTACGGACACTGTGCCGAGTAAGATGTAGCTACAGAGGTGTGGACAGCACTGGTTCAGTCACCACCAGGACAGCCTATACTGACTCATGACCTGACTGTTCTAGACAAGGAGAAGTTCAGTTAGACATGCATCAAGCCCTGTCAACATGTTGGCATATGAAGCTAGACAGGCATATGAAACCAGGTAATTACAAACATACACAAAGGGTGTAGGCGCAGCGTAAGAGATGTGTACATAACGTGAAACTTCACAGCGAAGACTGTCAAGCGGTCCGGCCTGTGGGGCCGGCGAGGATAAGTCCAAACAGATGTGGTCTTTTGATGAAACCCGATGTGGCAATTTATGAAGAACCCGAAAGCTGCAAATGAGGCGAGCATTGGAAAGCCAAAGGTCAGCTCCGATGCTCTCCTGATATTCTAAGACGTGAACTGAATCTGGGGCATGCAAATGAATGCTGACTTGTGGGAAAACAGTGACATTCGGTCATGAGGCATTGATGCCAAGAGCACCGCAGCTCAGATCTTACAAAGCCATGTCATTGTTTGTAGTTAATAGTTCTCCTCTTTAATTTTTAAAGCCAAAATCCAAAAGAAAATCACTAAGATGGAATTATACAAGGTTTAACTCCATTCCACTTCAGAATTCAAATTGAACTTGTGTGCCCCACAGTCAATGAAAGACACTGTCCTCCAGTCAAGACATTTACAGAGATCTTCAGGTGTACTTATTCACTTTGTGAATTTTGAAAACTGGCTCCTGGAGAAGCCAATGTCATGAATGTTACTGTGGGTGTGCTTTTTCGCTTCTCCAGTTATCTCTTGAGAGACTTGATATAATTGAGTTTGAAAAGAAACAGAGGGCTGGAGCAGGACCTCTCCCCAAAGGCAAGATAAACTCATGTACGGTTAAAGCTGTGTTTAAACCAACACAATGAATAGAACTGTGATTCTAAATGGGCCCACAATAGTAAGTACTTAGAACGCATAACTCACCAGCTGAGTTATTCACGGAATTCCCACACACATTTTGTCAGAGTGCGTTCTGTCCTGTCTCACTGAGCCTGTCCTTTGGGCAAGATTTGTCCATAAAAATGTGCTTTATGCTAAAAAAAAAAAAAGATCCTCAGTGCTCTAGTGTTCTGTTTTGATTTTAGTTTTAATTTTGTTTACGGAGTTTTCTCATTCCTTCTCAGTCTCTGATTTTCATTACAAAGCCAGCCTGAATCATCTTCAGCAACGACCTCTCTCATGTCCAGCAGTCAGTTCTCCAGACTTGTCCTCTACAATTAATTAGGGTTGCATAGCCACAATAGACAAGTACAACCTGCTCAGTCTGTGGAATCTAATGCTCCTTGTATGTATGTTTTGCAGGGCTGACCATTTACTTTGGGACAGCAGATTGGTGTGCTCTTTGCTGGGGAAGACTGTTTCTCCTGCTCTCGGAATTCTTTACTACAATCACTATTTTCAATGTAGTAGAGTTCCTAGAAGACAGGCAACAAGACCCTCTGAGGCTTTGCATATGCAGATGACCTAGACTTAGTAAGAAGTGGCTGGTTTCTGCTTCCTCCCTACCTTCAAAGCAAGAAGCAAGGACTAGGGATGGAAAAGGTTGTAGACTCTAAGCACCTTCAGTGTTGGATCTGAGTGAACACGGGTGCTGATCTTTATTGGTTTGTGTGTGAATTTATTAATTTACTCTCTTTTTTCATAAAGCTTCCTGAGAGTTTATGATCCCAGTATAACCATTATGATGGCTCCTGAAGACCTCCTAACACCCAATAGTTACAGGTCTACTTAGAGATTGCTAGCTCCATTACACAGCAAAGAGACCTTTTAGGGGTACACTCATCAGATTTTCATAGTATAAAATCATCCAAAAAGATTCTCAAATAATTTCCACTTTAGTTGTAAAGAAAAAAGCAGAACTGGAGAAAGGGTTAGTGTTAAGCAGGGTCTTAAGTCAAGTTAGGGTTGAGTAGGGTCTTAAGTCAAGTATATAAGTATCCAGAAACCTGAACTTGCCTGTGCTACCTGAATGGAATTCTGCTAGTGGCACATGCACAGAGCCTCCATCATTTGTTCCAAGAGCCTTGGAGAAATGGCCTGTTTCTATTGGTAATGGCCACAGCAGGCCAATCAATCTGACCCAGGCCATGCCTGGGATTCTGTAAAAAGCTCATGCTGCTTTCCTGATTGAAACGGGGTCAGGTTTATTTTTGCACTTCGCTGCATTTTCCAATGAATCCCTGTCCAATTCCTGAAGATCTTATACACCACTGCAGAAGAGCTCAATCTATAAAATCAAGGTTAAAAAAAAAAGTTGCCTTTGACCCTAAAGAGATAGAAGTGGAATCAGACCCAGATGTCTTAACAGATCTTCCCTAAAGTCGTGAGTCAAGAAAGGACAAGTGGGGACACTGGTGAGCTCCGGGTTCTATGTGCTCATCGAAGATGACCGCTCAGTCACAGATTAGCTCTTTCAAATGCAGGGCATCACGGTGTAAGACACTCTACGGCATAAACTATGGCTAACTTAGCTGGTATTCTATTGGCCTTGGAAGACTGATAAAGATACATGAAATGCTCCAGGCCAGTGCTTAGTCTGGGTACTTTTTTTTTTTTTTTAGTGGCACTACCACCAATCTATACTAGACATCAGAAAGAACTGACTCAAAAGTGACTGACAATGGGACGAGGACAAGCAGGAGAGAGAAGCATCGGTAGGACCCACAGAAGAGAGATGGCAGTACCAATACGTCAAGAAAATAGGATGAGAGGCTAGGGAAGGATAGAAAGCAAGCCAGTTTCGTGTCAAATCAGAATACATATGCATACAACACAAGGGAGAAAAAGAATCATACAGAACAGAGCCAGGGAGTTTTGGTGAGAATCCATTACTGACCAGTTGGTCAGAGCAATGAACAAGGAAGGCTTCCTTTACAATAGAAAGGTATTGCAAAGAAACGCTGGGTGATCAAGGTAGGAAATAACCTTGAAAATAGGAATTATCAAGCAAATGTCCAAAACCTCTAGTTTTGGCTGTAGAACATTTTCAGTTTAGCAAAGAAAAAAAAATGTTGACAAACTGCCCAGCTATTTCTCCTACAAGTGAGGGGAGGCTGCCATCAGAGGCTGGATCGGCTAAGGTGACTCAGAATAGCACTGACAGGCGCTATCAAATGTCAAGGCCTAAGTCACAACATACTGAGCTTCTCCCAGCAAGACTGGATGACATCACAAACAGATATCTAAGCTGAGCTCATTAGCAGCACCAGGAAGGGGCAAATTGTTCACCAAGGACAATCCTGGAACTTCCCCCAAAGCTTTTAACCATGTCTGAAGGCACAGAACTGAATCACAGTGATATGTTATGAATATAAGGAGGATGCTACTTGCTATCAGCCATAAAGAGGGACCACCGGGGCATGATAACACAGAGTCTCACATACTATCACAGGTCAGCAGCCCAGAGATAGCCATCCTAGATAGGAACTTCAAGCAGTTGCCTTGGGTTTAATGTTTTGCCTTTAGAATGGATGCATACTGGACTATAGTTACGTACTTTGTTGGGGAATAATCTTTTCTTTTTGTTTTACTTATTTGTTTGTTTGTTTATTTGAGGCAGAATCTTACTATGTAACACTGGTTGTCTGGAGCTCACTATATATACCAAGTTGGTCTCTAGCTAACTCATAAAGATGTTCCTGTCTCTGCCTCCAGAGTGCTGGGATTTAAGGCATGTATCACCATGCCTGGCCTTTTCTGTTTTATTATCATTTTTGTTAACATATATACTTATCAGTTCTTATTGCCAACTTGACTCAAACTCGAGTCACCTGGGTGGAGGAAACCTTAGTGGAGCAAATGCCTAGCAGATCAGTCTGCGGAACATCGACGGCATTGTTTTGTTGATAATCAATGTGAGCATGCCCAGTCCGCTTTGAGCAGCAGCATCCCTCTGCAAATGGGCCTAGGTTAGAAAGAAAGCTGGCTGGGCATGAAAGCTGGGAGGAAGCCAGTAAGCAGTGTCTCTCTGTTGGTTTCTACTTCTCGCTCCTGTCTTGGCTTCCCTTGATGATGGACTGTAACCTAGAATCTAAAATAAACCCTGTCCTTCCCAACCTGCTTAGAGTCATGGTGTTTATCACAGCAACTGCAACCAAATCAGAACAGCATACACAGTAACAGGTTTCATGAAAGAATTTTCTTTCATATGCACCTGTCATTACAGTTTATCCCAACTTATTCTGTCTTCGCCCTTTCCTTCTCTTACACCCCCTTTTCCTTCACAGGATAGTTCTACTCCAACAATCATGCAGATGTACCCCTTTCTCTCTCTTTTCCTTGTTTCCTTAAGATCTTTCCCCTTCATAATCCCACTTTATTTTCATGTCCCCCATACACACACAAACACAAAAATACATATTTATATCTATAGTCTGCATATGAGAAAAAGGCATACAGCATTTGCTGAACTGGCCATTTCCCATAACATAAGGACCTCTAGTCCCACCATTTGCTGCCAATAGGTGTTTTTACTCTCCTCTATGGCTGAATAAAATTTCACTCTACGTATCATATTTTCTTTACCCATTCATCTGGAGAATGATATGTAGGCTGGTTATATAGCTTATCTGTTTTGAATAGTGCAGCAGTAAACATGTAATGGAAAGTACTGTTACAATAAAGGTTATATGCCAGTATAAATACTAATAAAGGTTAAGGTTCTGCTAAGGGCCTTTAAGAAAAACTCTTTCCTCCAATTTAAAAAAAAGGGGATGGGGGAAGGAGGTCGCAGGGAAGTGGAATCTACCTGAGTGGAGACATACCATTGTTCTCTTCCTTAAAAGGAACTTGCTGTATATTGAAATTGCAAGACCAGTTTTCCATTTCAAAAGAATTCAACATGTGCTCTTTCTCTGAGGCAGTGACTGTGAAAGTCAGGGTTTCTTTTCATTCCACTGACCAGCAATTAGGCAGGATTTGTCCTTCTGACCCATTTAAGGAAAAAAAAATGACTTTTTTACAAACTTGTTTTCAGGGTAGTGGTTCTGTAACCTGAGACTTTTCTCTTCATCCTTCTGTTTAAAATTATATCAAATAATTTTTTTTTGTTTTTGTTTTTTGTTTTTCGAGACAGGGTTTCTCTGTGGCTTTGGAGCCTGTGCTGGAACTAGCTCTTGTAGACCAGGCTGGTCTCGAACTCACAAAGATCCGCCTGCCTCTGCCTCTCGAGTGCTGGAATTAAAGGCGTGCGCCACCACCCGCCCGGCTCAAATAATTTTATTATAGTATTATTTAACATGGAAAAATGTGTTATACATAAACTATGCTTATTTTAAAAAGTCTTAGCTCAGTTGGGTCAATCAATTGCCTGACTTCAGGAAGGCTGGTTCACCTTAAACTGTGCTGAAAGGATGGGAGGAATGACTGTCCCTTTAAGGATGAAGTGCACTGTGCCTCTCCAGGACAACTCCAGATACACTTCCTAAGGGACCACCATGAAGCTCCCTTCGATTTGCCTTTCTGGGTCCTCATCAGAGAGGTGTAACCTTTTCCTCCTTTTCTACCTCCTCCTTTCAAATACCCAAGGATGCACAAGAGGGATTGGCCTCCCAGCACTCTGGGCTTTATCACTGCTCCTCTGATGGGGTTCTTGCTTCCTCTTCTTCCTCCTTGGGTAGCTATTGAGATGCACAGCTTGATTGCCATGAGTTTTATTCTTTCAAATGGCAGTAAAATTGCCTTCAAGCTTTCTTTTGTGGCCATCCTTGAATTTGTTTACTAATGAGACTAAGAACCCTGAAAGTGACCTCATTTTCCCCAGTAAAGTGTGGCACCCAATGTAGGGATTCCCAAAAGTCCTAGTAATAATATCTCTATACTAAACTGACTTAGACCTCTTCAGGTACATACCCAGATGTAATGTAGTAATGGTAATTCTAATTTTAGGTTTTTGAGGAAATTCTCTATTGATTTTCATGCTCATTATATTAGTTGATAATCCTATCAGTAGTCTTTCTCCTTCCCCACAGCTCACCAGTCTTTGTTGGCATTGATTTTCTTAATGATAGCAATGCTGACTAGTGTGAAATAGAATCTCAGTGTAGACTGAATGTTCATTTTTTACTGATATCTAAGGATATTGAATACATTTTAAAATATTTACTGGCCTCTAGTATCTCTTATTTTTAGAACTAATGAATTCAGGTATTGAGTGAATGATTGGATTATTATGATGTTTAGTCTTAAGAACATTTGAGGACAAGCAAAAATTATAGCATCTGAACTCTGAGCTGGGACTGTAGAAAATACTTAAGGAACTCTAAACAGATGAGGGAGAGAAACAATCTCCATCATAATAACACAGGAAAGAATAAAATCATAAGAGGAATAGATGACAAATGTGAGAACCTAAATAATTTCTGACACAGTAGATCAATGAACTAATGACGCTAATAAGGGAAGAAAAAATGAACAAACAGTAGTAAAGATAAGTAGAAAAGCAAGCAACAAAATTACAAGAATTAGTAAGCCCCTCTCAATAATAACCTTAACTGCAGATGGCCACAACTCACCACTATAGAGATACAGACTAACTGACTGGATTGTAAAGGATGACACAGTATTTATTATTTTCAAGAAATAAATCCCACTGGCAAAGGAACCCACAGGCTAAAAACAAGAGGGAAAAAGATAAAAATATGAAGCAAGAAGGCACTTGAAAGAGGCTGTCACAACTATTCAAATATTCAGTAAAGTTAAATTCAGCCCAAAAGTTAGCTAGAAAAGAAAAAGGAGACCACTACATATTAATAAAGGGAAAATTTCACCAACAATATACAATAGTTATAAATAAATATGTTGGTGCATTCTCTAAGCTATATATTTTATTTGAATAAGAAAATCGCTGTCTAGGAATTTCTTCTTAGTAAATAATTTAAAATATGAGACACATTCTACCAGGTTAAAAAAAAAACACTAAAAAACCTAGTCAGGTACCTATTCTGTGCCAGTCTGTATCCTTAGCACCCTCTTGAAGCTTATATACAGGTAATAAGAACACACTGTTTGGGAATGCTGACTGCAGTGCTATTTAGAGTTAAAAGAAATGAGACACACAGCATCAGTACTGAACAAGAAGAATGTTGGTTAAGCATGTACTTTGAGCTGTTGGGCCATTATGTAGTGATCAGGATGATGGCTATGAAGAAAATGGGCAGCATAAATAAAAAAAAAATCTGTCCCTGAACAGGCAGCATAGGTTCCTGGCATAACATTTTCCCAGCATGCATAAGGCTCTGGGTTCCATCACCCACCAGCACCTTCAAAACTAAAGCAATTAAAGTTCTTATTCAGGTTTGACTTCTCCTCTGAGCATCTGAGTTTATAAGATTGGACTTTTGACCTAATAAATCTTAATTCTTTTACTTTATCCCTTGCCTTTTCTATGTCTCAAAATACCTAGAGCAGTGCTTCTCGACCTGTGGGTTGTGACTCCTTTGAGGGCCGAATGACACTTTCATAAGGGTTGCCTAAGACAAATGGAAAACATAGATATTTGCATTATGATTCATAACAGTGGCAAAATTACAGTTATGAAATAGCAATTAGTATTTATCATTGGGTTCAGTACAACATGAGGAACTGTAGTAAAGGGTCACAGCAGTAGGAATGCTGAGGATCACTGGCCTAGTATGAGTCTGTGCCTCTGATTCTAACATGCTGACTGTCCTATTCCATCCTAGAAGTGATGGTTGAAGTCCCCTGCCAGCACTAAGCATTTGTGACTCTTGGTTTCTGTCAGCAAGTGGAAGCCCTGAGAGTCACATTACTTCTCCACCTACTCTTATTCCGTTTTATCAATAGAATTCATACCTTATAAACTCCATTGGCTTCTATCATCAGAATCTAAATGTAGTGGGGCATTGGAGAAGAAATTTTAATGACAATGGATAGACACAAATCACAGAAATACATGTTGCAAATGTCCATGGAATATGTGATTTGAAAAGTGCTCACAAACATAGTCATCTCTCTCTCTCTTTTTTTAGATTTATTTATTTATTATGTATACAATATTCTGTCTGTGTGTATGCCCGCACGCCAGAAGAGGGCATCAGATCTCATTACAGATGGTTGTGAGCCACCATGTGGTTGCTGGGAATCAAACTCAGAACCTCTGGAAGAGCAGCCAGCGCTCTTAACCTCTGAGCCATCTCTCCAGCCCCAGTAATCTCTCTCTTAAGGATGATTTCAGCCTTGTGAATAGATTTCTAGCATCCCACTATGTTTATCTGATCCACAGAAACTAACAGCATGGTCAATCAAGACCAGAGATGAATGAATGTAAGAGGAACTGTTCACTACTTTCTGTGTGCAGGGTCTTTCACAGTGTGACCTTTAACTCATCTCATGAAAAGAGATAATATGCTTGGCATTGGTGGTATACAACTTGACCCTGCCCCCCCAAAGAAAAGAAAAAAAGAAAAAAAAGAAAAGAAGGAAGGAAGAGAAAAGGAAAGAACAATCTCCAACAAAGTACCTGCCTATAGTCCTGTATGATCAAGGCCAAACTAGACTGATGAAGTTAAGAAACATGTGATTTAGTCATCCCCAGTCCCACAGTCTTTTGCCAGGCTTTACGTGCAACTAAGCATCAACATATGAAACCTACAGGAAACCAGAAGAACAGCCCACCTGAGTACAATATGAACTGCTGACCCACAAAACAGGGAGATATAGAAATAGCTGTGTAAGCCAGCTATTTTCGGATGATGTACTATTCAAAGAATATATCTAGAGGCAGTCTGGTTTCCGAAGGAGTATAATCCTGAGTACTTTCCATATTCATCTGCCTTGAGGATAACCCAGAAGTATTCTTGTTACCCATTCTGTGAGTTTTCTATCCTCATGCTCATATATTAATGGGATGAGTCATGTACTGGCTGCTGCCAATCTGAGAAATGTGTAGTTTAGAAAGTCCGCAGCTTGCTTTCTTGATGCCCTGGGGAGAGACATTATTGTGGATAACTAATTTGAAGGAGACTATTGTAGAGATGCATGTAGTAATATGCATGTGTGAAGATGCCATGGCAAGCTAAAGAGACAGGTGGAAAAATCAGCATCAGCAAAGCTATGAGCAGGGACGCCAACAAATCTTACACCTTCTAATTTAAGGTTGATTCTGTCCCTGTTCCAATTTCCATATCGTCTCCTCTAAAAGTATCACTCTGAATATGATGGTATCAGAACCATCATTTAACTGGGGATGCAGCTCAATAGAAGATTGCCTGCCCAGCATGTGCAAGGCTGTGGTTCCAATTCTCACCATTGGAAAGAGAACCATATCAGTCAAGGGAGTGCAGTTCTGGGTATAGGAGAGGTTCAGTTAGATGATTCTTACATGGGCCTCTCCTGAAGTTGTAGCCAGATGGCAGTAAGTATCACGTTAAAGCCTTCCTCACTCCTGGGCCTGGTGCTGGCTGCTGGTTAGCAGCCAGAAGAACACCTACAACTGGTTGTCTCTACGTGGCCTAGGGCTTTCTCCACTATGTGATAACTTGGCACCAGGAACACATTTTTTTTTTTTAGAGCCAGACAGTAGCTGCTGTTCTTTCTTTGTTTCAGAAGTCCTGCACTGCAAAGAGTGAGGCGGTCTCACGAAGTGATGGCCAGATGCAAAAAAGGAGGACCGAGACTCCAGCATTCACAGGTACCAATGCAGAAAGATCACGCTATAAGGAGAGCTCGTGGAGTGGAAGATATTATCACAGCCTGCTATGGAAAGGAACATCTGACAGATTTACATGTGAATCATGGAAAGTCATAAAGCAGAGTCATTTTGCTTTTATGGACTTGCATCTGGAATCATGCGAACTGGTGAGTGAGGCATTGAATATTCTGTGGTGATAGCCAAGTAGGTCTCAAATATAATTAGATGCTTGAAATTTCATCTGGGTCTTCTAAAAAAGCATCTTGGAAGTTAATGAGAACCTTTCTGTTGGCCCGATGCCATCTTTCCACATACAACTAAATGACATTTAATTTAGAGTATGAACTTCACCTTGAGATATTAATCAGAACACAGTAATTTTATAGTTGTAAAGCCCGGGGCATGAAAACACAGTCCACTTCATCAGCTGATATTAAGATCCAGGTGTAGGGGAAAAAAATTAAATTTCAAAGGCAGTCAAGAAGTCACAAAAGTACAGTGCTTTTCAGTGATTTCCCTGCGCTGGTGGCCAGCAAATCACCTGAGCCTCTTTCCTCTAAAGTAGGATCTTGTAGGGGAGAAAGAATGGTGGTTGTGTCTTCTTGAGTTGCCTCTCAAACCATGCCGTCTACTCAGGGAGATGGACTGAGGAGGAGAAAGTTTATGGTTCTCAAAAGTCATTGCACACAAAGCAGATGCTGAGGTGGTGGAATGTAGAGGTCTTCCTGCCCACACCAGAGGTTTGCCAAGACTGTAAAGGAAGAGATAAGACAGAGAAAGGAAAGGTGTGCATACCACCAAGGTAATGGACCTGCATTCCTGGCAAATTCAGAGACCTGGGAGAACTCAAATGTTGTTGGTTGTTTTATACATTTTGTTCTTTTTGCTTTTGTGGGGGTGGGGACCACCCAGCTCCCAAGTTAATCACACACCAAGTCTTAATCTTTCTTATCAACGCCCAACCTTAGCTTGGCTTGTTTCCATCCAACTTTTCTTATCTAAAATTATCCCATCTGCCTTTTGCCTCTGGGCTTTTATCATTCTCTTACTTCTGTAAAACTTACTTCCCTCTCACTCTGCGACTGGCTGAGTGGCTGGGTGGCAGGTGGCTGGGTGGGTGGTCCTTGTCCTCCTCTCCTTGTTCTATCTTGCTTTCC
>JAQHUG010000001.1:9517615-9540165 GCA_028555095.1 Dicrostonyx torquatus
ACACACACATTCACACACACACAGAGGTTAGTAATCCAACATACACGTAACTTAACTCATAAAACTCAATAGCAAAACAAAAACAAGAATAAAATCTGATTAAAACATGAACAAAAGACATTTCTTCAAAGAACATGCAGCAAAGTCAAAACGTGTAGACTGATGAGATGGCTCAACCATTAAGAGCTCCTATTGCTGTTGCAAAGGACCCATGTCTGGGACCCATAACAGCCTGTAACACCAGTTCCAAGGGATCCGATGCCCTCTTTACTGGTTTCCATAGGCATTGCATTCATATGCACAAACCCATACAAAGATACACACACTTAGTTAAAAAGAAAAGTCAATCTTTAAGAAATCATGAGATATTGCCTATGAGGATGTCTGTTAGCAAAAGAAAACAAAAAACAAAACAAAATCTCAAAAGATAACAAGTCACCGTGATGGCAAAGAGGGAAGAGGCCAACTATAGTCACAGTTGTTAGAAATATAACCTCGTTATGAAAAAACTATGGAGTTTTCAGAAAACAGTTTTTAAAATTGGATCTACTCTTTGATTCAGGAAGTCATGTTCTGCAAAAGAATTGAAACCAGGGCCTGCCAGAAAAATGAGTATCTCTGAATTTAGTGCCAGCTTATTCACTATGGTTAAGATGCAGGTTCAGTCTAAACATATTGTCATCAATGAGTGGATTAAGAAAATGTTGTCCACCTGCAAAGAGTGTACTATCATTCAGAGAAGGAAGTCCTGCCATTTATGACTGCAAAAGATGAGGATGTAAAACATTGTGCTAACTGAAATCATCTAGACCCCAAAAGACAAACATTGTATGATTGCACACAGGGAATCCAGAATGTGGTTCCTGGGCGGAAATAAAAGAAAGAAGAAAATGTGAGTGGCCATGATTAGGAAACAGAGCTAACAGGGAGTTGATAGATGGCCAATAAAGGTACAAAATTTCAGTTATACAAAACATAATTTCTAAAGATCTTCTAGACAGACAACACAGGGCCTACAACTAACAATATCATACTGTACAATTACAGTTTGCTTCAAAGGCAGATTTTATGTTCACTGTTCTTACCACACACACAAATTTTAATAGTAACAGTGAAGATGAATGAAGGAGACTTTGGGAGGCAATGGATATACAAATGACCTTGAGACTGGTGGTTTGGGTTGGATAGTTCTCCCCTAATTTACTAAGTGATATACACTGAACACGTGCATATGTGTGTGTGATGTTTCAATAAGTGTGCATATATATACGTATAGTATAGTAATATAAATGTATATATATGTTAATTCCTAGAAATAATCCAAATAAATACATTGGATTAGAACATTAGAACATAGAAAGAGAAATAAAGGACAGTCCATGGCTACACACCCAGAAAAACATGTCCTTGGAGAAGCTCAACTTTCTACTATGTTCAACGGGTCTGCCTTTCCATGCTTCCTTCTGTCCCAACCCCTATTCTCATCTTTTCTGTGAGAATGCTATTCAAATTAGTCCCAATATAAAGTTCTTATGCTCCTGAGTATCCCAGAGGGGTGTTTCATGTAGATTTTTCTCAAGCTAACAATTATTATAGTGAATTTCAAGATGCACACACTCCAAAATAAAGAACGCACGCATTTCTTTAGAAGAAACAATATCCTGTCAGTTTCTGGCTAAAATGTTTAAATGTTGAGTGCATCATCTCATTTAACCTCATCTTTATGTGACAGCTATAAAGAGTCCCATCAAAAGATACAGTCTCAAAGAGATTAAGCAGCTTGCCCAAGGTTACAATGCTATTGGCTGAGCAAGAGAAGAACATGACTTTTCAGAAAGACACTGTTAAAGGGTACTGGTCACTATTCAAGTACGGCGGCGGAGTGAGCCATAAAGGATGGCTTGGAAATCAATAGCACTCTAGGAATTTCAGCTCGCTGCCTGCCTGGGTGTTTTCAGGTCAATAAAGAACAAATTAAAGAGTTTTATCCCTGCGCCATAACTTAGAGTCTAGATCACCTAGGACTGCAATTAGGATCTGATGTTTGTGGTTCCCAAGGAGAAATAAAGGAGAAGAAAATTAAGAGAGACAAACTGAAGGAACAACATGGAGCATGGGGAGTTCAGTTCCAGTCAAAGAATCTGTAGAATTAGAGATAATAAGATGAAAGCTTAGCAAAGACCTTTAACTTCCTGAGGGGAGGGGAATGGTAAAACAAATGCTAGAGGAAGGGGAAGTCAAAGATAAATATCCGGTACATAGTTATTTGATGCAAAAAGCAAGGTGAATATGCAATCAAGGCAGAGATCCAGGCTCAAGGGCAAAACCAAAAAGAGAGAAGCCTGCTGTTTTGTTGATTAGCCCAAAGCACACTGTCTACATCTTCAAATAAAAACAAAAGGATTCAGGCTTCTCTGAGCTCTGCCTGGGGACCCACAGGCCTGAAAATAAATATCAAATATCATGTGGGACTATGAATGTCTGAAAGCACGCACCATCTTTTATTCATTCTGATCCACAACACACTGGGGTTGTGAGGACTTGCTCCAGCGTAAGTTCTGCCAGTAGTGTCCATCCGTGGCAGGGCAACACAGCGTTCTTACCCCGCAGTGCAGGGGCCAATGGAAACCCGACAAGAGTGTGCAAGCGCTAGAGAAGGCTATTGCTTCAAAGGTGGCTGGGGGCTGCAGACCAGACTGATCCAGAAGCTGGATCTAAAGGTGTATGTATACCTTTCATATTAAGGTATAGGTACAATGGAACCTCTTCTGAGGACAGAATATCTGTTTTACAATAACAAATAGAGTTCCAATCTCAACTTTTAAAATCTTAAGGGTATACTCCCTCTGGTTACTAGGGCAGCATAATTTGGGCCGGGCCTTTTTCATTCACTGTCACCCAGGGTTCAGACATACACAGAACTCATTACCTTAAACATTAGCAGCTGCTGTTACAGAGAGACAAACAACTTCCTAGAGTCTTCCACTGGTGTGAAAGTGACCCATTAAGTCATTTGCTGAAGTAAGTCACAAGAGAAGCCCTATCAATTATAAGGGCCAGGGGGGTGCAATAATAGTTGATGTCCAGAACACAGAACTTGAAATGGCCAACAAACGCCATTCATGACTACTACAGGAGTCCATCTTTCTGCATTGCTCGTCTTTAACTGAGGCACAAAATACAGAGATAAGATTCAGCCAAAGCCTTCAGATGCCATCTCAGAAATTCCAACTGTGGGAGCACAGGGCATCAATAATCAAGAGGAGGTCTAAGGAACAGCAACACAATTTTAGGAAACTGGTGGGCCTGGTAGATGAAGGAAGATTAGAGAATTAAATATGCAGAGTTTGTCTGAGCAGACCCAGTAGGGAGCCACAGTGGGTGGTGGAGGTGGACACACTTGCAATCTAAAAATATCTCAGAGACAGAAAGATCAGAAGGAAGAATTGTTTAGCATGAAAATCAGAAAGATCACTGGGCGGTCCTGAGAGAGCTATGGGAAGGGGGCTGTGGAATCCTGAAACTGGACAAACCTACAGCCAGTGGACAAGGTGAAAGACAGAGGAGCAATCTGCGTTACTTGATACTTGAGAATATGGAGGGGGAAAATCCAGAGACTAGGAACCCACAGAGGAGTTGACACAGAGAGACATTCAGGCATGGAGATGATGATCCTCTGGAATAAATATTTTATTTATGTCCCAAAAGTTATTAACAGAAGACATGATCTATTGTTTATTTTTTCCTAACATGTTTTCCAAGAAGAAAAGATAAGGCTTTGTTTCCCATCTAACATGAAAAGCTGTGTGTTTTCAAAATTAACAGATTCTAATTCCTGTCCCAATATAGGAGTGAAACAGGGCCAGCTCACTTCAGAGTAAGATGTTATCTGGCTTTCATGGACTTAGGGCTCAACCTTCTCCCTTGTACAAGACAGCCCTGGTAAAGCCAATGTCTGGAACTCAAGAGTCTATTGGTAGAGGAATAGGACCCAAGTCATACACCTGGCCTCGGAGGCCATTTTGAACTTTCAGGCAGGTTATTGATTGATAACCATCTATACCTGGCCCCATGAGCTCTAAACTTTATGGGGTTCTTGTCTCATAGGCATCTTTCTTTTATAGAAAAAACAAAGACTTACCGTAGCCCTCTCCTGAAGAGTCAGTCTAAATGGATGTGTGAATCACCTGGACACACAACTCTCTTTAGGAAAGCTGTGTGTTCTGGAGGCTTTAGAAATAGTATCAAACCTGACAGAAATGTGAGTCAGCGCAAAGACCTCTCTGGCTGCTTCCTGCCTCCATCCTGTGAGTGTTGGTATCTGCAATGGGCCCTTTGGCCACTGTCTTGAGATTATCTCACTTTACTCTTCAACAAAGAGACGACAATGGCCATCTAGCCAAAGGGAGGCCACAGCAATGTCCTGGTGGCAGCTGTGCCACATCAGGGCTAGTAAACAGAACTGTTTTGAGCCAAGGAACAATTGGAAGACTGAGCTAATGTCACAGAGCCCAGAGCCAGAGAAGTCAACAGCTAAGGAAAGAGAGCATTCTAGTCTAGGCTCAAGATCCCAAACAATGGAGCCCAAAGACTAGCAAAGAAGGAATAAATGAAAAGGGGCAAGCCAGAAGAACCCAGAAGCTCCAGAAGAGATGTGATGTTTACGTAGAAATCAGTAGAGAAAAGTACTCTTCTTGATCCACCGAGGAATGCAGAAACATCCTTTTCTCACACACACACACACACACACACACACACACACACACAAAAAAAAAAAAGAAGCATTTCCCCACCACCTCTAAATGAAAAGAGTATAAATAAAACAAACACCGCCTACCCACATCTGAAATGGTGCCAGTTTCTGTTTTGTAAGACTCTCAGCTAGGGGCAACCTCCTGATTTTAAAATGCACCGTGTCACTTTATACAGTCTCAACCACTCGGGTCTCCTAAGTGTCTGAGCCACAGTTCCCTTTTTCAAACGAACAACCCAGATTCAGTTTTTAAAGAGTAGGCATCTGATAAATGGACCAGAAAGCATACATTTCTCCCTGTCATGCTGTCCTTGTCAAGAAAGAGTTGCTTTTCAGCAAAACATGAAATTGCTTTATTAGTTGGGTCTATAAAAGCACTACAGGATTTATGTTCTTTCCCCCCAACACATGCTTGGGTAACTCCCATTAGTAACAGTAGGGATTGTAACAGCCCACACAGGAAGAAAATAGAAGCTTCACAGGGTGAGTCTACAATAAGGAGCAGAGAAACCCAGTGGAGTCATCTTGCAGTCATAGGGTCTGCGTGCCTGTGCCTCAGTTTCTGTATTTGGTTAATGGATGTGAAGTTTTGTGCTCTTCTGTCCACAGTGTGTACTGTAAGGACTAGTTAAGGATGGATACTAATAGCTTCACATGCATTTCACACACACACACACACACACACACACACACACACACTCACACACACTCTATATAAATTCTATATCATTCTATAGACCAGCAGTATTGCTTTGAGTTGGGAGGATGTTAGGAATTCCTAATTTGGGGAGGGGGTATCTATCCCTAACTAGTTGAATCAGAATCTATATGTTCATAAGGCCTCCATCTTCTACACTAACAATTAAGAAGTGCAGTGCCAACCAAGTTTATTTAAAGCCTAGTGGGGTCTGAGGAGATGGCTCAGTGTGTAAATGTGCTTGTGCTGTAAACCTGAGGATCTGTGTTCAAATCTGCAACATCCATGTAAAAAGCCAGGCATGGATGGCTACATGCCTCTGAAACCCCAGCAGTAGGGGTTGGAGCCAGAACTTACTCATCATCCAGCTTAGGCAAAAGAGCGCATTTCTGGTTCTGTGAGAAACCCTGCCTCAAGTAGTAAGGCAGAGAAGGTTGGAGGAGGAGGACACCTGGCATCCTCCTGTGACCACTGCATATTTGTGACAGGTGGGTGGACACACACAACTAGGACACCTAGGAGCATGCAACCCCCCCGTCCCCCACAGACACCTCATATAATCTTTGGACCAACTCTACATATAGATAATGTTATTCTAACTTATTGATTCAGATGTTGAGGCTTAATTCTGACTTGACTTGCCAGGATTGATACTCAGAAGCAGTTGATTCTATAAAGTAGATGCTATTTCTAGTAATTTATAACCCGATGACACATGTGACCACAGGGCAAGGCTGAGGGAGGACATAGCGGGCATAACTGTGCTTAATCTCTTTTCATTGTTGAAAATAACAGATATGAAGTACTATCAGATTGGGGGGACAAGCATGATAAAGGACAATGTGGTCCTTTATCATGTATGTAGATCTAGGAGAAATAATGAAAGCGAGAAGGATGAGAAGTATGTCTTCTGCAGGCTACACTCCCTTCCCCTATATGCCTCTCTCTCTCTCTCTCTCTCTCTCTCTATCTATCTATCTATCTATCTATCTATCTATCTATCTATCTCTATATCTCTATCTCTATCTCTCCCTCTCCTCCGCTTAAAATCAAATCCTGCCTGGCATGAATATGTATAATTAGATGTTCCCTGGGAGTGAGAAGTAGTAATTAATTCAGTGTTAAACATCACAATCTATTACTTGAACTCCATGGTAACCGCGGTTGCCAATAGAGAGAAAACAAAATTTAGGAGCCTATTTTTTTTTTTACATTGAAATTTTTGAAAATGTGTAAAAGCTGACGTTTCTATTTTTAGGTTAAAACAATAGGCAATACCTCCAGGAGTAGAGACAGACACTCGGGAATAAAAGAAAAAGGAAAAAAAAAAAAAACTCATCTGAACCAACCAAAATGGCAATGTGGACCATGCGACTCTGAGATGGCCCTAAGCACAGAGCCCAGCTGCTGGCTCTGGGCGAGGTCATTGCTCAAGTCATCAAACCAGAAGGAGATGTATTAATAATTTCCCAAGAGACTAAATCTTTGCAGTCAGTCTGAGCTGGAGTTTCCTCCCAGATCTGTCACTTGATGGTGGACAACATTCTTACGTCTATGAGCCTTAATTCTCCCCCCTGTAAAAAATAGGGGGGGATGACTTGTGATATTCTTGTGTCAAAGGTGGAATGCCAAATATAGTGTGGTTGGTTCTGTACCTCTGAAAGCACATTTTGAGTTTAAGAGTCAGGATGCCCTGAAAAGGCAACAGCTTAAAAAGTGAACAGAAAGAAGGAAGAAAGACGGGGCAGAAGAGGTTGTTTATGATGAAGTCCCCTACACAGCCTGGGATGATCTCTTGGGACTCTCTGGAGCTAATGTAGCCCAATAGAGCTGACCAAGCATGGAACAAAAGGTTAAGAGTGCTCCCTATACCACAATCAACCACTCAGTAGGTGTAGCCTCTCCATGGAGGACAGAACCTTTGGTGACGGGGACCTGCAATGGAGGCAATCTTTGGAAGGCCTGCCAGCTGCCAGCTTTCCCTGCAGCTGGTCTCTGAGTCCCTGGAAGGTGAAGTGGGGGAGGGTCTAAATACTATCTATATCCACTTTATACTGTGTGGATAGTGTTTACTTTCTGTCCTTAGACTATGTAATCATTATAAACATTTCCAAAGAGCCAATTACGGTGAGAAGCATAGCAGTTTCTATTCTTTAAAATAGTGCGGAGGGCTAGGAAGATGCTGCAGCCCTAAAGCATCAGCCTTGCAAGTATGAGGATCTGAGTTCAGACGTGCATTGTAATCCTAGACGTGGGGAAGCAGACACAGGCAGAGCCCTGGGGCTCGCTGGCCAGCCAGTCTAGCCTACCTGGCAAGCTCCAGCCTGTCATGCCCCTTTGTCTCATCAACTCCGTCCATCAACAAACACTAGTGCTCTCACGGGAACTGCTTCCTTCCCTTCCACTGACAAAGGTGACTCAGTTCCCCTTTATGCTGCAATAGTCTCACGGTTTCAAGTGTAAGCAAATTGTCTCCTCTCCTTGTCCCCACAGAGAACTTCAGATGCGGGAGGTCAGATTATAGAACACCCAGAGCTCATTTCATCACCAGAATCCTCAACCAGCATCTGCCATATTAACTGACGGGGATTTTGTATTTTGAGACAAGCTTGAGTAAGTTCTAGAATACTTAGGGATTCTTGGTGGCAAGCAATAGGTACTGGATTTGGCTAGTTTACCCGAAAGGGAATTTGCTGATCAATGCTGTAAATGGAGGAAGTCTGCAGAAGCCAGGTGGCTGGATTTAGAAAGCAGCAGGACCACCTGGCCCTAGAGTACTTGTTCTCACCTGTGGGTCCCTGACCCTTTCACAGGGGTCACTGCGATATTTATGTTGCTATTCAAAGCAGTAACAACATTATAGAAACAACGTAGCAATGGCAATAATTATACGGTTGGGGTCACTACAACATGAGGAACTACTACATGGGTGCGGCATTAGGAAGGCTGAGAACCGCTGCCCTAGAGCAACAGCAAGCAAAATGCCTGCAGTCTTCTTCCTGAGAGAAGTCTAGGCGGATGTTGTCTATTCCGTGGATGCATCCTGAGCAATAAGTAACTCCCAAGTGCTCCTCGTCACTCTGTCCCCTTCAGATAGGATGGTCTGAAGGAGAATCACATGGTGTTCCCCATGGCTGTCCCAGAGGGAAGATTAAGAGCAGAATCCTTGGGTTTCCACTGTAGACAGAGACACATAGACGTTTCCTCCCCTTAAGACAATCCAAAGGATAGTTTGCCCGAATTCTTTCAGCGTGCTATTTATCTGACCTCTCTGCTACCCCCGAGGCCTTACACTTCCCACTGAAATCTGATAGATCCCTCTAGGAGGTAAGAGGGTGTCAAGCTCTCCTCACCAATAATGGCACAGTCTGAGCTACTATTTCCAGGAGGCAAGTAGGACTGGGTAAAAATCCAATATAATAAGGACCTTGGCATTTTATATCTATTCCTAGTAACCTGGGGCAAGCAAATTAATTCCCAACTTCAGGCAACTGGGAAGATCTTAATTTACAGCCAAGAGTTAAATAGTCAGCAGGTGCCTGGGCCAGTTACATAGAATGATACTGTTTTCAAGTTCTAAATTAAATTCCTTAATTTTTTTTTTTTTAAAATCACTAGCCAGGCTATAGCAAAGATACTGGAGTGGAGTACATTTTCTTACTCTTTGTACCTGAACGCCATTGTAGAATTTGGAATTTGGCTCTTTGCAAGTCTCTCAAAGTGGGTTTGTGTGTGTGTGTGTGTGTGTGTGTGTCCCTCAGGCTGGTTGCCCTGGCCCTTAGAACAGCACGAAGGGTGACCGTAGTAGTTTGCTTTCTAAAGTAGTGATTTGAAAGGGCTTAGAAAATTGTCATTTCTCTTTTATTCCTAAAACTCCACTTCTATCAAAATACCCATGTGACTCAGAATTTATTGATTTGTCAAGGAGGAAAGACCTTGCTTCTAAATTTACTGTTATCAAAATCAACACGCTTCTCTTCCTAGGGAGTCGGCTGACTTTGGGTCCCTGCACAGTGAATCAAATGCCTTCCCCAACACAGTCTCACAGTGTTAGTCTGCAGTTGGGCAGCAGAGCTATAACACAGATCCAGGTCACATCCTTACACCCAAAGTCCTAGAAAAATTCACCTCCCGAGATCATTTTGAAAACATCCCTGTTTTATTTCATTAAGATGATATTTTCATCTAGGCAAAGATTTCCAAACTAATTACCCTGTTTCTACACATCACAAGTTTTCTCATTTATGGAAAAAGAAGAAGAAGAAAGTCAACATGGAAGACTGCCTCCTCTGCCCCTTGTGTTGGGCTGGTTCTTTCCTATAGTTCTCTATCCTTATTGCACTTTTAGAGGATGCCATGCCAGTCACGCCAAAGGACCCTGGGTTATTTGCCCTGGCCTGTGTTTGGGGGTCATAGCATGCCTGGGGTCTCATGGCTTGTAAGCAGCAGAGCTGTGCTTTCTATTGACCTCGGAGCCCTCAGCCCTCCGCTAGGACACACTTATCGAACCACAAGCTCGGCAAAACTGTAAACTGAAAATTGGCCTTTTGGGGAGTGTTGCATCAGTACCAACGGCACCTCCACTGCGGGTGGGACTGGCATGTGCAGTATCCTCTGAATACAGATGGGATGAGGCTTTCATTTTTACTGAGCATGAGCCCATTCAATACCTCCCTGCAAGCAGATGGTAGAGGAGAAACTTCGGGTGAGCTCTGATCGTCTAGTAGATGCAAAAGTTATAAATGAAGTCATAAATCATAAGGCAGCCACCCCCCTCATTAAAGGTTATTCAGGAAGGACAGCTGACTTTCATTGGCCACAGTACAATCAGATTTAAATACGAACACATGTTGCAGAGTTGAAAAAAGACTCAACATCCAAACTCTTTATTGTTTCTAACCTGGTATCAAGCAAAGACAGCCAGGTATTTCTTCTTTTGTTTAAATTAAAAGAGGGTTGGTGAGATGGCTCAGTGGGTAGAGGCTCTTGGCACAAGCCTGACAACCTGAGTTGGATGCTTGGGTCCTACAAACCAGCAGGAGAGAAGTGACATCTCAGAGCTGTCCTCTGACCACACACGTGTCATGGCATACTCGCACGGCTACAGTCACACACACGCATGCGCCTGTGAGTGTGCCCATACATGCACTTCCACAAAATCGAACAAATTTAAATGAAGAAAGAAAGAAAGAGAGAAAGAAAGAAAGAAAGCTACTGCTGTGCGTGATGAAACTGTAACTAGATTGTCAGTTTAGGGCGCAGTAAGTATTTTATAGCTCATTTCATACTTTGGTACCCAGGACACTCACAGTGAATTCTTATTAAAGAAATGAATGATGGTTTATTTCCTCAATTAGAGGGCAGAAGACAGAATCAAGGCTTGAGCATTTCCATTACCCAGGCAAATTTATTCCTTTACTAACCTTTATCACTTTAATTAATTTTGTCCATTTCTGTTTAATGTAAATGGAATAAAAGGTATGTACATTTCTAAAGTCAAGTCTTTAAGAGCTTCCTCAACAATGCATTCTGATGACAGTCGCCTCTTTCAAGTTCTTCCTGGATCTGTCTGTCCCTCTTCCCTTCCCACCCAGCTTAGTGTCCTTTAAAGTGTGTACTTTTCATACTTAACTTTCTTAACTCAAAAATGTCGCTGAGGTGTAGCCATTATTCTAGTTTGTTCTTTTGTTTACCAAGGGCTGTTTCATTGTATGAAAATGCTGCTATTTGTTCTCAAGTTAAAGCCATTTGATTTTTACAAAGCCATTACCAGATTTCTTTGAGAACTTATGTGGATATATTTCTTTCTCTTCAAGGTCAGAAAATGCATTTCCATATTGTATTCTTGAATTCCTATCTAAATTTATCTCTTATCTCTCTCTCTCTCTCTCTCTCTCTCTCTCTCTCTCTCTCTCTCCCTCTCTCTCTCTCTCTCTCTCTCTGTCACACACACACACACACACACACACACACTCACACACACACACACGTTTTATGTATCTGAGAAAGAATCTAATTTTGTGGTCCCAAGCAGGCTGCAATTCACTATGTGGCCTAGGCTGACTTTGAACTAATGGTAATTCTCATGCCTCAGCCTCTTGTATATTAGAATTATAGGCATGAACCCTCATGTTCTTGAGAAATTGTGTACGTCCTGAGAATATACACATAATATCTTTATTTTAATATACATAGATAATATATTTTAAAATGTACCCCCCGTCTCATCTATTGCCAATGCTATGGTTCTAAAATAGAAGTAGGCATAATTCCAAAGGAATACCACCCCTGCATAGGATTTTGATCTCTGTGCCTGGTATGTGGCCAGATCCTAAGATGAATATTGACAGAACACCAAACTGACATTTTACTGGTACAGTTTAGGTAGCCCCTGATTATCCATAACCCCATGTCATCAGCACAAGATGTAAAATTACAACAGTCCAGATTTGATATTCAATTCCAAAGTGGACCTGGTGAGAAAATAAATGCAAGAAAAAATGTCTAGAGTATTAACTTTACAGCCCTATAAGCAAGACAGTAACTAATATTTAAAGATAACCAACAAATCAAGGAGTAAAGGGTCCAATGGGACATGGTTTGGTAGATGTTGATGATATTAAATTGGAATAAACCTGAACTGACACCTTTTACAAGTAGATGTGGAGAGATCAGCTGGATTTATGCCTCATCTCTTGTTGAAATAACTTCACACATATCACTGCCATCAGCGCTGTTAATCAACAGAACATGGGGTGCATTTTAATCAGGTCATTGACTTAGGAGTTTTCAGACTGAGAATTAATAAGACCACACATACACACACACACACACACACACACACACACACACACACACACACCTGCCAATGCTATCCAGACTCTCACAGGGAGAGATGAGCATCATTTAGGTCTGTTGGGCTATCTAGGGATAAACTAAGTCTTTTCAAGATTTGTTTATCTCTTGAATTAACTATGTTTGAAGCTTAGAAGATTCATTAAAATCAGGCTGCCTTGGGGCCAAAGACCAACAGTGGATTTATGGCTTTTTACAGTGATTCTTTCTCAAGTGTTTGGTCCTGCGCTAACCTTTTTTCTTTTAATCACATGCACTCATCATCCAAAGTAGCGGTTCTACTGTGGCACCTTCAGACACATATGTGACATATTTAGTTTGCAATGACCTCCTCCCATTGTTCCTCTTCGCCTCCATTCCTCCCTCTTGCCTGTAGTACCCTTTCTACTTTTTGTGTATTTCCCATACAGTCTAGATATAATAGAAAAATTCCAGTCTATGCCATGTGCCTGTACTCCATCCTAGTAGATAAGTTCTGCCATTGTCTATACACAATTATTACCTATATACAATCTGTATACAATCATTGTCTATATGCAATCTGTATACAATCATTGTCTAAATGCAATCTGTATACAATCATTGTCTAAATGCAATCTGTATACAATCATAGTCTATATACAATCTATTACAGTCATTGTCTATATACAATTTTGTCAATAAGTTGTTAGCATGTAGCATGAATCAGAACACCACCACACATGCTTCCCGCTACTGCTACCCTGGGCTACTATCTTCTGGTGTACGTGTGTGTGTGTATGTGTGTGTGTGTGTGTGTGTGTGTGTGTGTGTGTGTACTAGTAGAATACAGGTCTATCTGGTCTTGTTGCCATCATCCTGATTCTTCTCATCCAGCTCTCAACCCAGCTGACAATATGACTCTTTTAGAGAAAAGCGAAATCACTGTTGCTCTGTTTTCCTCCACACACCTCACATCTCTCCATCCTACTGCTTTACGCTCTCTCCTCCAGCTGCTCCAGCCTCTCTGTTCTTCCTCAATGTGCCAGGAGAGTTCCTCCCTTGGTATTCTGCTGGATGTCCCTTCTGTGCACTTTCGTTCACTATCTCCTCCTCACTGAAGCCTGCTCTGACCACTTCAGGAAAGTCTGCAAAAGCCCTGTTTTCCAGGCCTCTGGATCTGACCTCATTCTTACTAGTATTTTCTGACCGATTCTTATATAAACCCTTATTACCTATTTCTTTGTGTACATGTACACACATGCAATAGTACATGTGTGGAGGTCTGGGAACAAACTATCTCCTTCTACCATATGGTCCTGGGGATAGAACACAGGTCATCAAGCTGGGTGGCAAGTGCCTTTCCCCACTGAGCCATTTCACAAGCTTGATTGGATACTTTTTATTGGCTTTCTTTTCCAACTAGCTTTGCCAAGGCAAAGTCTACAAATTTGTGTCTGTTTTTCCTTTTTTATCTTTTTCAAATGTCCAATTCTCAGCATAGAGTAGGCAGGAATACTTGTGGAACAAAGGAATAACCTTGCATTGGCAGTTTCTGGCAATGAAGGTCTTCTTTGAAGTTAACTTCAGCATGGAATTCAGGAAATACACCGAACACTACTGTTGACACCGTTGTGGTAGGGTCACTGTTGAACTCTATGTAGCCCTCCAAGCAAAGGTTATCTTAAATGCAAGTAGAAGAAAGCTTTTGTTGTTGACCTGTTGTTACTTTTATACTGTAGTCTTTTGTTTCTCATGACTGGATCTCATGTAACTCAGACTAACTTTGAATTACTATGTAGCTGAGGATGACTTCAACTCCTGATTATCATGCCTCCACATTACAGTTGGGATTGCAGACAAGCATCATCGTATGTGGTAGAATAAGTCTTTTAAAGAAAGAAAATTGATCATTATGCTAGATAGTTCATCTAATATATACTATTGTTAGAAATGACTCAAAATTGGGAAAAATAAGCTATTTTGAGCCTTACGAGGGTACTACAGTCTTGATCTGGTTGTCTTTCTCAGAAGGAGTGAGTGGCCTATGGCACAGGGTAGATGCTGAGAAACTAGGGGAAGGAGTTACATCATACTCCTAAAGCCTCACACCATTCTAGAAACTTCACCTAAACAAAATGTTTCCATCCTCCCAATCTACAACACTTGCTTGAAGATTTGATTTTTTTCTTTAAATTGACATGACAAAACTGTCTAAACACTTAAACTTTGTATCAATATGAAAGAAAACTAACATGAAATGTCAGGATAAATCTTAAAATTCATAAATTCCAGCAAGATACTGATGCCATCGCTATGCTCTGAGTATGAGACTCATCTTGTGGAAGGTAGAGAACATAAAATGCTAAGTAAGAATGTTCCACTTCCTTTCTCTGTGACGTAAGCAGACACACCACAGAGGTGTGGCAACCGAAACGTCATATATAAAAGAACCCAAATACATGCAAAAATACAACCCAAACACCCATTCAATGTCATCAGGATGCAAAGGCTAAGGAAACAGTGCCTCACTGTGATACTCAGTGTGACCAGATTTCTCCTGAAGTCTCCGATGTGTCACTAGAGCCCTACAGTGTTTAATGCAGACTCATTATACAGCACAGCCATTCTAATATCTCAGGTCACATGGACTTCACTTTGTACTTTGACTTTTGGCTAGTTACTTTTTTTCTAGGTCTTTCTTTGGAGAATGGGAATATCTCTTCTGTTTGTCCCTAGACCGTATTTTAGAAGTATGTGTTTTTGTTTGGATTTAACAGATTCATAGCTGGAGTCAAATGGTTTTTGTTTGGATTTAACAGATTCATAGCTGGAGTCAAATGCCTGTCAGGATGAACTGTGTCTTGAGACACAGTTAGACCTGGAGTGGAGTTAAGGTCTAACTTAACTCCACTCCCGTTAGACCTGGAGTGGAGTTAAGGCTTTCAGAGGTATTAGCACATAATGGTGGAACAGTGACTGTGAGGTGAATTTATGAACATGGACAGGAATAGAATGAAAGAGATTAGATGTGTGTGACCTCTCAAAATGTTGATATCCTAACCTCAAAAGATGATGATATTTGGAATTTGAACCTTGGGCAGGTGGGAATTAGTGAAAGGGACACTTCAGGAGAAGGATCAATGAAGCATGAAAGAAACCCCAGGGGAAGACACAAAGTGGTATCATAAGCCAGAAAGTGGGTCCTCCCATATGGAACTGTAATGCTGTGACCTCCGACTTCCCATGTCCCCAGCTCTGAGAAATAAATTCATCTTGTTCATAAGTTAACTTTTTATTTATTTATTTTTGTTGTTGTTATACGAACAGATTATGATAACCTGGGCAGTTTTTTAACATTACTTTTATGAGTATATACTTATGGACATAATGGGTTTATTATAACTATTTTTCTTTTTTTGAGACAGGGTTTTTCTGTGTAGCCTTGGCAGCCCTAGAACTAGCTGGCCTTAAAATCAGAGATCTGCCTGCCTCTGCCTCCCAAGTACTGGGATCAAAGGCATGTGTCACCACTACCCAGAGGATGACATTTCCATCCACATATTTAGATTATAGTCATCTCACTTCCCTACCCTTGCTTGTCCCCAACCCAATTTCTCTGATCCTTTATTTCTTCCCAGACTGCCCCCTTCTGTTTTTGTGTCTTAAAACAAACAAAAACAATTGAGTGACTTTCTTTAGGGTTGCTTACAGAAGCATGGCTAAGAGTATTCCACTGACTAGATCATTAAAGAAAACATCTCTCCCTTCCTTAGCAACCACTTACTGTATATAGAACCTCAGGGACAGTTTCAATTGGAGGGTAATGGTCAATGCTGGGTGCTGAGTGAGAGTTCTCTGGGAACAGTATGATCTCTCAGCCTCTCCAGCCATCTGTGTCATCTGTTGTTGACTGCGGTTTCTGTCCTGCCTGCTTCCTGTAGTCGTTAAGTCCCAAAGAAATACACAGAGATCTACATTAATTATAGACTGATTGGCCTATTAGCTCAGGCTTCTTATTAACTCTTATAACTTATATTAGCCCATAATTCTTATCTAAGTTAGCCACACAGTTTAGTACCTTTTATGGCAAGGCAGTTACATCTTGCTTCCTCTGAGGCTGAATCACCACTGCAGACTGACTTTCCTCTTCCCAGAATTCTCTTGTTCTCATTGCCCCGCCTCTACTTCCTGCCTGGTTGTACTGCCTCTACTTCCTGCCTGGCTATTGACCAATCAGCATTTTATTAAACAAGTACAAGAAACAGGTCTTTGCAGGGTAAAACCATTCTCCCACAGCAATCTGTGTCAGATCTGTCCCATCTGTGTTAGAGGAGGACTGGGTAAGGGCACCAAGGTGTGAAACTTGCCTGGGTTCACTTGTCAAGACCAAGGAACTTTGCCGAGCTGGGAGAACCTTGGCAAGACTGTGGAACTTTGTGAAGGTTTCCAGTAACTCAAGAACACCAGAGTTGCCAACTAATCCCCACAACCCTGTGTTTCATACATTTTCTGCTTCTACTAAGAGAGACATATTTTTAAACAAGAGGAACCTGACTTGTGGGAATATATTTCCCCATGTGCACAGAAGAGGGGCCAGAACTGGAAGCTAATGTATGACCTCAAGTAATTACTAAAGAAGGCAGTTAAAATCATTTCAATAATTTAAAGAATTCACCAGATAAAGAAGGAATTTCCACAAGCCAAGAGAGATGCAATTACTTCACTTATTCATGAAACATCCATTTTAATTCCACATTTCAAAAAGACAATAAATATTCACATCTCCCCATTCCCGCCCTTCCCCTCTCTCTCAAAGCTAGGAAGAAAAACACAGAGATGCAAACTACAAAGAAAGCCCGAGGTTTAAATTATTTCTTTGATTTTATAATAATCTTCACCTCCTGCATTTTCTGCCTTTATTAGCATCATGGGATGGGCAGACTTAATTATCTCCCCTTACACACACTCCGTGTTTCTTTGCTTGCTTCCTTTGCTTGTTTATTCTCTTGCATTGGACTGATGAGGGAGGATTGAAAGAGGGAAGACAAGGAGATGGGGTGTCACCTTTCATGAGGGAAGTCAGACTTTTAGTTTCTTATTTAAATGTGGAGAGCATTTGTTGTTAGGCTTGAAGGTGCGAGTGGCAAAGAAATTCCTTGAAGAGAGAAAGCTTATTATTTCAGTCATTTTATTTGTTAGCAGAGACGGAGGAAAAGTCTCACCACCTAATACAGGCTGCCGAGACAATTACCTGGAGAAGAAAGTAAAGTCAGACCACTTCTCACCATGAAATAGAAATAAACTCAAAATGGACAGTGATTTAAATGTAAACCAAAGTGGATGAAGAAATAACCTTATCTCATCTGAGGATATGAAAAGTAGATTAAAAAAATTATAGATTTTATAAAACAAAAAAGCAAGTAAAATCATTTGACAAGCTATGTAGAAATATAGAAAATATTCATTTTAATTAACATTTAGAACTCATTTGAAGTTTGCCTAAGAGTGAACATGAAGTTAAAGGAAGATATAAAAATTAATATGAAATGAATTTTGTTTCACTACTTATGAAAGCATAGGTGACTCCTGGTTATGACCCAAGCATGTCCCAGGATCCTGCCAATTTAAACTAAAACCCTGCGTCCACCTAAAGAAATGGCAGAAATCTCTGAAAGATGGAATTAAGTAGTTGGTGATCTCTACAGACCAGGCTGGCCTTGAACTCACAGAGGTCCACCTGCCTCTGTCTCGTAAGTGCTGGCGCATGCCTTTAATCCCAGCACTTGGGAGGCAGAGACAGGCAGATCTCTGTGCGTTTGAGGCCAGCCTGGTTTGCAGAATGAGTGCCAGGACAGGCACCGAAGCTACAGAGTAACCACCATAATGTGAGCTGTGAGAGCCTGAGTACAGTATAAAATACCACTCAGGAGTGAGGTAGACCCCACTACACAAGTTGGGCATACCAGAAGAGCACTTTAAAGGCATTGAGAATAAAATAACAATTGAGCTGTATGCAATATGTTCACAGATACCAAAAATTATCAAAATATTGAGAAATACATAAATAGAATAATACACAGTAACCAAATGAGGTTAAATCCACAATACAAAGTTGGTTTCATAGTTGAAGACAAACTAATGTGAGGCTGGGGTAAAGGGAGCTCACTCAGTCTAGTGCTTGCTGTGCAGACATGATTAGATCTCCAGAACCCAGGGCTGGGGAAGCTGAAGCAGACAGCTCACTGGCCAGCTGGCCTCACCAACTCAGGTAAGTTCCAGACACAAAGAGAAACCTTGTATAAAAAATAAAAGGGAAGAGAGACTGCAGGGGAAGATACTCATTGCTGAAATCTGGTCTCCATAAGTCTGTAAACAAAAGCAATATACGTATGCACACATGCATACTCATGCGCATGCACGCACGCACACACACACACACAAGACACAGTGTCTCATAATTAATAATCTAAAGGAAAAAGGTCCACATGATCATATTCACTGAAGTAGAAAAGCCTTTGACAAAATATTTGCAACAAAGAAGGAGAAGGGGACTTCCTCAATGTGATAAAGAACATTGATAGAATCGTCAATAACTAATAACATGGGCAAAGGTGACAGACTAAATGCCAAGGCAAGAGGTCAGCTCTCAGCACTCCTTGTCCACAGAGCAGTATGTTCTAGCTAATGCAACAACGTAAGAAAAAAAGAAAGAAATCTGGAAAGGAAAAAAAAATATTGATCAGACTGTCAGACTGTAGGCATGACTTCAAAAGCACAATTCACAATAGAGAAAAATCGAATTGATGAATTGGGCTTAGTTGAAATGAAATATGCCGCTTTGCTTAGGGCGCTGTTAACAGAATGAAATGATCAGTGAGAAATGCATGTAAACAACATGTCCAACAAGGTGCATGCATCCAGAATGTATAAAGAACTCTCTAATCCGGCAGTGGGGGCGCACACCTTTAATCTCAGGACTCGGGAGGCAGAGGCAGGCATATCTCTGTGAGTTCGAGGCCAGCCTGGTCTACAGAATGAGTTCCAGGGCAGGCACTGAAGCTACAGAGAAACCCTGTCTTGAAAACCTGACCCCTCAAAAAGAACTCTCTAAACTCAACAGTAAATAGCCAAGCAGCTCAATTTCAATTGGATAAAATACTTGAATATATGCTTAACCAAAGATATGCAGACATGAAAGAAGCACAAGGAAAGATAATCAGTAGCACTAGATATAGTAAGCATCACTAGACATTAGAGATATGTGAATCAAAGCCATAGGGAGACACACTACATACCGGCTGGAAAGCCAAAAACAACATTAACACTCGCTGATAACAAGCACTGGGGAGACAGCAGAACACTGCCTTCTCCCATCTGCTGCTGATGCAAGTGGAAAATGACTCTGCTATTCTGGAAAACAAAGTGGTAATTTCTTGTAAATCAAAACACCTTACTGCTGAGCTGCCCTGATCCTAGGAGTCTATGCTAGAGAAATAGAAGCTTAACATTTATACAAAAATCAGTATATGTAAGTGCTCCTTGCTCCAAACACGAAACAAACCAAAATACTTCTTACAAGGGGAATAATTTATTGGACATCTAGACCATAAATTATCTTATGGCAATAAAAGAACATAAACCTCTACCACACAATGACTTGAATGACTCTCAAAGGAATATTGTTTTGTGGTTGGGGGAGTCTATCTCAACTGGCTGCGTAGCGGTTTCACTTCACTGTCTATATAATTGTCAAATGACCAAGCTATAGCAGTGGAGAGCAGGTCGTTGTGTGGTGGGGTCGTGTGTGTAGGAGTAGATAACTGTAACAGGATAGCAGAGGATATTTTGGAGCAGGTAGTGACAGAACAGCTCTCTGTCCTGATTGTGGTGGTGGCCGTTCAGGTCTGTTCACGTAATAAAGTTCATAAAACTATATACTGCTTCTCATACCAAAAAAGGAAAGGACATTTAGAGACAAGGAGGAAAGCACATGGGCAACCTAGTGAAATCCAAGCATTATATGGCACCAAGGTTTGTAGAGAGCCAAATTTCAGCCTTGATAATTGCATGAAGGTTATTTGCATATTGTATCATTTTTGGGAGAAGGAAATATTAATGTAAGAAAAATCACAACAAATCCCACTGTTCTGTGCAATTAATGCATGCTAAAAAAATTCAGTGGTGACTAAAGAGATTAACAGGAGGAGGGGGAAGAGAAAAAAGAAGGGGTGAATTATGGGAGAAATATGCTCAACCTAATATATATATATATATATATGTACAAAAATCTTTCAAATTAAAAATTTAAAAACAAAGAAATAAAAGTCAGTGGAAGAAAACCACAAATGTTTATTACTGTCAAAAACCATAACTTGAAAAACCATGTAAAGCATTCAAGAAAATCAGTGAGAAGAAAGGTGTATGTCATGGAGGGAGGAGGGATTTTACACAGGGATTCTCTAGGTCACATTTGGAAGGCCCTCTTCTTCTTCAGCACTGTGAAGCAAACCCTGGTTTGACACATGTTTATAGAAGTAACATAGACATATAATAAGACTCATTCATTGTAATCATACAACTGATGGCTTTTAGCAGATTTACAGAGATAGCAAAATCATCACCACCATCTCTCTTCCAGGAGAGACCTCTGTTCATTTACAGCACCCTACCCACTCCTAACTAAAGGCTCAGGATTCAGCTCTTTTTTTCTAAACCTCTATGGTTATGCTATTTCTAGTTTCCACACCATGAGCTCCACATTAGTCTAAAATTATTTCAATATAAATATTTTCAACATAAAAATTCTTAACATGTAACCTTAAAATGTATTTTACTAAGAAATTTGACAAGTTATCAGATATTCATGTTGATTCTCTCTAGGCATATGAGTATTTTAAAGACCAAACTTCATCCTATGTAAGGAAAAACACAACTGACAAGATTACAATGTACTTTTGTTGATTGGTGCTTAGAAACGGGACTTTCAATAGAACATCTAAGATTAATTTAGCACAGAAGAAAAAAGTCACCTAAAGGGGACCAATAAGAACTAAGCAATGTTCGGAAAAGAATTAATAAACTCATTTCTGAAGGTAGCACATGTTGTGTTTAATAATGATTCCTACACTATGAAAAGCTAACCCTGTAGAGATGATGCTTCCAGGTGAGGATCAATTTTATTTCTCCTCTTCTGTGAGGCAAATATGTGGTCTCTTCAGAAACAGGTTCTTATCATAAAGATCTAGAGGGTAAACAAAAATATTGGGAATTGTTGTGGAATAATTTTTTTTGTACTCTGTGAAGATGTGTCACTCAGCTTTGTTTAATAAAAAATTTGAATGTCCAAAATCTAGGAAGAAAATTGGGGACAGAAAAGACTCAGGAAAGGAGAAGGCAGAGTAGCCAGACAGAGAACAAGCAGTATGGGCATGAGGAGATGAGGTAATAAAGCCACGAGGTAGAAAGTAAATGTATAGAAATGGGTTTTAAGTTATAAGAGCTAATTAGAAACAAGCCTAAGCAATAGGCTAAGCTTTCATAATTAATAAGAAGCCTGTGTGTTATGATTTTGAAATTGGCTCTTGGGACAAAAACTTGCTGCAAATTGTGTTCAATGTGTGCACATGTATATCCACATAAGGCATGAAAGAACTTTTTTTTTTTTAAAAAAAAAAAAAGGTCCAAAGACATAAAAACAGAGCCAAATGCAGTTTCCTACTCCCCAGTCTCTCATGAAGAATGCAGGATAGGCTCCTGGCTGCACTCTGCGGCTTGAGCCACCAGCTCACCATGAGCTAAGCTGCACAGTGATTTAAGATTTTACTCATGCAGGCAGACAAGGTTACAGATACACAGGAAAGCACATTCAGATGGAAAAAAAATTCCAAACAGGTTATAGTGCTTTTAACAACATGTGTAGATTTAATAGAAAAAGAAAGAAAGAAGGATATAGTTATAAAAATAAATAGATAAATAAATAAATTGAAAAATACAATAAAGTCTTCACAGAAAGAGTAAAATACTGAAGAAAAGAATAAGCCATGTGGAGATGGAAAATATGCAGGGAGCCTGGATTCTGTGTGTTATTGTGCTGTCTTTAAATTTTTGAATTCAAAGATGAACAAACAATTCTGCCAAGGGACACTGGATTATGGAAACTGCTAAGTTAAATAAGCTTGCGTATTTTCAAAATGTCTTAAATTCAAATGGAAGTAGAAAAATATATTGCACTAGAGAAGAGGTTATATTTTTGTGCTGTTGTTTCCAGAAACTGAAAGGTTGTAG
>JAQHUG010000001.1:9541185-9562056 GCA_028555095.1 Dicrostonyx torquatus
ATGCTGTCCAAATTGGACAAGTAGGACACAAAAGAAAGTAACTGCAGAACTTTTCCAAGACAGAGTAGGACAGACAGTCCTTCAAAATTCCTGCTTCATAGGAAGGCCTGCAAGACATATAGGAAATTGACTGCTAAACTTTGCCAAAACAAGGTGGGAAAGTCTTTCAAAATTCATCCATCACAGAAAAGTCTAGTCAGATAGTCTAGTCCTGTAGACTAAAGATGGATGATCCAACATTGCAGAGGAATCTTGGGGTGTCTAGGCAGCCAGATGTCTCTGTCATTTCTTAGTTTTAGACATGGCTTGCACTGCACTTTCGTTTACTCAGATAATATTATATTCTTCTGGGATCTTTGTTGAAATTGAAGACTAGATAGTTACAGTTTTCCTTAGTTATGATAGAAGATAAATTAGGTATAAGATTGAGTTCATCAATATAGGATAGATAATGGAGTATTTTCTCCAAATTTGTCAAATACAGATGGACTTGACATTGTGAAAGTGATTTTTGCTTGATGATTGTTCTTATTGCACATAGTTTCATTTGTGAGTGTTAATACCTTTCCTTTCTATTTAGACAATACCTGATAATTGTTCTTATTGTATATAGTTTTACTGTGTTAGAGTTAAAACCTTTCATTTTTATTTAATAAATAAAATTTTAATTAATAAAAAAGGAAAATAATGTGGAATAATCATTTTGTACACTATGAAGATATGTCACTTGGATTAGTTTAATAGAAAGCTGAAAATCTAATAGGCAAAATTTTCAGGGAAGAGAGGATTCTGGGAAGAAGGGCAGAATTTCCAGGCAGACAAACAATAAGTAGTACAGGCACTACAGAAATGAGATAATAAAGCCACGAAAGTGAATGAATAGAAATAGGTTAATTTAACTTATAAGAGGTCATTAGAAACAAGCCTAAGCTATGGGCAGAGCTTTCATAATTAATAAAAAGTCTCCACATGATTATTTGAGAGCTGTTTGGTGGGACAGATGAAGACTAGCTACAGCAATAGCCTGTAATACTTGGGGGGGTCTATAGGATCTTTGGCAAACAACTGAAAAAGAGGTAACCCACTTCTGCTACTGTGATTTTCATTTGCTAGTGTGTGGCATCTAGGAGTCAATGTTACCCAGTTGTCAACCCTGCAAGCTGCAACAATGATGGGTCTGATAAGCTTTGCCCACTGACGTAATAGTGGTATGGATGTTGTAACTACCTACCACATTCTAATTGGACCTGCTCCATGAGATGGAACCCCCATCTGGCACTGTCATCAGGGCCAAGAGTCTGAAGCCCAACAGGTCATTTAGGCCCTAGGGTAGAACCTAATACTGTTATTTAATACAGTTAAATGGATTAAGAAGATTCTTAATATAGTAAATTAATATCAAATTAATTGTATTTTAATTAAATTTATAAAATCAATATTAAAGCTGGGTGGTAGTGGTGCATGCCTTTAATCCCTGCAGTTGGAAGGCAGAGGCAGGTGGATCTATGAGTTTGAGGCCAGCCTGGTCCACAGAGTGAGTTCCAGGACAGTCAGGACTACACAGGGAATCCCTGTTCCAAAACAAACAAAGCTTAAATCAGTCATCCCTTAGCCTTCATTAGAGAAGCTTTTTCCTTGCAATAGATAAGCAGTTAACACAGAGACTCAACCTTCAGGGAATAAGAGACTATAGAGAACTCAGCCCCAAATGGTACAAGCAGATCACACAACTCCTCCCAGACTCTGGGATCTTTGAGGAAGAGAGTGTGGAAAGATTGTAAGAGCCAGACATAATAGGGTAGTTGCACATATGACCTCACAGCGATTGTGATAGCAGAAACAAAGCCCAAAACAAGTTCAAGAGAGACAAATCCCAGTAGGGAGGTGGGTGAGGTAGGCATGGAATCCCACCCTAGGTCAGGCAGCTGACAGCTGCTGGAAAAGGAGAGTCAGTTTTCTTTAATAGGTGGACCACAGTTCAAGGCCGGCTCCATACCCAAGAGTGATTGGGTAACATTAACGGTATCAGTGTGGGGGGCTGGGGAGAAGAAAACCCAAAGTTGGGTGGGTAGGGAAGTAAGAGTAGAAACAGTGGATATGGAGGAGTTTGGTCTAAGTATGATCAGATCACATTGCAGGAAATTCTCAATTAATAAGATATTTTTAAAAAGAAATAAAATAATTCCTGACAGTACAACAAAGCCCACATAGTCTGAGGACCTGAATTTGGTCTCTTGAACACGCATGATGGAAGGAGGAAATGCCTCTCACAAGTTGTCCGTTGACCTTTGAGGTTACCTGTGCCAAGTTACCCCTCCCAAACAATAATAATAACAAATGTAATAAGAATAATTCTTACCAATTTTGAAAATTAAGTGGCAAGTTAAGATAACCTTCAAAATTCAAATTAAAGGCCAGTGAAGTGGCTCAGCAGGTAAGGGCATTGGCCAAGCTTGATGACTTGATTTCAATCCTGGGGACCCATATGGTGGAAGGAGAGAACCAGCTCCTACAGGTTTTCCTATGAGCTTCACATGTACACTTTGCCCTACCTATGCTCAGACACATACAAATGCACACATGAATAAATGTAATTTAAAACTGAGAGATTGAATTTACAGTAATAACCATATTGATTAATGGCTTAAGTTGTTTCTTAAAGACTTTAGAGGAAAATTATGACACAAGGAAAGCAACACTGGGATGGAGAGGTGCCTGGGTCATTGGAGGCTCAGGCTAACCGTCAATGTCGATGAAATAAAAATGTGTTGCAAAAATCTCACAGAACAAAAGCAAAACAAACTCAAGTAATATGACAGGCTATTATGATGTAAGGTCTTCGGTAACTTCTGGAAATTCTAAGTATCAGGTTGGGAGATGGCTCGGCTATTGAAGCGCTTGCCTCGCAAGCATGAGGAACTAAGTCTGTGCCCAGAGCCCACATAAAAAAACATTGACTGTGACAGTCAGGCGGTGGTGGCGCACACCTTTAATCCCAGCATTCGGGATACAGAGGCAGGCTGATCTCTGTGAGTTCGAAGCCAGCTTGGTCTACACAGCGAGTTCCAGGACAGGCTCCAAAGCTACACAGAGAAACCTTGTAACAAAAAAGAACCCAAACAACCAAATCAAAACAAAGCAAAACACACAAAAAGATCACTAAGTGTGGTCATGCTTGCTTGTAATCCCAATGCTGAGAACGCTGGGAGAAGCCTATTTAGCCGAAACAGTGAGCACCAGGTTAAGTGAATGGCCTGACCAAATTACCTGCTAATTAGTGGTTTCTGAAGAACTGAAGTTAACATCTGGCTTCCACATGCACAGCTTAGCTAGATGTGCAAGCTCACCCACACACATAGACACACACATATCCAGACATACCCCCACACAAAGGTAAGATCTAAAGTTATGCATATAATTTGTTTGAATGCATACATAGGCAAACATATACATGTAATGTGTGAACTTAGCAAATTCAAACATTTATGAATTAAAAAGTATAATTCTGATCTGAAATTTTACTCATTCAAATAATACTCTCAGTTTTCTTTATAGTAAGAATGAGTGTATTTTAAAATAAAACCATATGACTATAACTTTTTATTCTAAAATGCCAACTGATGACAGTGAGGGTGGGGAGAATGCCTTGGGGAAAATTGTAGAAAACAATCTCTAACATGTGTGAAAAGCCTTGCACTACATCATGGCTCGGATTCAGAAATCACTTGTGCAGAAGCATGAGGAACAGGCAATATTTACATGAAAACATGACATCCGCACTGTGCATTATTGAGAAGAAATTACATTATAATGGCAAGTATTCAAATACTTTTGAAGTCCACATAATAGAAAAGAGCCAACAAATTTGAAGTGCAAGGAGCTTTTGTGTGTGTGAGAAAGGTTTTCGCATAGCCCAGGCTGGCCTTGTTATACAGTTAGGATAACCTTAAGCTTGGAATTCTGCCCTTCCTGTCTCCACCTTCTAAGTGTTGTAAGCACAGACGTGTACCTCCATGCATGGTTTGTTGGTGCTGGACCCCAGGACTCTATGTGTGCTAGGAAGTACTCTGTCAACTCTGCCGTACTCTTGGCTCTAGGCAGTAGGCTTTTAAATTATTGTATTTTCAAAACAATTTTATCTTACATACCAAGGGAAAGGGAACTGGGATTGACTTTAATTTTTAAAGATCATATTGATAGGGAAAATATAACATCGGAGATGCTTATAATCCAACACAAAATGAATTCTTAAAACTAGGGCACAATATATAGGTGTTATATATAATCGTATTTCCTTTGATTTTGTTATTTAATATATGTTCAATTAAAAAACAAATGTATACATCTGTATTTATGTATAGAATTACATATATTATTTTTATACATGCCTACCATACACACACACACACACATACATATATGCATGTTTAATACAATATTGATAGTGATTATTCTGGCTGACAGAAAGATGATATAAGTTTCTGTGATTTTTTTAAACAGTCATTTGTTTATTTTTACTTATTTATTTAATTAGTTAATTATTTGCAGGAGGGCCATGCCATGAGGATGAGTGAATGTCAGAGCCTAACTTGCAGAAATTTGTCCTTTACTTCCATCATGTGGGTCTGGGATAAGACTCAGGTCTTACAGCACAGCAGCAGGCAGCCATACTCAGTGGGCCCTCTCCCCGGCCCTGCACTGATTTTCTACTGCGTATTACTGTCCCAGATGGGAAAAGTTTTATACAACGGCAATACAATCAATAAAAGACTTGCTTAGAGCGTGGAGACGTGGCCTGAGGTGCCTGTGTTCCCTTCGCTCCGAGACCTCTACTCCGCTACCAGTGGACGGAGGCTGTGGTCATGCTTTTTCCATGGTTCCTTCCTGTCTCTGATTGTACAGTGCAGACACCTACACGTGTGAGTCTCTGTACAGTGAATCTTCAGGCGATCGAGGCAGACTAACCAAATGGCCCCTCAGTTTAGTCAGGGGGAAATCATCATGTGTTCATATAGATTCCCTCAGCAATGGGAGAATTGGGGGTGCCATGAAGATCTGGCCTACAAAGGGAGACTACAAGTAGGACGTTGGGAACATTTTCATGAAAGGGTTCATGCTACCCGTCTCACTCTCCCACTCCTAGTCTGTCTCCTCTATAATTTTCTCAGTTGGCTCCCAATCTTACCCCATTAGTCGTCTGGATCTTTATTAGCTTTGGATTCCCTTTGCTCTGTGCTGAGCCCTGTCAGCAGTGAAAGGGTAACAGGGACGGGTGAATTGGAACCCGAAAGAACAAGTTACAGCTCAGTTAACAAGTATGTTGGCTAAATGCCGGCCTCAAGGAGGAAAGAGCCAGCCAAAATATTTATCAACCGGATTTGAATTCTACAGTTTGATTTAAATTTCTGCTTAGCAGAGTGTGGGGTGTAGCGAGCTGGCAAACTCTGGATCCCTAATCGGGACTGTCGAAGCAGCAAGACAAACATTCGCGTTGATGCTGACTTCCGATGGCAGGGCTCCTGAGCACCTGCACACACCCCCTTCAGTCACTGGCCACCATTACGGAAGTCTCTTGAGGTATTTACTTGCTAGCTTTTGATATCACCCCAGTTGCATACTGGGCTTCTAGAACAGACATTCTGGCTTTTGCTTAATATAAACTCAGTAGAAAACAAACTTTGAACTGCTTTGAACAAAAGGCACACCTAGACATTTGACACAGCTCAGCATGGCCATGACTTGGGCTGTGCATCTGGCCGGGCTGCCTGCTATGTGACCCCTTTAGGGAACCTTCTCCAAGAGTAGAGTTGTTTCCACTAACCCTTATGTCTTCCTACTATATTGATCCTAACTGCACCCACACATTTCTCCTTATGACAGTTCTTCTCCAGCCTAGCACCCCTTCCTGAGGAGGAGAAATCATGCCCATTTTCATCCCTGAAACAACTGAAACCCAGAGCTCAGTGCTTAAAGGAAAATCACAGAATACTGAAGACAGAAACGAGCGACTGTTCTGTGCCAGGTTCTATGTTTTGCCCTCTCTCCATGGGGTAAAACTCAGGGAATCAGCTCCCCGCGAAGAGAGGATTGTTTCCTTCTCCTTTCACTGCACGGAACAAATTCCCAAAATGAAAAAAAAAAATGTGGCATTTAGACGTGGATCCAGATAGTTAAAGCAGGGAGAAATCACACCAGGAAGCAAGTGGAGAAATCATCCATCGCAGACAGAGAGGTGCAGCACACAGAGCTTCCTTCATGCTCACTGCCCCAAGCAGAAGGAGGCCCAGTTGGCAGACAGCCTGCTGGGGCAGTGCCCAACTGAAGGAGGCACCGTCATAGCAAGAAGCTGAAGGTGGCTTTCAGTCACATTGAAAGCAACTGAAAACTTGCCCTGGTTACTGAAGCCTGCAGCAGGGGAAGAATGCAGAATATGGGTGTGGACATAAACTGAGCCCAGACTCCAAGCTCCTTCTTTTGGAGGAGACAGGAGAAACCCCCAATGGGCTTGTGCTCCTGACTTTTCTAGAACAGATAGATGGGCCTTGAGAGCTTTCATAGTCGGTGGGGGGGGGAATCTTCAAAAGGCTTAAGGAAGCACCACTTAGTTAATACTGACTGTCAGAGGTTTCTAACATGCCAACTAAGGAACAGAAACCTCTACTTGGAACAAAGGGCACAAGACAGGGACCACAGACATTAACAGATCTTAGAGCTCCACTCCTAATCAGGGGGTTTCATATACAAAGGACGTGATACTGGACACAGACATCCGCTCAGAGGTGACCAACAGGGAAACTATGGGTTTACCAATACAGATGTTTCCCAATGTTATGTGGTTATATGCCACATTGGAAAGAGGAGGGAGAAAGGAGGCATTTTGAAGGGAGAGGATTACAAAGGTAAGACAACAGCATTTTAAGCAGACTGCCCTTAAATGCTCAACTGACCACTTGTACCAGGATAAGAGTGCAAATCTTGTCAAGGCTGTAGCAAACCAGAGATGACAAATTAGGGTCTCCATCACCAACCACCAACTACAAATATGGCTTGGAAGCAAGTTATGGTCCTGTGTAGAAAAACCAGGTCCCACTTTTGACAGATAGGCTGTTACCAAAACATCTAAACTACTTATATGCATTTAAAAGGAAACACTGATCCTTAATAGACACCCATCTGCAAAAGGGCACATAATGGAAAGAACCAGAGACAAGAATAACATTTATCCAAGGAGGAAATGAAATGTTTGAAGAATGCACCAAGTCAGAGGTTGATTGCCACCCAGCTATAGCTCGGGCCCAACTTCATTGCCGCCACCAATTCAGAACAGCACCTTGGAGCACCTTTAACTCTCTCTGGGTCTGCACTTGCCTTCAGGCAAAAGTAAGATAAAATACAACCATAGTCTTCATAAATCATTTTTTAAAGTGCTAAATGAAAACGATAATTTTATCTTGTGCACCTTCCGAGGAGTACACCATGCCTGATATGATTCTGAGAGATTTCTGGAAGGCAGCGGTGGGAGCGATGGGTACGCTGCTGGCAGAAACCCAGAGAGTCTGCAAATTATTTATGCAAAAATGGAGTGGGACCAGGACTTCTTATTTGAATTATGCATGCTTCTGTTTTATCAATCCCATTCCACCCCCACGCACATTCGAGGAGTCATCATCTCATATTTACACACCGCAGGGCACACTGCTCAAACACAGGGCAGAAGGATATGGTGCGTGCAAAGAAGAAGGAGTGTTTACCCTGAACGCACACACAGTTATTAATTAATTCAACAGATTTTAGATACACATTTAAAAGCCGAAGCTACGCCCACGGTGAACAGGGGTGGTTTTCCATCCTGGCTGTTCTGCAGGCTCCCCTGTGGTTTAGAACTCAACATTAGTCCCAGCGTTTGATTGCCCTGAACCTCAGTTTCCTCATGTGCAAAATGGGAAGAACAAGACTCCATTCCAGAAGTGCTTAGAAGGCTATAAGACACGCTGATAAAAACAAAGCTATTGTGGGGTGGGGCTGGCACACTGTAGCCTCTGCCCTCTAACCCCAGGTCAAAGACGATTCACTGTTGGTTGTTCTAGGTTGGCATTGTTGGAAGAAACCAAGGACACTTTTCCATGAAGCTTCTAAAAAGCAATGTTCTCACTTCTAGCCGGTCTGAACAGGATCTCAACACGCACCAGGGAATGTCACTTGAATAGAGCTGTGGGATTATGGAACAAGTCCAAGGCCAGCATGGGCAACAAGAAATATGTGAAACATGAAGAATATAAAAGGGGCTAAGAACATAACTGTGTGGGAGAGTATATGCCCAGTGTATGCAAAGCCCTAAGTTCAAGTCCCAGGACTGGAAGATCAACCAAACTGCAGTGGCTTTCTTTCATGATTGAATCCAAGAATCTCTGTATGTTGGGTGTGTGCCATGTTCTCAGTGCTTAGGTTAAGTTTATCAAATGTATCATCGTGACCTCCTTGAAGTCAGACTGATATTAGAATTTGTCAATGTATTATTTCATTAATCTACACCAAACAGGTTTTTGAAAAATTTAAATTATACTTTTCAGCCCCACTGTGTGTGGTTGGTGTGTGTGTGTGTGTGTGTGTGTGTGTGTGTATGAACATGGTACATGCTAGAGTTGGTTCTCTCCTTCTTCTAGGTGTGTCTCGGGGTTCAAACTCAGCTTGCCTGGCTTGACGGTGTTTTTATCCCTAGCCTCAGACAGTTTTTAATGGATATCACCTCACAAAAGGTTCACAGCAGCTCCTGGACTGGGTATTGTTACTATCCCCTTCTATAAGTAGCTAATGGAAGGCTCACAAAGGCTAAAGGTATTGAAGAACACATAGGGCTACAAAGGGAAAGAATAGTGTTTGAATTCAGAGCATCGGTCCAGGGCTATGAACTCTTAGGAGATGTGTTCTCTTGGCTCTTTCCACATCAGAGTCCCTTGTGATGCAGGTATTTAGTTGATGCTCAGTTCTTTCTGGTCAATCAATTAATTTCAATTTGGAAAGAATGTTTTTGCTGAATACCTCTCCCGATATGCATGTGTCCTCGGTCCTGACTCCCATATAACTGTGTACTCTGTCCTGTCCCCCATATAACTGTGTACTCGGTCCTGTCCCCTGATACACCTGTGTACTAGGTCTTTGGACAGGCATTGTGAGGTCACAGAGACGATTAAGACATGGAGTTTTGGGGACATCCTGGGTTGTGAGAATTGTGCCCTTAATGGGGACTGTAGGACACCAATCTTCATCCATTCCTTCCCCTCCTCCCTGAATATTATGAGCTGAATTAGCTTACTCTACCACACATTCTTGCCACAGTGTTCTGACTAACCCCCAGGCCCCACAGAAACAGGGCTGAATAATTGAAATGTCTAAAAATAGAGCCAAACCAATCCTTCCTGCTGCTATAAATTGATTTTCTCTAGTATTTCTCAACAGTGATGGAAGCCGACCAGCATAATACCTAACCACACTGCATCTTCTCCCTCATCTTTGGGCTTCTTTCTCTTCCAGACTCCCCAGCACTGGCTGGATCCTACACCATGCTAAGGCATATCCCCCTGGCTCCCAAGCCATTCTCTTGAATAATAATGATCTGTGTGAACTGTGAGTTTGATCTCATTTGCCGCTGCCTGCTTGAATCTTCACTGTAGACAATCACTTCCTTTCCTAGTTTGCTCTCACCCATTTGAGCATCAGGGGAAATAAAATGATGATTGGGGAGAATACCTACAAGAACAAGAAAACAGATGCAGAGTTCCAATTCTATTCCTCAAAAAACCAAAAGAGAGAGAGAGGAGAGAGAGAGGAAAAAAAGGTATGTGGGGGGAATAATTAGAGAAAGAGAAAGTTGGGGTGAATAGCATCCAAGTACACATTTTGATGATACACTTAAAGATGTCTTTTTTTTTCATTTTTTTCATTTTTTTTTTGGTTTTTTTTAAGACAGGGATCCTCTGTAGCTTTGGAGCCTGTGCTAGAACTAGCTCTTGTAGAGCAGGCTGGTCTCAAACTCACAAAGATCTGCCTGCCTCTGCTTCCCAAGTGCTGGGATTAAAGGCATGTGCCACCACCGCCCAGCGATAAAGATATCTTTATGGAATACATCATATGTATAATAAATATGTGTCAATTAATAAAAAACCCAGTTAACTGGAATTAATTTAGATACATAAATAAGATGACACTGAGCTAATAACAGAAGGATGACAGTCAGACTGCTTTCATTCCTTGGTGTGTTTTAGGAGGCAGTCTCTCTGTGAATTGTAGATTGATCCAAAACTTACTATATGTAGCCTAAGTTGGCTGCGAAATTGAGATCCTCCTACCTTAGCCTCTAAAGGCTGGGATTACAGGCACATAATACCATACACAGTCCAAACTGCTCCAATTCTAACATCTATAATCTATGCAACTGGGAACAAGATAAATAACCTGATTCTTATATGTAAAATGGAAACAATTATATACTTGGCTTACGGAGATATTTTAATGAGATAGAAAACATGTAAATAACTTAGAAATCTCTGACATTTGGTAAAGATGTATTCTTTAAGAATATCCATTGTGGTGGAGAGGATGTGGGGTAAAGAAAACACTCCTTCGTTGCTGGTGGGAGTGCAAACTGGTACAGCCACTTTGGAAACCAGTATGTCAATTTCTCAGAAAATTAGGGAACAATCTACTTCAAGATCCAGAAATATCATTTTTGGGTATATACCCAAAGGATGCTCAATCATAACACAAGGATATGTGCTCAACTATGTTCATAGCAGCATTATTAGTAATAGCCAGAACCTGGAAATAACTTAAATGCCCATTGACTGAAGAATGGATAAGGAAAATGTGGTACATTTACACAGTGAATATTACACATTGGTTAAAAAAAATTACATCTTAAAATTTGCATGCAAATGGATGGATCTAGAAAAAACATTGAGTGAGGTAACCCATACCCAAAAAGACAAATATAATATGTAATCACTCATAAGTGACTTTTAGACATAAAGCAAAGAAAAACCAGTATGCAGTCCACAATACCAGAGAACGTAGACAACAAAGAGGACCCTAAGAGAAACATACATGGATCTAATCTATATGGGAAGCAAGAAAAGACAAGATCTCCTGAATAAATTGGTAGCATGGGGGTCACAAGAGAGGGCAGAAGGGGAAAGGGAAGGAAGGGAAGGGAAAGGAGAAAAATCTATAACTCAATAAAAAAACAATTTTAAAAAGATTGGGGAAAAAAAAAGAATATGCAGTATGTCACCCAGGATCTGATGTCTGGAATGGGTTGCTTTCTTTTTCCCACCATTCTTCCTAGACTCCCTAACAGTGCTTCTGAAGGAACAGACAGAAGATGCCTGGCGTTGGTAACTACCCAGATTCTTCTTGTCCCCTTTATCAGTACATGTGACTATCAGAAAGTCCATCAATGAAGTTCATTGTGTCACCCGAGATTCCCCAGCACAGCTGACTGCTCTGTACACTCATTCCTTGTGTGTTGATAGGGAGACGTCTCAGTAGAGATGCAGAGAAATGCTAAGCGTCGGCTTTGCTCAGGGCAGAGATAGTTATGAGCTGGATAGGTGGTTACTTATTAGAGATATTTATGAAAAGGCATAATATACCAGCTGCTGTTGCAGTGAAGGCCCTTTGTTGGTTTTCCGGCAGCTCAGCCCCAAAATAATCACACAGAAACTATATTATTTAAATCACTGCTTGGTCCATTAGCTCTAGCTTCTTATTGACTAACTCTTACATCTTAATTTAACCCATATCCATTAATCTGTGCATCACCACGAAGTCGTGACCTACCAGCAAAGTTCCAGTGAGTCTGTCTCCAGGGCCAGTTCTATGGCTTCTCCCTGATTCTACCTCCTTTCTCCCAGCATTCAGTTTAGTTTTCCCCATCTACTTAAGTTCTTCCCTATCAACAGACCATGGCAGTTTCTTTATTCACTAATGATATTCACAGCATACAGAGGGGAATCCCACAACAAGCTGCTTCATAAATAATACTCACATAGTAAAGAGGTGCATGCTCAGTGAATGGAGCTAGACTCTCAGAGCAGGGGAACATTTCAGGAGTTTTTCACCCTGGTAAATGGATTAGGGGGAAGGCTGCTTCTTTTCCTTCAAACTTATCCATTACATGACCTGTCCATTTGTCCATGCACACACAGGACACCTGCACAGAATGGTGGCTGAATTCCTACAAACCCAGTCAGAAGCTGATATTTCTAATTTGGGGTGTGAGTGTCTGTCTGTCTGTCTTCTCTCTCCCTCTCTCACTCTGTGTGTGTGTGTTCCTCCATGTACAGATGTGGTGAATGTTGTGTGTGGAAACCATGGGACAAACCTAGGTTTTGCTGCCCAGGTATGATTCACCTTTCTTTTTTTGAAGCAGTCTCTCATTAGTCTGGAACCTTTCCAATTAGACAAGGTTGGTTGGCCAGTGTATTCCAAGAATTCCTGCCTCACAAGAGTAGGGATTACAAGTGCATGCCTCCATGCCAGGATGTTTTTATGTGGATTCTGACTTGGTTTGTCTGCATCTATCTGTGTGCACCATGTGTATGCCTGGTGTCCACAGAGGCCAGGAGAGGGTATTAGATCCTCTGGACCTGAAGTTACAGACAGTTGTGAGCCTCTGTGTAGGTGCTGAGAATCAAACCCAGGTCATCTATAAAAGAAGCCAGTTCTCTGAACATCTGCGCCATTTCTCCAGCCCCCAAACTCAGTTCTTTTTGCTTTGAAGGCAAACACTACCAACTGAGCTATCTTCCCCAGCTCCTAGGGACTGTACTTCTTTCTAGATTACCAAGTGCCTCATTGGCTGAGCCACAGCCTACCCAAGGTCCACATCTTTATAAAGTGTCAAGTCTCAGAGCCAGAGCAGACCAGGGCAGAGGGTGCTCTCACAACCCATCAGACTGCCCAAGGCTCTACTAGACTGGTCTAATGACCCCTCCTAGACACAGTATTTGTCTGTTTGGTTTCTCGGGCATGCATTCCCACCAGTCCCCTTCTGGATGCTGGGATTCTAAGGCTTTACTTCCAGTCCTCCATGGCTGTGCCCTGAATCCAGTTGCCCATCTCTGCTTCATTTTGCTCATCCCTGCTTGGTCACTTGTATCAGTTTTGTCTAAATTTAATCTATCCTCTCCAACCCCATGTCCTTATCACTCCTCCAGAAATGAAGCAAGCTCCCTTCATTTCAATAAATCTGGTCATAATTGCTATAACTAGTTCCAGATACCCATGTTTTCAATAATCTAACTTCCTGCAGCCCCAGGCATAAGTGATTGAGCAAAATGGAATGTACCGCTAGCCCTGACTATTAGCAAATCTGCTTATCTCTTGGCTAGGAGCATAGCTGGAAAGAAAGCATGAGTGTGCTGGGAGAGGGGCAGGGGACGACGACAGAGGATATAGTTGAGTCCAGGGCTGGGGCTGATCAGGTGATACAGTGCCACATCAGTTTGAGTCCCAATCCCTCATAGCCTGGATCTGTCCAGGTAGGTACAATGTGTGTTAAGAGCCAGCACAAGAACATCCAGATTACAAGTCCACCTCAGAGACGCCCTCATTTCAAAGCTGTCACTTTCAAGAGAAGACAAAAGGAGTCAAATGCACTGAGAAAAACAGCTGTTTCCTGCAGGAGAGAGGCTATTAGAAGACACATTAGGAGGAAGAAATTGTCTTAAAATGTAATCTCTCTTGATATTTAAAGCAATTTGCAACATACTGGCAAGACAAAAGAAGAAAATTAAAGACCCGTTCATTCATAACTCAGAGGCGACCGTGCATACATTTTCTCCTTTTCACAATTTTAACTAAAATGAAATCATATTACTCCTAGAATTAAATCTCTTACTGTTGTTTGTATATGTGTGTTTGCATGGCAAATGCATGTGTACATGTTGACATGTGTATGCAAATGTACAGGTGCATGGGTCTATGCCTGCCCTGGAGAGACCATGAATGATGGTCTCTTCCCCTGTCATTCTTCACCTTAGCTTTGGAGACAGAGTCTCTCCCTGAACTCAGAGCTCACTGATTCGCACAGACTAGGAAGCCAGAGCGCTCCACACATTCGCTTGCCCCCACCTTCCCAACATGGATTGCAGGCATGCACCAACACATTCAGCTTTCCCCATGGCTTCTAGGGATTGAACTCAGGTCTTCAAGCACTTTCCTGTCTGATCTCCCTAACCTATCTCCCTACCCATATATTTCCATTTAAATAGCATTATCCTATGAGCTACATCATTAAATCCTGCTTGCAAATCTCATTGTAACCAGCTGAACACTATTGAGTTATATGATCAGAATTTATATAATCACTTCCCTTTTGTTCTCAGTGGAAACTGTATTCATATGTTCACCATTAAGAATAGCATTGTGAGTCTCCAACTTGTAGACATAAGGCTCACATTCCTGAGTTCCTCTTTCCACTGGCATTCATCAGAGCTAGGAAGAAACGTCCCTCCCTGGCATTCTCAACAATACTGGATATTATAATTTATAAAATCCCAAGCACTTATGATAATTGAATATTTATGCCTTCACAATTAACACTTACTTGATTATGAATATTGCAGACACTTTTATATGTTTAGAAAGTATTTAGATGCCTGCTTAAATTACCTGTGGAATTTTCATATCTTTTGCAAATGTATCCATCTTCAGGGTCTGATAATATTTGAAGCATGGATTTCTGAATTGTACAAAGAAAGAGTGAGGAAAGGTGAAGAAAATAGCTACTGAAATCTTTTTAAGTAGACCAGCTAGGATCCTTGTGGAGACTTGCAAACTAACCTTAGGACTAAACAACTAGGAAGAAATGACTAATGACTCCCCTTTCAACCAATTCTGGTGAAGAAATTGCAGTCCTGGTGGCAGCTGCCACAAGAGAGAAAGACGTCCCTGTCCACTCTGTTTAATTTAACTCCCAAATCCAGTGCTGGCCTGACAGATCTGTGGAACCCAAGGCTACTAATGGGAAAGAAGAAGCCATAGTCTCCTCCCTGAAACACACAGAGATTTTCCAGTAGAAAGAGGCCGGGGGAGACTGGGCAGCTGAAGCAAAAACAAAATGTCTGCCAAGGGTCCCTGGTCTTCACCCTTGGTTTAACCACAGTAATCAACAAGACAGAAACCGGAGATGATAAGGATGCGTGGAATCACCATGAGCAAGGAGACGCCTGCGAGGATGCTCTCGCTGTAGCTCTTTTTTTAATTGATTGTTATTGAGCTCTACATTTTTCTCTGCTCTCCTCCTTGCTTCTCCCCTCCAACCCTCTCCCAAGGTCTCCATGTTCCCAATTTACTCCCAATTCTCTGGTAGGGTCCTCATTGTTGTCAAGGTTCTCTGGAATTGTGAATTGTGGGCTGGTTTTCTTTGATTTATGTTTAAAAACCACTTATGAGTGAATATATGTGATAATTGTCTTTCTGGGTCTGGGTTACCTCACTCAAAATGATGTTTTCTAGCTCCATCCATTGTTTGTATAGCAAAGGACACGGTCAACAAGACAAAACGACAGCCTACAGAATGGGAAAAGAGCTTCACTGTAGCTCTTTAATCACTTAGAAATCCACCACAGGTAAGCCTGCCTAGATTCCCTCTACAGCACCTGAATATTCTACTGGGGTGTGTGTGTGTGCATGCGTGCATGTATGCGTGTGTGTATGTAAGAGTGTGGAAGCCAGAGGAGAATCTCAGTGTCAGTCTTCAGAGTGTCCACTTTGTTTTTGAGACAGGGTCTTTCATTAGCCTGGAGCTCACTGATTAGGCTAATTAGGTTGGCCAGTGAGCCCCAGGGATCTACCTATTTCCCATGCCCCGGCACTGAGAGTGCAAGCATGTCCCTCCACACCCGTTTTTAACTTATTATAGGTGGGCACAGCAGCACATAAACGTGTACATACATCTCCTAGTGCACACATACACTCACACACCACATCACAACTTCTATTGCTACATTCATAATTTATTTTCCATACATTCAAATAGCTCAACATTGCAGTCAAGTTGTCATGGTAACACGGTGACAAATCCCGGTGACAGATACGTGACTGTTCACGGTGGTCTTTCTTCACTGTTTTTAGAAGACTGAAAGTTTACAGAGAAAAAAAAGTTTGAGATGACAATCATCCTACCACAAATATACAAGGAAGCGAATACATAAAAGTGTAATGTGACAATAAAACAAAAGCAGTGATTAGAGGAGACTACAGCGAAGGTAACAGCATGAGAGCAGATGGCTAGAACAGCCTTCCTTTTGTTGACACTGCTCAGGAATCCAGCCCAGGGAATGGTGCCTCCTACCGTGGAGAAGTTTGCCCACTGTAGCTCTCCTAGTGAAGATAACCCGAGGCCTGCTGTTTGATGAATTATCTTTCACTCTAGCCCCACGTTGGATTGCCAAAATGTTGCTGTTGGTATTTTACTCTTTATTCTTTTGGGGCCCACCACCCAGCTCCCTAATAATTCACACACAAATGGAGACTTATTTTTACTTGCAAACACCCAGCCTTAGCTTGGCTTGAATCTAGCCAGCTTTTCTTATCTTAAATTATCCCATCCATCCTTTGCTTCTGGACTTTTATCTTTCTCTTACTTCTGTAAATCTTACTTTCCCTCTTACTGGCTAGCTGTGTAGCTGGGTGGCTGACCCCTGATGTCCTCCTCTCGTTCTATCTTGTTCCTTCCTTCTCTTGGGCTCTCCTCCTATTTATTCAACCTGCCAGGCCCTCCTATCCTCTCTCCTGACTAGCTATTGGCCGTTCAGCTCTTTATTATACCGTCAGGTGTTTTAGACAGGCAAAGAATTACAGTTTCATAGAGTTAAACAGATGCAGCATTAACAAAAGTAACACATCTTTACATTGTTAAACAAATGTTCCAGAGCATAAACAAATGTAGCACACCTTAACATAATATTCTACAGCCCCTGATTATCTCCCAGGTGGTCTAGAGCTCATCAATTTGATAGCTGAGATTAAGCATCACACTATACAACTACTTCCCTTAATCATCAAATTCTCAGATTTTCCTACCACATGAGCTTCCGGGATAAAGAAACAAGACAATCAGGGGACGATATGGAATCCAACGATAGAAAAAGTTCCTTAGCTACCCATATAATAGAGTCTGTCTGGCTACAGCTACTGTAAATACAGTCGCCAAAGTCGAGAAGGTATTTGGGTTTCATGGTTCTTAAGGAGAGTGAGGCTAAAATGCTGTATATCACCGAAGTCGCATCATCTAACTTGAAGGTAGCAACCCGGCAGTGTCATGGTCAGAGGTATGTGGGTGGCCAAGGTACTGGTAACTGTTCCAAGTGGCAGACAATATGACAGGTCTCTGGAGGTGAGAAGTGTGAGGTCTTTCCCCTGCCAAGGATAAAAAGGGCTGACACATGCCCATCAAACCATGGCATCTGTAATACCCATGGGCAGACGTGCCAATCGACACAGAAATAACCGCATAACTTTGGGCAGAGAAGTAAAGTAGGGCACAGCAAAAACTTAGGACTTAGAAGAGGAAGGACATAAGGAAGGGAGATGCCTGCTGTTTTGGTCTTAACAGGCAAACGGGCATTCGAGGAGAGTATCAACTATGGAATGTGAAAATGTATTAACTTTGGAGCTCGGTCTGGCTTAGAAGGGCAGTGGGATCACTTGCTAGCCGTTTTGCATTAAGTAAGCCTTTTCTGTGCCTCTGGTTTCCTGCCTGTACACTGAAATACCACCACCTAACTCACGGGCTTTTCAGTAAAGGTTATTTTAAATAATATATTAGATGCCGATACAATAGCTGCCACTTAAAAGTATCCAGAAGCCTCCTGTCTAGTGTCACTTGCATATTAGCCAGGTTATGGGTGCCCATCAAGTTCAGGGGCTCCAATTCTGTACACTATGGTGCTCCATATTTCAAAAGTTTTTAAAAAGTACTCCGCATTTTAAAAGTTTTTGGAAACATGTGAGTGTTCATGGTTGTTTAGGTGAACAGACCAGAAAGAGAATTCACTCGAAGCAGATTGCAAGACTATGACAAGGTTTCACAAAGTGGCCTAGGCTGGTCTCAAAATTCTAGACTCACATGCTTTTCCCACTTCAGCCCCCAGATATACCTGGGACTACTGGGGTATGCCATTGTACCTCATTATTTCTTTATATTAAACTCTCTCTCTCTCTCTCTCTCTCTGTGTGTGTGTGTGTGTGTGCCCCACATGTGCAGGTTCCTGTGATGTGTGTATGTGTGTGCATGTGTGTACAGGTATACATGTATGTATATGTGAGCATAGATGCCCAAAGTTGATGTTGGGTATCTTCCTTCATAGCTCTGCACTTTATTTATTGGTGCAGCATTTCTTGTTGATCAATCCCAGCCAATCTAGCCAGCCAGCTCACTGCGAGGAACCCCTGTCTCTGTCTCCTTGTGCTGGGATTACAGAAAGGCCACCGTGCCTGCCACCTTTTCTGTATGTTCTAGGGATCCAAACTCCAGTCCTCAGGCTTGCACAGCCTGTACTTTATCTGCCGGGCCATCTCCCCAGTCACTTCCCACTTTGCTACAAACACACATGAGAAGAGGGGAAGCATACAGCTCCAGGCAGCAGGGTTGGGGCATACATGCTCCAGGCAGCAGGGTTGGATTGCCTGCTCCTGTGCCTTGGTTCTTTGTGGTTCTTGTGAAACTCAAGGCCGAGGACGCTCATTTCCCTCAGGACCAGGCAGCTAGCAGCCAGCGTCTTGTGTATTTAGTCTAGAAGTGTTACTGGTGATGCTTTAGTCATCCTCACTATCCTTTAGACCCCTTAAAGAAGACTTCTAAGTCCACTCCTTGCCAGCATGTCTCTTGTGTTCATGGTCTGAGTATCTAAGGCAACATTTCCGGGGTTAGCATCAGGCTTGAGAATTGCTGGGAAGCAGTGGTTCTAGACCTTCCTCATGCTAAACCCTTTAATCCAGTTCCTCATGTTGTGGTGACCCCCAACCATAAAATTATTTCCTTGCAACTTCAAAACTGTAATTTTTCTACTGTTATGAATCAAATAAATATCTGATATATAGGATATCTGATATTAAGCCCCTATGGGGGGTGTCGTGACACACAGGTTGAGAATCCCTGCTTTGAAGTATAGCTATGGCTTCTCAAGAGCTTTTATTTAAGGCCATTGTACACACACACTCTCCTGTTGGTCTGTGACTTTAATAATACCAATTTACCTTAAGGCAAAAGTTTCTCCCTTCAGAATATTGAGGTCACAAGCAAATGAAAACACAGAATATATATTAATATATTCCAATATTTCCTCACTGTATCTCCGTGGCATCTTCCTCCTTCATTCCCGGCTCTTCCATTTCATCACATCAATGAGGAATAATTGTTACTTAGGAGAACACTGGTTTTGAGCTGACTTCCTTCAAGCCTACACCACGTGAGCAAAAGTGACAAGCACAGAGGCATGGAGTTTTTGTTGTTAAATATGAGAAAGGAAGCAGAGGAAAGTACCAAGTCAATGAGTCTTGCTAGGGAGGCTTCTAAATCTGTCCTGCTGTGAATTCAAACTGGGACACAGGGAACTTCACATCTTTGCCATGTTTTTTAGGCAGTTAGTAATTAAAAGTGCATCCAAAAAAAAAAAAAGGCCTTGAAGATTTGTGCCCAACTCCTATTTGGCTCATCTGAACACAGAAGCACTTGTGAAATGCAAAATTCTTTAATCACTCCAAATTGCCCAAGCACTAACCAGGCCAAGAGCATCAGTTGCTTCTAAAATAAGATGCAGGTGTTCTGCTCAATCTACATGCAGTCTGCTCTTTGCTCATTTTAAATTACTCTTCATTTGATGTGCCCGTCGGAGAAGAAGGATTGGAGGAGGCGTTCTCTCTCACAGTCTCACTAGTGGAAGGGAAGCGGTGATTCCAAATGTATCGAGGAGGGCGGGCTGGGATAGGACAACAGAGACACCAGCCACCCCCTTGTCATTGTGTTAACTGTACAAAATGAGAGGAGCAGATGCAAGTCCCCAGGGACACCCTGACCACACTCAAGGTAGATTGCAGTATCAGCCCAAATTTTTCACCACCATTGGATTCTTCCTGTTTGCCAAGTAATTATGGAGATTTTCCTCCCCAGAAGTGCACTGTGGATTTACCCCTGCATTGCCTTTGTCCTTTACAGTTTCTTTATGTGCAGATAGAAGAGACAGTGTGTCAGGACTGAGCCCAGGTATAAAAAGTCTGTGCGATTCTCTCCCTGGGACTCTTGCTGTCACAACAAATAAAATATGGATGGGATGACCCTCTAACCCCAGGAGGAAGTAAGAAATTGACTCAGTAGAAGTGTTCAATCAAACAGAATGAAAGGAGCCCAACCTGAACTATCTGGCTACCAGCCCAGCACAGACACCTTAGCCAAAGAACACTTGTATTCCTATGTTCGTGGGTATTTGTTCTCCAGCAAACTAAACCCAAGCTTTAGTGAGCTGAAAGTGTAGGACACACTGGCCACTACTATTCTAAGTGTTTCACATGTGCTAAACATAATGAATCCTCTTAACAGTCTACACAATCCTGCAGCATGATCAAGCAGATCCAAACCGCACATCTAATAAATGACGAAGCAAGAACTCCAGCTTGGGTGGTGTAGCGCCAGAGCCCCCTTCCCTAGCCCCTCTGTTACTATCTGTTAACTTCAGTGTGATCCCCCTTCACGATACAGCAGTTCTGCTCATCCGTTTCTCTGTTGCACTTGTGTACAAGATGAGATACTATTTATAATGCTGATAAACACGAATGGTGCGGGACAATTCTGTCAATCATGTTTTAAATAAA
>JAQHUG010000001.1:9562366-9621494 GCA_028555095.1 Dicrostonyx torquatus
ACACGAAGAGTGTAACAAGGAAATGTACTGAAACACACGTTCTCACTGTTACCTATGTTAATACTTTGGATGCCTTAGGTACATATATGCAAATGACTAAGGAAAAGCCCCCAAGTGAGAAATGATGTGGAAGGTGTTCAGAATGGGAGCTTTGAGGTTCAGAAGAATTCAGACATTATCAATAATGTTTAAAGCTTTAAAGATGAGACTGTATTTGTGTATTATCATTCAGTTACAATTCATATTTCCATTTTTTTCCCTAAAAGATTCTATGAGAATCTCAAAAACTTGACCTACAGAATGCTCTCCGAGCTTAATACCCACTGTGTAATAAATAGTTGGAAAGTTTTGATCCATAAAGGTTTATCTCCTAATCTCACATTACAGCATCTTCATTACATGCTCTCCCTTTCATGAGGTACAAAAGAACAGAATAATAGCTAGCCTTGTGTGGAATGACTTTGGTGATCCTCTAAACAACCAGCACGAAAGAGTTAGAAAGCAGATGGTGGGGCAGTCTAGCAGGAGACACAGTCAACTTGGCCTGAACTGCTCTGGGTTACTTCCCCAGCTTTCCCACAGTCCAGTCTCCATTACCACATGTATGGTATTTTACGCACCAAAGGCGTCATGCAGATCTTGGCTATTACACAGAGGAGAAATCAGAGGCGTGGGCAGGCAATGGAGGGTCTCCTGCTAGTAGGGGATCCCAAGCTGCGATCCTAGCCTTTTCCTGTTCACTGCATGTCTGATGGGATCGCCTCAGTTTCTGAATGAGAAGAGAACCAGAGTGTCCTCGTCCACCCTGTGGGAAACCCTCCATCACCTGCACCTGCACAGGGCACTTACATAAGGCACAAGCCTTCAAGCAAAACCTACTCCTGGAAGAGATATCAGAGAGGTGAGTCACAGCTGTTAGTCTACTAATTCATGAATTCTTTCTTCTTAAAAATGCCTTTCTACAGGCTTGCTGGGTGCTATGAATATGCTTCAGAGAAGGTGGTTTTGACATTAGGAAAAAAAAATCCCTTCTCAGGAGCTCAGTCTAATGAGAGCTGTGTGCTCTTGCAATATTATCAAATGGGGCAGGGCAAAGCTGATATCCCATAACATGTACAAAGGAGGATACAACTGAGACTAAGTGGAGTTCAGCACCGAGTGCAGGGCTGAATAGCATCCAACCATTAGTCCATCCAGTGCATAACATCGACAAATAGGGGACAGAGGACTGCAGATGCAGCTAAGCTTTAAAGCATGTGTCCAGGGCTCCTCCTCTCAGAACAAGATGACTAAGGGCAAAACAAGCAAGCAAACAAGTGAACAAAAGTCCTTATGAGCAAGAGATGCAGAAAAGGCACGTGACAAAATGTAAGAGCCTATTTATGTCCAGAGCTCTCAGAACCCTGGAAATGGACTCTTTCTGAGCAAATCTTCCGTAGTCCCAGGGCTGGTGCCTTATTGAATGGTGAAACACAAAATACTTTTCCCCAAGACCAGGAATAAAGGAAAAGTCTATCCTCATTATTATCTGTTCAACAGCTGATAAGGTGGAGAAAAACAACTTTAGCTCCACAACACTGCTGTCGTTACTGACACAATAGTACCGAGGACTCAGAAAATCAGAGGTAATTTTAAAAACAAAGAAGTTAAGCTAATTGAATGAATCAGCGAAGTTACATAATGCATGCGAGTAGATAAGCTACTATATTTTATATAATAAATAATTCAAACATAAAGCAACTTAAGATAACATGAAATAAGATGCTTAGGAACAATTTTAGCACAATATGCATAATCTATCTAGTGAAAATTCTAAAAGTAATTGTCAAAAATACATTTTACTGTGTGTGCTTGTGTGTGTGTGTATGTGGTGTATGTTGTTGAATATTATTTTATGGTATGTTAAATTTCTGCTGTGGAACATTTGTTTAATGATGCAAAGATGTGTTGCATTCTTTTATGTTGCATAAAACTCTGTGAAGCTGTGTTACTTTGCCTGCCTAAAACACCCAATTGGGCTAATAAAGAGCTGAATGGCCAATAGCTAGGAAGGAGAAAGGATAGGTGGGGCTGGCAGGCAAAGAGAATAAATAGGAGGAGAAATCTGGAAAGGAGGAGGATCAAGGAGTGAGAGAAGGAGGAGGACTTCAGGAGCCAACCACCCAGCTACACAGCAAGCTACGGAGTAATTAGTAAAGAAAGGTATATAGGATAAAGCTTAAAGCCCAGAGGCAAAAGGTAGACAGGATAATTTAAATTAAGAAAAGCTGTCAAAAAACAAGCCAAGCTAAGACCAGGCATTCATGAGACAGAAAAAAACTTCCATGTGATTTATCTGGGAGCTGGTTGGTGGGCTCCCCAAAAAGTAGAGGAAAAAAAAAAAACAATAACCAAAACCAGGTATATATCTCCATTTGTGTATGTGCAGGATCTTGCAGCTCTGTATGTCTGCAGAGGCCATAGAAGGTGTTGAGTGTCCCCCTGCTTTCTGCATATTTAAAACCAATTTTAGGCTTTTTAATTTTTTATATGCATGAGTGTTTTGCCTGCATGTATGTCTATGTGCTACCAGAGCACCTGATACCTGTGGAGGTCAGCAGAGGGCATCGGATCCCCTGGACCAGAGTTACAGTCTACTGTGAGCCCCCAGTGGATGTTGGGAACTAAACTGGGATTCTCTGCAAGAGCAGTGAGTGGTCTCAACCCCTGAACAATCTCTCTGGCACTGTTCTCCATTTACTTTACAGTGTTTTTGAATACAGCTTTATCATATTAAGCTACATAGTTATACTATGTCAATTTTCACTAAATTGATGGAGAAACCTCCGTCAAAATACCAGGAGAATTTTCTAAAGAACTTGTTCTCCCAAATTTAGAATTTCTAGAAAATTTTACATAATGTAAAAGTAAAAATAACCCTAAAAAATAAGAATATTGGCTGGCTTAGATTAAATGAATTTAATATTTAGTCCTAAAATATAATAATAATTTTAAAAAGATGATACTGGTGTAAACACTAGAGAGTGGACCAATGGAAAAGGTAGAGTCTAGGGAGACAAGAATTACAATGGTGCAGCACTTTAACTGCTTTTCAACAAACTGGTTTCCCATTTTTTATGGGAAAAATGTTTTAATAACTAGGGCAGGGGTGAGGGAATGCAAAGCCCTTGCCTAGCCTGAGTGAGGCCCTGATTCCTATTCTTAGTTCTACAAAACAAAGTATGGCTGAAACAATTGGACATCTGCGTATTTCTGTGTACTTAAAACAAATCCCAAATCTTATCTCATTCTATAAATAAAAATGAATCTGTCACGGATCATAGGCTTAAATAAAATCTAGGATTCTAAACCATCTATGGGAAAACAGAAGGTGATATTTTTTAAATTTGCTTTTCCAATTTTATTTAAAATGCAGGAGGCATGAGTCAGCAAAACTGAGCAGGTTACAAACATCTGTCCCGGAGCAGAGACCCCTTCCTCTCACAGGCAAGAAGGAACAGGTCCCTGCCTGTCTCCGGGCTTCAGCTTTCTCTGTCACATCCTGTCAGTCATCTCTATAGTCTTTTTATTCTAATATAAAATAGGAATCTCTATAAAATCATGGCACCAGTAATAAAGCAAACATCCAGAAGTTTCCCCCAGTCACCTAAGGAAATAAAGCAATAACGGTAAGTGTGAAGTCCATCTCATGCCATTTCTTAAATACAGCCATTTTTATAAAGACACCCAGCATTGTGCAATTCATACTCTCATTATAAGCTTCAGAAGGGAATGTTTTTGTGACTTAGAGAGAGACAAAGATTTCTTAGAATTAATTTTCAATAGACTTTGAAAGATTTAGATTCAATCAAATTTTAATTTTTTTCACTTTAGAGGCATGTTAGGAAATAAAAAACCCTAAGGTTTATAAGACAGTATTGAAATATTAGCATAGCTAAAAGTCTATGACCATTATACTTGTTAAAATTTAAGAGTTTGATAATATCAAATGTTGGCATGAATATAAAACAAGTAGGAATCTCACTCACTCTACTAGGAGTGTGGGGGCCAGCCATGATAAGCTAAGTATGGACAGGTCACCCAAAGGAAGTTCTTTATTTCCAACCATTATCACCTGCCAGAGTAGAACTCAGCCCTGGATAAATTTAGTAAGAGACCCGAGTCTCAGTTTCCCCTGAAGCAATATCTTGTAGCAGGAAAAAAAAAACACAAGTTCAGATAACCCAGCCCCCACCCAAGAGCAGACCATTCAAAGGAAATTCCTGCCATTCTAAGAGCTGTAGATAGAAACACCTGCTAAGGCACGGACACCCCTAGACAAATGTCAGCCAATCAGGGTCTTGAATGTCAGAGATCCCTCACCCCCACCTTTACTACTATAAAAACCCAATTCTAATTGAGCTCGAGGCTCTAAGGTTATTCCAATACGTTGGACATGCAGAGAGGCCGAGTTTGCAAACTTGATTAAAATAAAGGCTCTTTGCTTTTATGTGTGGGTCTCGGTTTCCTTGTTGGGCTTGAGGGGACTTCGCAAATTTGGGCATAACAGGAGTGCAAATGACGTAATCACTTTGGAAGGCTACTGGAACATTTTTAGAAAGCTAAACATACATTTACTACTTGACCCAACAATTCCGTGTTTATGTACTGGCACAAGAGAATTAAAAATACCTATTTGGTAAAATACTTGTATAAGACTATTTCTAGTAACTGAAAACTGGTAAAGCATAAATGTCTAAAATAGATGAAGAAGTGAAAATATTTTATATTCAAATGAAGGCCTGGTAGGAGAAACTACAGACACTCAAAACAACCAAGAAACATCTCTACATCATGTTGAGAGAGGAATTAGCTAGGCAAAAGAACGTGTTTATGCATCAAAAAGTGTATATGCAGGGCTGGACTCTTGGCATAGACTGTTTTCTTGGAGAGGATGAGCTTGAAAGGGAGAAAAGGCACCGAAGAACTTTCTGGTAGCTGCAGCTTGTCTATACGTCATTTTTTCTAAGTATATACAAGAGTGAAAACAGTATACATTGACTATCAGACTAAATAGATCTGTCTGTGCTCAGGAAGTACATTTTAATGGCTAAAAGGAAGTCAGGAGTGGTAGCACTTGGAAGGCAGAAGGATCAGGATTTGAGAGCATCCTCAGCTACACAGTAAGTCAAGACCAGGCTAGACTATGTGAGAATTTTGTCAGAAAAAGACATACATAACTTTTTAAATAGGTAGGATAATATTTTACCAAACCCCACCGAGGAAAGACAATTGCATTATTAATAACTACAGGATGCAGAATGCTACTTTGCAGTGCACATCTATATGAAATATGTACATTTTCTCATTTTTTTACTGCAATGAAAACTAGCCAACATTATTATAGAAAGATCTCTTGGTTTTTCTTCTATTTGCTCTTTCTCCCTCCCTTTGTTTCTCCCTCTGTCTTCCCTCCACACCTCCATCTTTCTCCACACTCGCCCTCCCTTTCTTATGTGGATGTGTAGAAAATTGGAGCAAGGTTTATCAGAGAATTCATTCTCATATAATCCAGAAATTAAGACTGTGTGGTACCCTAGGAAAACACACAGCCAGATATATGTCTATCAGATCTCTTCCCACTGCCAATACTAGCCAATCAAGACCTGAGTTCTTTATCTGGCTTTATCTGCAGTTACTACAGATAACTCTTTCTAATAAACTGATACCAAGTTCATAGAAAATCAAATGTATTATATATTTCTGCCCACACTCAGTTTCATATAGCTGTCTTTCTGAGCTCTTCCCTGAATGAATAGCCACAAAAACACGAACTATACTTGAGATGAAAGCTAATGGATAGTTTGCTTAGAGTAATTCTTCTCTTTGCTGGAATACTATGCTTTCTCCCTAGATAGTCCAGAAACATTTCATCCCATCATCTGACATGGTGAAAAGGAAACGACCAATCATGAAGCTTGATTTGCGAAATCCATTGAAGTCGTCACACATTAGTGGAGCACCCACTATGTAGAGCCTAGAAGGAACACATTTTCCTTTGTATGGCTCCTACACAACCATGTCTTATAGTGATCATATATTCACTTTTCAAAATGTATATGTTTTATAAAAATATGTTCCAAAAAATATGTCTGTTAATAAACCAGGAAACTAGGGTATAAAAACATAACATTCTGTATTCATACAGAGGCTCACGAATCTGTGCTATGCCTTAAAGGTGGAATTCCATTTCTACACCAAGGCAAGGGAAGAAGACAAGAAGATGCACAGAGATGGAAAACCTGGGTAATAGAAAGCAAAACACACCAAGAAATGATGCTTGGAAAGTCAGTCCATGAAACAGCTTTCCAAACAGGATCTTTCCTAAAATGAAATGCCTTGGGACTAGTGAGATGGCTCAGCAGATTAAGTCGCTTGTCACCAAACTTGATGACTTGAGATTGATCCTAGATACCCACAGAGTGGAAGGAGAGAACTGACTCCTACAAGTTGTCCTCTGACCTCTCTATACATGCTGCAGCATGTCCACACACAAATATAAACACAGATAGATAGATAGATAGATAGATAGATAGATAGATAGATAGATAGATAGATAGATAGATGAGGCAATTTGAATAAAAATGGCACCATAGGCTAACAGGGAGTGGCACTATTAGAAGATGTGGCCTTGAAGAAGAAAGTATGTCACTGGAGGTGGGCTTTGAGGTTTCAGAAGCTCAAGCCAGGCCCAATGTCTCTCTATCTTCCTTCTACCTATGGACTTGGATGTAGAAGTCTGAGCTACCTACCTCTCCAGTACCACATCTACCTGCGTTCCGCCATGCTTCCCACTAAGATGATAATGGACTAAACCTCTGAGCTGAAACCAGCTCCAGTTAAATGTTTGTTTGTTTTTTTTTTTTATAAGAATTGTTGTGGTCATTGTGTCTCTTCATAGCAATAAAACCCTAAGGCGATAGATAAAATAAAAGCAAATGTTTGTGTGCCTAAAGCAGCCTCTTCCCACAAGGTGGTTGTTACTGTCTCCATTTTACACATGACCAAGGTTGAGCACTGAAACCACACAACTAGCATTAATGGCAAGCCTGAGATTTGAATCCAACCAGGCTGAAGAACCCTTGTTCTTCTCTAAGTTAGTCTTTGATTGCCTTCATTCGGTGGAGTGGGAATTTTATTCAAAATTTGTTTCCAGCACGGTGGTCACACACAAATACCAGCTTCCCCTGATGTAGACTAGATGTACCTACCATGTTGAATCATTTGTCAACCCTTGCCTCAAGGACAGGTGAATAAAAGGAACAAAGATAAAAAGTCACAAGTTCCTTCCCATATAATCTAAACAAAAACTCCTAGAAACCCACACCTTGTGCTGACCCCAGTAACAGATTCTGAGGTCTCAAGACCATACTGAAAGAACGTGACCTGCAGGCTACGAGGCATCACACATCTTCAGTAGCACAAGCCAAGGCAGTGCTTCCACCCTGCAGACTACAGCAGGAAGACTGCAATATGAATTGGGTAAAAGGGAGAGCTGGTCCGCCAGCAGCCATTGCATCCCTAGCTGCCAGACGGGAGCTGGGACGGCTTCCTCTTCACAGGGGTCTGCAAACAAGGCAGTGCAATGCTAGAACTGCTAACTGTCTGTCTGAGCTTTAGGGTGCTGCAAGACAGCAATAAGCTGGAGCCTAGGAGACTTGATTAAGTCAATTTGGGAAACATTTTTCAGTCTCCTTGAGTCTTTAATGTAAATCATTTTATAGAAAGGTTTGGACGTCCATATAGTTTCTAAATTCTCAGCTATGGTATCCTATAGATCCATTGAACGGCTGCTTGCTGACCTCAGGGCCAAATGTTCTTTTCTTTCTGGCCCCACTGTCTGAGGAAGATCAGTGAAAGAAACACCCTGAGGTCTGACACAGGGGACCCCTGTGGTAGTCGCCCATGTCTCCCCAGCCTCCTGCTGCTCACTCAGTTATACTTCGGGGGGCTAATTATGTTGTGACAACCACCGAGAAACTGAATCCCACCCTCATTTATCCTAACAGCATAGCAATTCCCAGCAGGTGTTAGGTGGTTAAAAATATTAAAACAGAAAAAAAAAAGAACACCCAACCCAGATGTAACGCATATAAATACTACCACACAGGTGTTGGGGGAGTTCTCCTAATTATACAAATTTGTCTCTTTTTCTTGACACTTCAACTTTTCTGAACAGTGAAATACATTTCTTCAGTGATGTCTTATTAAATTTAAAATTTCAATGTTCTATGTTTCTGAGGGCTTTCACACGATTGTGACTTCAAATTTTCTTCAAACTCTTCAAGTCAAGAAAATTAAAGGTTTAGTCATGGTGATTTGCTCTTAGACAGTATAAGAACTTTTTTTCTTTCTTAAAAAAATGCCTTTATCACTTCAGGTGTGAAAGTGTGTGCTCAAACCCAGCCTCACACTCTTCTCCCATCCCACCCTATCACCAGGTCCATTAATGCAAAGATAGTTGAGTTTCTTTTTACTATTATTTTTATTTATGTTTGTGTATGTCTGCATCCATCTGCAAGCCATATATGTCCCCATGATCACAACGCCCAGAAGAGGGTAGGTACCAGAGTCCCTGGAGCTGGAATGACAAGTTGCTGTGAGCTGCCAGACATGGGTGATGGGAATCAAAGTCAGGTCCTCTGGAAGAGCAGCATGTGCTCTTAAACTGAGGCATCTTCCCAGCCTAGCTAGTTGAGTTGCTACTTATGCCTATTTGATTTTTTCTGATGGATGCCAGAGAACTTCTATGGACTCAAAGAAAAACAGCTTAACAAAGAGACAGTGGAACTGGAGAAGCACAGGCTACACACAGAACTGCATGGAGCAGATAGTTATGGGCACAAAGAGGCAGTCTATGGCCACACTAAAGTGGTACACTTTTTTTCCTTCACTCGGAGCCTCTTTTCCAAGTGAGCCTAGAGGGCATCCTCAAGCCCTGTCAGAGTCTGCTAACAATCATACTGAAAGTTCTCTTTGGGGGTCTCATGACATTTAGAAACCATCACTGTCAAGTTCTTCCCAAGGCCATGGCAATATAAAGACCACGAGTCTCTAAGCCACCATATATAGCTCACTGTTTTGATGGTAAATTAGTCCTAGAACTCATGGCTCTAAAGCAATAGATCTCATCATAAACACCACCAGAATCAGCTTATAATAATTTGTCAACCATCAACTCTCTGCAAAAGGAAAGCAAATACCCTTCACTCCTTAGAAAGCCATTCTCAACCACAGTAGCCAATTGATGTCACTTAGAAAGTTTCAAGAGAATCGCTATAACTGGAAGCAACATACCTAAGTCAGAATCTCTTGCAGGGTGGGGGTGGGGATGAGCACATGAGATGCTTGGCTTTTTTAAAAGAAATTCTCCAAATGATTCCACTATGCAACTGAAAGTGATAATTATGAGAGTGGAGGAGATGGCTCTGGCCATAAGCATAAGCATGAGAATCTGAGTTCAGATACCCAGCAGCCCTGTGACAAAGCTGTGTGTGGTGGCATCTGTAACCCGAGTGCTAGGGAGGCAGAAAAATTCCTAGGGCTTGTTGGTCAGCCAGCATAGCCAACGTGGTCCACTTCAGGTTCTGTAAGAGGCTCTATCTCAAAACAGAGAAAGCAATTTGAAAAAGAAATTTTTTGCACCTCCACACTTATGTATGATGCACAGGTACTTACACACACACACACACACACACACACAGAGAGAGAGAGAGAGAGAGAGAGAGAGAGAGAGAGAGAGAGAGAGAGAGAGAGAGAGAGGAGTCTAACAGTCAGGCCATAACCCAGACTAAGAAAAGTAGAAAAGGCAGAAGTCTTACATCAGTTTCTTAAGGGCCTCTAAGTAATTTGAATGTTTATCCAAGACCATGAAACAACGTTATCCAGGAGATTCCAATAAGCATCACTGATTTGGATTACAAGGGTACCTGAATTCAGTCAAAGGTCTGCTGGTGCCTAGACTTGTTCATTTCTCAAGAATCAAATTCTGGAAGGGATTATCTAGTGGAAGAAACCCTCAAAGGGAGACACTGATCAGCATAAAGAGATTACAATGTTCCCGGGCATGAATAAAATGAAGAACGCAAAGGCTAAAGGAGGGCAATGCAAATCTATCCACAGAACAACTCCAGCATGCCACACGTTCTCGCTCAGTCACAGTCTCCCAAGTCTCCCAAGTTCTTCTCTTGGATTGCAAATCGACTTCTCCCACTTTCTACCTGGCTTCTCTATGTACAAATTTATGAGAAGTTCATTCATTCAACACATCAAGGGACCTGTGTCTTTATCTATTCACCCCCAGTCAGCCTTTGGGTATCTGTAAAGGTCTGCTGGTGTGCCATACCAGGGTGAGAATGACAATCACAAACAAGACCTACCCACCAGAGTCTGCAGTTCCTAAGGCTGCACAGTCTACAAAAGCCAACACCTCACTAACTTACAGTGAAGTACCGGAAGTAGTTCAGATACTAACCGAGAATTACTGTTCTACAGAACCCAGGGCAAAGGAGGGACAAAACACCAATAACCCCATTTCTCCCCTGAGCCTATTTTTATTATTCTTATGAAACACATAAAAGACATGTTGGGATATGAGATGGGAAATAGTTTAGGCAGTCCGCATATCCCGAAGAGTTCTCCGCAGTTAGAATAACCACTCTGAAGCTGTACTGCTTCACACTGGAGTTTACACTTTCACTATGAAATATAATTTTATGTACTTATCCACTACCAAAAATGAAAAATCCACAACAAAGTTAGGACTAGAAAAACAGTTAGTTTTCTATCCTTTTACCTATCTCATGTCTATTACCCGGACCAGTCTTTTCCATCCCTGGAATGTAGCCTCTCTTGAAAGTTCTCTTTTCTACATGGTATACTATACCCACATGCAGATACCCAACAGTCAGGTGGGTCAACAGGTGAAAACCTTATCCTCTGATCCTCAAGGCAAGGCAACACATGCTCATGAAGCTGAGCTGGTTAACAACTTTGATACAGCTTTTAGTAACTCAAATCAGAGGTAAAAATCTCTTATTAGGGAAGAGCATCTGGAGGCCATGACTCCAAATGGTCCCAACAATTATAAGGGGAAACTCACGCTACAAGAGTGAGAGGTCCAACTTCCTATCTGTCAGGCAGGCGCCATGCAGAGAGAGCGCACCTGAGTCATCCCAGTTGTTTCTCCTGGGCTCCAGGTAGTCACGCCTTAACTAGATGTGATTGGTTGACAGAGTTTCGCCATCAGTTTAGGCCACAGGATGAAGAAAGATAAACCATAAAGCTAGAACTGAGGGAAGTTATAGCACGCAGTAGTGAAGAAAAGTGAGGACATTAATATTTTTGCACTTTTGTGCCACTCAGGATGAAGCAGTATTTATTCAAGTCTTACTTGGCATAGACATTTCCCAGACACTCTTAACTTTGCATTTTTTTGTGGTTTATATTCTTGTCTTTGAAAAGTGGGACATGAGCGTCAAGTAAAAAAACATTCAGTACATTATAAACCTAAACATGGGGCCCAGAGATGCCTGCTTTCTAGCTGGGGTTTTCTTGATATCTTTGATAGCTCGCATCTCTCCATATCTTTGTTTGACTCTTGGTAATAGCCAGATTCAATCTCCCCAGACAAAATTCTCAGTCCTTGTCAACTCCTGTTTCTTCCTTACTACACATGTCAAGCTGGACTCTGGGCCTGTTAGTTTTTATATCAAATTTCCTAAATCTATCACATCTTATCACTATTAATAGTCCTTGCCATATTTCAGTATCCAGTCTGATGCCTAAATATACCACCAGGCTCTTCAATGGTTTTAGAGCCCACGTAGAGTCTCTGTCCATCCAAGCTATTTTTGAGTGGCCAAAGATTCTCTGTCAGCAACCTTAGAGTGTTCTACAGCTTCAGTTCTAGTCCCAAAATGGACCGATGGCTTCCAAAAGACCTACCATCTCCTGTCATCTTCAGCTCTTCTGTTTATCTCCCCTCCTGATGGAAGATCATTTGTCCCTTTCAATCTTCCTGTGTCCTTTCAAGTTCTCACACTTAAAAAAGAAACCCATGCTATTTCTGTTTAAAATGCCTCCTTGTCCCCTTCCTCCCACTTTGTATGTTAAACACTGTCACATCCATTAAGACTCCTCTTAATCCCCGTGTTCTCTGGGAGACTTTGTTTTGCTTTATCAGTCTGTCCCTTATAATCCCAGGTGTTATCCTACAATAGAACAAATGTTCCTAGAACATAATTACTTGTTTATGCGTCTGATTTCTCGCTGGACTAGGGTAACATGTGACCAAGGACTGTGCCTGATTCTGTGTGCTCCTGGGCATCCCATTACCAAGCAGAGCATGACAAGGAGCCTATTCCTGAATCAGATTCTGAGGAACATATAGAAAGCAGCTTATCAGGGACCGTGCCGTAGGTTTTCCAGTTAACAAACCTAGCATTTGGTCCCACTGCATGGGTGCTAATTAAGGTGTGGCTTTGGGACCAGAACCTGTGGAAGAGAAGGACAGAACTCAGGAATGGATTAGAGGGTATCAAAATGGGTATCAAGCTGCGATATTTAGACCAATGGCCAGCTACTAGTGCTTTATGGTACATCTACATGGCCTTTTTGCCTTACCTCAAGTTGGGCCATTGTGGGAGAGCATTTCTGTGTGTTGTATAACAATTTCCTCTAAGATTAAACATCCCAGACTGTAGGAAGCTCCTTAAGCAGAAAGGTAAACAACTCAAAACAGCTTCAGGAAGTCCCTGAAACTGATGAGATTCACTAGTCCTCTCACCGCCTGAGTAAGCAATAAAAGCTGAAAACTCAGCTCAGGAGGAAAGAAGCTGAGCTGCAAAGATCTTAGAGGACAAAGCTGCAAAGAGGACTCTGAGACCAGAAGTAGAAACCAGCAGAGCTGCCTGGAAGAGGCTTAGATCACAGTTGCCCGGAAAGGACACTCTCCAGTCCATTGAGCTGCCTGCAGGCTGTTCAGGATACTCAAAGTTCCAAGCTTTTCTGAGTTGTAACCCATGCTGGGGTGGACTTTGGTGATGCAACTGTCTTTGAGTTGTTTCTGCTCCTGTAAGTGATCCCTCACCCATATATTCCTGTAAGTTTCCCCAGTAAAATTCATGGTTCACCAAGTTGGGCTTTGGTGGTGTCTGTATTCTCATGGGTCATGAGCTCACTATCTGGGGTAAGTACACGTGTGTGGCCTCTCCTCAGGAAAATTTGGCCTCACAGCATGAGGATCCTAAATCCTTTCTTGAATGAGGGACACTAGGAAATGGAATGATCTTGTGTGATAAGGCTTTTTGAAGCTAAGATCCCTGAAGGGACAGATCACCTGATAGCCTTAACATTGTGGCAACAACCTATTCCTCTCACAGAATCAGGGGCCTGAGTACAGCATCCACCACAAAGGCTGTGTTCACTTCCTTGTGAATGCAGCAGACTGACTGAGGGATCACAGGTAGCAGAAAATGGTAGTTCCCCCAAAACACTGCTGTGAATTCATGAGAGGCCTGCTTATTTTAACAAGAAAGCTCATAGAAACCCCAGTCCCTGAATCCAGAGCTAGAATGAGAAAAGATGCCCCCCACACACACACAAAATGCTGGCATCCATAGAAAACCAAACTTCTCCAGAAACCCCCAGACTTTACTGGCGGGAATACGATGTCATGGCAAGGGCACCAGATGATACAAGGGAAGTAGGAAGCTGTGATTTCTGCAGCTGGGCCAACCACCCCTCCCTGTAGTGGCCCCATGGCAGAATCCTGCTTGGGAAGAGAGAACTAATGAATATTATATAGGAAGCAGAAATTTCTGTCATACAAATGCAGATTTTGGAATCCAGGTTAAAAGAAAAACAAGTGGCAGGTAATGAGATTAGGTAATATGGAGACCTGGCAAGTGCACGAAATAATTGTTTTGTAAAGTGACTCTTTCCCTCTTAGCAGAACGAAATTATATGAATTAATAAGGCACTTTAGACAAGACAGAGGAAAGAGAGTCTAACACAGTAGAAACAGATTGCCCGGACAAAAATCAAAGTCAGCTCCAATTACAGAGGCAAAGAGGAGACTAGTGAAGGAAAGGGCAAAATGGGAACGAGATACCACCTAGCATTAAAATAAAACAAACGCAGAGCAGAGGCACAAGGACGTCAGCCACGTACACCACCGGCCTCCTTAGAACTTCAAGTGAGAAGTCAAAAAGACAGCTGGGGATGCTGGGAGCATGTTTGGAGCTGGTTGCCAGTGTTCATAAAAGAAGGGAAAGGTCACGTTCTGAAGATAGAAATAGGCTGCCTTGATGTGATGATGGGGCTGCAAAGAGAGCTGTGATACCGAAGAGGAAATGAGTTCCCCTCCAAACACCCTCCCTGCCACAGCTGTTACAAGAGCAGGTACCATTTAAAAAAAAATCACCAGGAACTGATCAACTAAGAGTCCCTGAAGTCAGAGTGCTGCAGCTCTGAAGAACAAGCAAAATGTTAAAGAGCTCAGAGCGCAGTAAGGATGGAGTCAGAGAGCAGAATAGCCAGGATCACTTCTGTAGCTAGGGAAGACTGATGCAAAGAAATATTGAATGAGCCATTATGGATTTTCTCTAGAGGCGTCAAAGCATGCTAGTGGTTAGGGTCACTCACATGCACCAACTAATGCAGCCCTCTGTGCAAATGGTGGCTCTGTCCATTCTCAGAAAATGCTGGCAACTTCTTGACCACAACTTCCTTTGAAAGTTTAAGATCTATCCCCTCACTGTATAATTGATTTCTATTTCAGGGAGGTAGGGCCTCTGCAGTGGACACGACACAGAGTGTCCTGGCAGGGATCCGGAGTTTAATTCTGGCTCTGCCAACTAACCAGCTCTAAGACTTCAGAAAAATAGCATATTCAGTTGCCAGACCTCATTTCCTCATCTGCTAAATGAAAGAGCTAGACCATCTGTCTCTTGGCTCCCTCAGCCTCTATGTAAATGGATAATGAAGGATGTGTTTTCCTTCTAATAATCCTTCAAAAAATATATTTCAACAGTACTTCTCCAGAACAAAACATTTCCTAATAATTTCCCTTTGAGAAGTAGGCAACCCCAATTCCTTTACCCTTCATTTTCCCCCCTGGATTCCTACTAATAAAAATACTACTTATAATATTTTAGTAATAAAATCTGCCAAGGCGAAATGACTTAAGTAAGCAAATCCTAGTCCCCCAAAGCATCTCTCTTTGTGCCTCGTCTTCAGAGGAGCAGCTCCTCAGGTCAGACTTGCCTCTCCAGGCATTCTTTTCCGCCTTCACACTACAGCTGGCAAATACAGAAGACAACCATCTTTCTAGAATTAAGTAGGCGATGGTGGACACCAGTTCTATGAAGAACTCTTGTTCTCTTCAAAGTATCTAAAGACTAGGAGGATATGGAGACAGAGCCTCAGGATATTAATGGTCAAAAGAACTCCACACATATGGCAGGTGCATTTTAAAGGTGATGTGATGTAGATCAAGGGCCCGAATGGATTTTAGAAAATAGAAGAAGAGAGTAATTTTCTTCTGTTTCCCCAACCCCTCTTTTCCAAAACCAGTCTTAAAAACAGGCATCTGGATAAGGTAAATTTATAATTTCCACAAAGGCTGGGTGAGGCGGGCATTGTTTCTCATTGTATTTAGTGAGCCCACAACTTTCGCATTGCCCATCGGTCTTGCCATACTGTGTTCTGAAGCTCATAGCAGCTGAAATACAAAGAACAGAGAAAATTATTCCAGAAATGGGCTATATTAGAACTATTAATTTCTTTTGTCAGTTTTAGATAAAAATTCTTCCATATTTCTCACAATAATAATGGTCTCCTCTAAGAAGTAGATGAATACTAGCGATAATTCTCAAAATAGCTTGGACAGCCCATTCAAAATGAACAGAGGAGGCAGCGGGAACCCATTAGTTAACTCCGCTTTTCATAATGCGAGGAAAACTGCTGCGCATGTATCCTCTTCTTCTGCATATTTCATAGTATTGGAATAGTTTTAGACAAAAGCATAAATAAAAGATGTTCCTGAGTGTTTAAACAGTATATTGTATATCCTGTATTTTATTGTGACTTAATCTTCTCATGGTACCATCATAACTATATAAATAATTAGAGTTGCATCTTGGGAGAAGAAGGAGAAGACTATTCTGAGATGCATAAGGAAGGATTTGGTTTTTATTAATTACTCATACACACTTTTATTCGTATTTCCTATGAACTGTTTGACCCCAGAAGTACAGTGAAAGCAAGAATCTCGCACACCTTCCTTTCACAGGGCTGGCGTCCTGACAGTGGCTATAATAAAGAACCTATAACCTAAGATACACCACCTCCTGTGATGTGAAGGGGGTAAGCGAGCAGGTATGGTCTCTGTCTCAACAGGAAGGAAGGGAGAACAAAGGATGGAGAGATGGTTTAAGAGGTTTCTCAAGGGAATAAGAGGTGAGTTTTAACCTACCTACAACAAGCAGGAGCTATCCTGATGACAGTGGAAAGAGGAATTGGATGAACGGCTCTTCAGAAGTACTCTAGTGAGGTTCAGTCAGAACACCATCTCAGACATGTCCCACATGGCTGCCTTACCTCCAAACAGACAAGTCACCACTACTTACCAGCAATCTGTTCCTGTATTCACTCGGTATATGCTTGCTGAGCACTTACTCTATGCTATCTGCGTTCTAGAACTGCCGAGCTCATGAACAAACACAATAATGACCGTCAATGAACAACCAGTCTTATGAGCAAAGGCAATCCTTGCCTCTAGCCTTGATAAAAAGGCATAAATGGGACACAGTGTGACCAATAAATAAATTGCAAGCAACAATAATCCTGAGAGGAAAGGACAGGGCAGCGATAAATGAGGGATTGTCAAAGGATTCAGGAAAGGAGAAGAGTGAAAAATTAAACAGCAGGCACTACATGTTTTCTTCTCTTCAAAACCAGCCAACTTCTTGACTTCATTAGCTTTGTGGGGAGCACATTGTTCTCCCAAAAAGCTTCTTTTAGATGTTCTGAGAAAGGATGCTAATTAATGATGGTAATACCAGAAGGTTTCTATTTAGGAAATGCTTGACTCCAAGGAGGAGACGTGACACGAAGCCATGCTAGAGAAGCCCAGGGGGCCATTTGTTCACTGTCCTCTGTGAAGAGGTCATTCTGATGTTTAGTGGAGAAGCAATGGAGAGAGAAAATAGAAGGATAGACCAACAATAGTGTTGCTTCAATAGTCTAGGGTGAGTTTTGCAAAATCTAGACTGGGAGAGGGTAAAGAGAATATTAAAAGTTTTTAAAATATAAGATGTAGTATATAGATATAAAATGATTCTTCAATTAGGAAGAGCAAGGGAGAAAGACCCTGCAACATGTAATTATTTTAAGTGGCTGTCCTACAGGGGGTGGCAACTGTCTTGTAATTCCACTGTTATGGCATATGTTGAAAATGCCACTAACAAAAAACTCAAGTTTTGAAAGCTGGTTCCCTAGCTAGAGAAACTGGCCTGGCTGAAGGGAGTAGATCACTAGGGGAGGATCTTTGAAGGCTCTATCAAGTCTATGGCTCTTGCCAACCCTTTTCTACATCCTGGTGTGCTATGATGTAAACAGCTGCCTTCCAGCCACACACTTTTACTACCAAAAATTGAGCTTCGCTGATACGCTTTCTCCACCATGAAGGACTGAACCCCCTGAAACCGTAGTGCAAAATAAAGCCTCCCTTCTACATTGTGCTGTTGCCTGTGTGGGTCACAGCGATGCAAAGGTAACAGCCACCAAGGAAAAGCAGAACATAGGCATGTGTTTTCTGTATAGCAGGAAGTGAGCTTGGGAGCAAAGAAAACTCTGTTGGAACATTTCTCAATAAGAAGCATTAGAACTGATGGATATCAGAACTCCTTATCTCAAGGAAGGTGGAGGAGTTCCCTCAGAAAACTTCAAAGACAAGACTGTAGTTTCGGATGTTCGAAGTGGGAATAATCATCAGGATGCTAGCAGCAGCTAACTGAAGACATTGGAGGCAATTTGCTGACGTCCTAATACTCTATTCCCACCCATTCCCACCCACCCTGACCCTGGAAATGTCAGTATTACGCTACCATGAGGACACTTGCTGTTCAGCACACCTCTGGGGGCCAGGAAGAACTGAAGTAAGAGGACACAGGATGGGCCAGACTCCGAATGGCATCTGCCTCAAGATGCCATTGTCCTGAAGCAGTGTTGGAGACCCTGCAGTCAGAAGTCTGAGATCTTGAAAAGCCCAACAGGCTTTGAACCTCCAAAGAATTAGTATTTCAGGTCAGGTCCATATTGAGAATCAAGCAGGATAGAGTCTCTCATTTGAAGGAAAGGAAGCTTTCTGTTACATCAACCTTCAACTAATTGAAACCACTTACACTGGGAAGGGAAATTTTCTTTCTTTAATCTACAACGTTAAATGTTAATATACGAAACTTTCTCACACAAAGAACATTTGACTACCCCCTGACTCAGTCAAGTTGACATCCCAAATGATAAAATGAAATGAGATGAAAATCACAAAATGCTAAATGGCTGTGCCTCATATTCCCCTTGCCTTCCAATAAGCTCCCTGGAGGCACAACCATTATGTTATGAGTTAGCCTAGACCATATGTAGAGGCCCAATGTAGACATTTTGAGAAACAACACTAGCTAGGCACCCTGAGTGGCCACACCATACCCATGACTAAATGAGATATGGCCTTCAGCCTTCAGCCTTTTCTAGCAAAGGTCCAGTATCACTGGAGAGGGACAAGATATCTTTGATGTGTTTTAATAATAGAGCTATAAAAAATGTAAGAGAAAATACATGACTTCCCTTGTACTGATTATGAGGCAAAGCTTTGCACAGCAACATAAAATGAATAGGACTTCTATCTCATGTGCCTATGATATCAATTTTAATAAATCATATCTCCTAACATACTGTTGTTGTCACTTCATTTGCTTTCAGAATCACAAGACTGGGAACTTTCACATGGCTAGATCCATGCCTTTTTGCCTATATGCTTCCCAGTCCCAAAACACCGCAATCAAGATATTGATGGATGGGTGAATGTACAGAGGATCCATCGTCTTCAGTCTGTCAACCCTTGCCACACTCCATCATGTACAGCTCGAAGGCAAAGCTGGGTATGCCACTGACCTATAATCTTAGCACGTGGGAAATGAAAGCAGGAGATCAGAAGTTCCAGGTCAGCAATGACTACATAGTAAGTTCCAAGCCATCCTGGGCTACATGAGGCTAAATACTGCCCCCCACACACACACATACAAGGAAAGAAATCAAAGCCCTAATAAGAAGAATTATTATTTAGTGAACTTCTACTAATACTGTGTATCAATTTATTTTAAATCCATACCATCTCCAGCTGTGTAGGGTGGTTCTTTTACCGATGAAATTTAAGGATAGCACTAGATCCTTGCTTGGATAGTCAGTGGCAGAGCCAAGACAAAGGCTGTTGGGGAGATAGCTGAATGGATAAAGTGTTTTCCACACAAATGTGAGGTCCTGAGTTCACATCTCAACACCCACATAAAAAGTCAAGCATGATAACATGAGCTGTAACCAAGCACGGGCGAGGCAGAGCCACGTGGATTCCTGGGGCTCAGTGGCCAGCAAGTCTAGCTGAATCTGTGAGGGAAGACACTGACATTGACCTATGGCCTCCACATGTAAACTGTATGTGCACATACATACGTACATGCATGTAAACACACACATATGTAAACACTTTAGGTAAAGTTTGAACCTCAGAGCCTATTTTAAAAAAATCAGCATGTGTCAATATATTCAATTTATTAGAGAGCACAGACTGACACCTGAGATAGGACAGGCAGGAATGGGTAATCTGTCCTCCCCTATCTAGGACAACTAGTATTATATAGATAACATCAAATTACTTAAATGCCAGTCATAGCCAATAGGGCTGTTAAGCTGTGTTGTAGAATAACTGCAGAAAACTCATGCCTGTGGCTGTCAGACCGCCTGACACTAGAGGGGTGTGCTAATGACTAAGCTTGAACTGCGAGGTTAGAGAAGGAAGAAATGGAGGCTAACTCTCACCCACGTTGGTTTTCCTTCCTGGTCTCATGAGCATCAGCAACCTTCCCCACCCACCCGAAGATCCCTGCCTACAGATTTTGCTTTCTTTTCCTAGCAGTTTCTCGGCCCTCCTGAAATCAGCCTTAATGATCCCTGCTTAGCTACCTTCTTATGCTGCAGGAAAAGGGCTAAGGAAAGAAAGGCTTATTTTGTGCTAGCTCACAGTTCCTTGAGACGTTTGTCCATCATGGTGGTGGGAGTAACGCGCACCATGGTAGGATCCAGCAGACACTGGAAGGGGAGTTCAGTGCTCAGCTCGCTTTCTCTTCTAAGCTCAGTCCTAGGTGCTGTTCACATCCAGTGTAGGTCTCCCTCCCTCAGTTAAACTTCCCTGGAAATGCCCTCACAGACACGCCCACATGTCTCCCAGGTGCTTCCATATTCCCACCAAGATGACAATGCATACCAACCACACAGCGTCTCTGTAGAGACAGCACATCCCTTCTTGAAAGGCTGACTTGTGCTAGCAGCCCCTCCCTTTGCTCCTTTTACTCCCAGCCCCAGGGTGGAAGCTGCGGCCTGCCTGCAGTTTCTGTCTTTTTGACTCCCTAATGACATCACGTCTTTAGCTCCTACTTCTCAATTTTTTAGATGAAATTTTCCCTTTTGAGATAATGTATGGCTTGTCTTCTGACCAGATGCTGACTGACATGGTAGAGATGGAAATGATTATCCTGGCAACGTTCAGTTCTAGATTCAGGTAGAGAAACGAAACAAACCTTCAGGATGCTGTAGTGTTTCTTCCTTTCTTAGAAATGACTTCTTCCTACCTGTCCGTATCTTCTTACATCAAGTCATCCCTTATCGACTCTGTAGTGAGAGCCTGAGGCCACAACGAGGCGCCTGCTATTCCTGACACTTCAGTAGCCGAAGTCAGAGTTGTCCACGGGAAACATTTCTTCTAGCCCACTAGTGACCCTACTAGTGTCCACAATTATCTATGCAACGCTGACTGGGGCTAAATGGTGAAAAATTGGTAATGACACATGATCAGATCATACACACCAAAAGTCCATCCCTAAAAAATGGGATTCACCCATGAACAGGTCAACCCAACTCAATCCAGAATGGACCACAGTGAGCCCTGGGAGTAGTTTGAAGGGGTGGCAATCTTGGATGCCTTCTCCTGGATCCTCAGCTTCCTTCTTCCCTGCCTGCTTCTCATTCATCAGGCCACTCTTAAGGGAAAGGCAAGCCCATCAGACAGACAGTGGACAAAGTAGAAGATATCTAGGTATCTCTCCTCCCACTCCTAAGTCATTTCAGTCTATTGAGGTTCTGGAATCAGCAGCACACTGCCTGTGTCCTATGGGAGGTACTCTCTGGCCAGTTAATCTTGATTGAAAACCACTTCTATGGCTTATGATGTAGGACTCACTTATCCAGCTATTTAGTGTTTATTTGACGAATGCATATTAAGCAGCTACCACTGGGCATTGGGCCAAATGCTGGAAATAAAACAGGGAATGAGATTAGGTCTTAGCCCTTACAATGCTACAATGCCTTTATAAATGGTTATTAAAGACAAACAAACAAAAACCCACTCTACGTCCTTTCCTTTCCTCCTGCCAACAGGCTGCCCTGAAGTTGGGGGTACTAAGACCCCTCTTGTTGCTTGTGTAACCTTGGTAAATCACAAGGCCTCTGAGCTTTGGTTTCTTCAACTACAGACGAAGGTCAACATCCCAGTGTGGCAAGATTGTTGTGGACAGGGAACGACTGTGCTCAGGAAAGAACTGCATACCAGCTGTATGCCTTTAAAGGAACCCGGCCCACTTCGTTTCCCTCATTATACTTCATGTGCCCGTTTCATCTGCAAAGCCTTTTCACTGAAATGATTGAACTGCTGCTCTATGTTATGTTCAATAATTCGACTTAAAAATTCTCAGCTGGAGTTCCCTGTCACAATAGGAGAAGTTGGAAAGAGTTTGGCTTAAAGTCAAATTAAACCAGAAAGGAGAAGGATTGCAAGCTTCGTGTCGGTGATGGTGGTGCTTTCTCACATCTATTCTTGAACCTGAGCCCTCTATAGAATGTGCTGTAAGATCCTTAAACTGACATGGAAGTTGGTGCTGTTTGGCATTTGCTAAAGAAAGCCGACAGTGTGATACCTCTTGCCTGTCCCAGGAAACAGATGAATTAGATAGCATCCTTACTATGTAGTGAGGGATGCTAAGGGCAGGCTTGGCCAGCTAGCGCTCAGGTCTGGGTTTCCCCTTTTAGTCTGTCCCACCTTTAGTCGACCACCTGCCTTTTGCCATCAGAAATCTCACTGGGTTTGTGAAAGTGGCTCTTGTTTTTTTGTTGATTGGTATTTTTATTTGTTAGTCCTGTAAAACTCAGAAATGGCTACCTTGCCAGAGGAGGGAAAAAGATCCCCTGTTTACCAATAGAAAACAAAAAGCAAATATTTATCTGATTTACACAGAATTCTAAGCCTACCCAAGTGGAAGGCATGCCATTCACTGGGGGAGGAGGGCTGTGTGTTGTGCAACATTACCTTCCTATCTCCCACTGAGCGTGTGTGCAATGGCGTGTGTTATCATCTATTTTACTAAAGGTCAGTCAATCGGTGGTAATGGAGGAAAGGTGGCTGAGCCTAATGAGGCATGAGCACAGCATCACCCCTCAGAAGGAACAGCCAGAGAAGGCACAGTGAGCCCTGCGCACCATGCCAAAGGTGTACCTGAACCAGCAGAGGGCACTGTCAATTCCAGTGACTTTGTTCCCTTGGCTAAAGAGGAGTTGAGTAAGCCACTTTGTTGGAGATGTCTTTCTCCAGCATCTACACCAGCCATCGTGTTTAATTTCTGCCTTGACCCCAGACTGACATCTTCTCCCTTGTTCTGCTTCAGGAGCTTGAAAAGCAGCCACCAATTCCCCAGCCTCCCCAGAAGCCAGCACTAGTCAGTTGTTCAGGGGTCATCAAGACAGAGACCTAACAGCTGAGAGTTATGGCTCAGCTTGGAAGAGAACTCATCTTTCTTGCAGGGGACTGAGTCCTGTTCCCAGTACCCACACCTGGCCACCCACAACCTCCAGTAACTCCTGTTTCAGGGCATCTGATGTCTTTGTTTTGCTTCTGGGGCTACTCATGAGGCATATACTTAACAGACACATATTTATTTTACAAAACAAATATGAATTTATATAAAATTTTATGTATTTATTGCACATATTTATCATATTACAATTTTTATTATTTTAAAATATATACTTATACATATATAAATTAAATTATTTATTTAAAAATAATAAAACTTTTTAAAGCCAGAAATATGAGCATCTGATAGAGTACCAGGGATGAAATTCCAAACATAACTAGTATAGCCTTTTGCCCACTTACTTTTTTTTCTGCTTATAATGTAGACAAGATATCTAGCAATTCAACAACCATTCTGTCTTCAGGAATAGCTATGGAGATAATAAGGATTCAACTTGCTAAGAATATGGTAAAATAACACAGGAAAAACAATATGGATTTCACTAGTAATGAAGAAGTTCTGGGCCAATACCAGAAACATTTCTTTATATGAGAAAACAAAATCTTATTTATGACTGTGTGGCCCATTTTCTTACTGTAAGTAGCTGTGTTTTGAATGGTACAGAGATTTAGCTTTGGTTCCAATGAAGCTTATGACACAACATGGAAAACAATCCCAATATATATGAGTCAAGAATAGCATACTGATTTTATGTTGGCTGGAAAGGAAACAAATACTAAGCACAACCATAAAAAGTGCCACAACACAAAAAAGGCAATGGAAATGGATACGATAGCAAAAGCTTAAAAGTCCACTGGATAATTAGTCTGATAATGGTCGTAGGGATGAAGTAGTTTAGAAAGAACAATCATTAGGATTAGGGACATAGAACATAAACTGGAATAAAACTGCAACGAAACTTTAAGTAAAATGCTTATCGTAAAGAGATAGATCAAAAATAGACTATTCAGGTATGTTGGTACACGCTTGCAATCCCAGTGCTCATGAGGCTGAGGCAGAAAGATTACTGAACATACCAGGCCAGTCAAGGATATAAATTAAGTACCCGAGGAAATTGAAAAACAAATAAATAATAAAAAATAGTATAGTCAATTATCTAATAAATGTATGAGATGATCCATCTTTTGTTTGTTTGTTTGTTTTGAGGCACCACCCTGTGTAACCACCCTGGCTATCCTGGAACTCACTCAGTAGACCAGGCTGCTCTCGAACTCATAGAGATCCACCTGCCTCTGCCTCCGAGAGCTGGGATTAAAGGTGTGTGCCACCTTTAATCTTCTTACTCGTAATGGTCTATCTTCTTACTCGTAATGGTCTATGTTCTTACTCGTAAAGAATACGTGTGTTAACACTCCTCTTCTAAGGGGAGGTTCTAAATACAGCTTCATGGAAGAGAGCTTGTCTAGCACGCATGAGCACCTGGTTCTGGTCCCCAGTGAAGCACCACAATAGAAAGGTTACATTGAAAAGAAAGAGGAATGATGTCATCACACATTACCTAGGAGTATGTATGGGTGTCAACGTTTTTGAAAACTATTTCAAGATATCTACCATAGTGCAGCATATTCTCACTTTATGACTCAGCAATCATACTTCAAAATATTTGTAACATAAAGAACCGAATCCACATGCTTTTGAAAATGATCTATCTGTAGGAGTGTCCGCAAGCAACATTATCCCTGGTAGCCCTAAACCAGCAACAGCCCAAGTGCTCATTAGCAACAGAATAAATAACAACCACACCGCAGTATGCGGCGACAGAGATGAATCAGCTAGGCTCTGAACAATACCACAAACACACAACCGTGCTACCTGAAAGAGACCACAAGCTAAAGAGGAAATTGCATATGATATATGCTCACGTAAAAGTGAAATGCAGTTCACACCACCTCCAGTATTAGAAGCCGACATGATGGTTACTCCGCACAAGTGGAAGGGAATAAGCAAAAGAAAGATCCAAGAGTGATGTCTGAGGCACTGCTGATGGGCTTCTTAGCTGGGTACTGAGGCTGCAGCTGTGATCCCTTTCTTAAAGTGAATCCAGCTACATAGTTAAGATACATGAGATAAAGTGGACCTAAAAAGAGTTATCAGGGGACATTGCTTCAGAGGAAGGGTTGGGTAAAATGTCTCATTGATGGAATGACTCAGTGAGAATCCAAGTTCTCAAACACTTAGCCCTCAAGAAATAAGACATCAGATTAATAAGAGATGTACATCTATGATTCACAAGGGCAGCGAGTGGAACCGGCCAAGGTGCGCATCAACAGATGCCGGGACAGTGAAAATGTGGCAATGCACGCAATGGAATTTTATTCATCTGTAAGGAAAAATGAAATCTGCAGAATAAATGGGTGAGTCTGGAAAGTATTATATTAACCAAGGTGGTCCAGATTCAGAAAGACAACTATCACATGTTCACTCTCTGGTGAATCCTAACTGTTAATGTTAAAATATCTGCATGTGTATAAGCGGATGGGGAGGGGCATAGGGTATGACAAAGAGAGGAGACCATGAGAAGGGACAGGGTGTGTTGAGGAAAGACGGGAAAGCAGCATAACATCTGTGACAGGAAAATGGGAAGGAAGGGTACAAGGAGAAAGAGCAGAGGATGGGGTGGGGGAGAAAGGAGAGGAAAGTGAGCAAAACCAAATTCCATTTAAAAATATTTAATGATATTCCAGACTTAGTTGACTCCCAATGGGAAGCCTTACCCTTTCTGAGGAGTGGATGGGGGGTTGTACAAGGTGGGAGGTGGGGGGGGAGCTGAAGGAGAGGAGGGAGGGGGAACTGGGCTTGGTATGTGAAATAAAAAAATTTTAAATAAAAAAAATACTATAAGGAAACCTTATATTTTGTAGGCTGACTAAAAATAAATAAATGAAATTTAGCTTTACAGAAACACGTTGCAGCTGCAGGGTGTGTGCTTATCTCCGCAGAAGCTTCACACTCAAGCGTAGCAGGCAGGGGCCTCCTGCATGCACACACTCAGTTACTAACCTAGTGTTAACCTGGTGTCAGACGTGGTTCTGGGTGTAGCAATGCTGAGAGAAAAACCTCAACCTCTTGGGACTACTATACTCTGCCCTTATTTCCTGAATCCACAATAGTTTAAAAATGGCTTTGTTTATCCTTGAAAAATTCACCAAAATTACAACTGAATCTGTTTGTTCTAGCTTTGGCTTTGCAGGTTGATTTGATCTGATGAGCCCCCAAACAGTTCTGTACTGAACGGAACAATGTATTATTAAGCATGTGTGTGCTCCTGTGTGTGCGCGTGTGTGTGCACGTGTGTGTGTGCATATGTGTGTGTGTGTGCGCACGTGTGTGTGTGCGTGTGTGTGTGTGTGTGTGTGTGTGTGTGTGTGAAGTGGGGAGACAGCTGGGGGTGTTTGCTGTGGTTTGTTAGGAGGGCTGACTGCAGAGTGTGTGAAGTCATCTCAGACAAAATGGAATTCAAAGGCATTCGTGAAGTGAGTCTCGAGTGTACCTGGAGATATTTGAGATACGTGAGTGGCGTCGCGTGTGACAGGCTGAACCACACAACTGCTCTAACCTAGTGGATTTCATTGAGAAGTTTCCAGCTCTCTCACTGTTCCTCACGACCTGGCCATGGAGCAGATGTCAGTTGCTGTATCTGAAATGCCCACAGGCTGTCTCCTTGGTAGATTCCCAGGAAAAGACTCCATCCCAGTGAATTCACACAAGCTGGAAACCACATCAGGGTAATTCTCTATTCAAAGGACTTGGAGCTCAAAAGCAGCACTCCCTCCTGGGAAGTCCCTTCCTCTCTCCAGCTGAGCTCTTCTGAAAACCATCTGTGCTGAATGGAGGACTCAAGAGCCACAGGGGTCCTGGATGCCCAGGCCTCTTTTCATTCAGTCTTTAAAAATAGCAAAAAATATCTTTTCTGGGGGTTAGGGCCCTAGCCACGATGCTGCTGCTCCCTGCATACAGTCTTGTCAGAGCTATTCAGCATTGAGTTACCAAGGCTTATGGACTGGGGTTCTCCCTCTCTCGGGGCCACAGTTTCACAAGAAGTTGAAGTTTTCCTTTGAAAGCAGAGTCATTTTCCGCACTGTATTCCTCTCTGGTTCACCACCTAAGATCAAGTTCAGCTCATAGCTTGTCTAGGAAGTCTTCCTTGTCTCATCTTGCTACTCTAGTGTGGAATGTACCTTTCCCTCATGCCCCCATCCCAGCTCGCAAAGAGCATTGTGATTCAGACATCCCCCTGTCTCCTGAGGGACAGACATAGCTGTTCATCCTCACACAAATGACAAGGAGGGCACATAGCATATGGGAGGTATTCAGTGACTGCCAGCGCCCAGCCGAGACTTAAAATGAGAGTTTTGAAAGGGAAATCATTTCCAAAACCACAACTGAAGCCGGCGTAAGACCTGAGGCAGAAATGAAGCCATCTGTCCCACGTGAAGGAAAAGTGAGGCACTCTCCTTGCCAGAACCCTGGCAAAAGTACACACGCTTATTTTTTTTAAGTCAAAGAATATAAAGAAACAAATAGGTACATAGGATGAATAAGCCTAAAATTCTAACTGCAGTGCAGCACAAGGAATTGAGGTGGTGGGAATCAAACTGCATTTGGAATTTGTGCGAAATATGTAGATGTTCACACTCTTATCACCAAAACCAAAAAAGCATGGGATAACTGTAATGTCATAGATGTGCCAATTGCCTCACATTAGAGTTACCTTCTCATACCTATATATAAAATCAGACTGGACTCTTTACATATGCAGGATAAATTTATGTTTAAGGAGCAACAAACTGAGATGAAAAGAGACTTGCATATCTTTCAAAGAACTTGTGAGATTTTTTCCTTTCTATAATCAGGAAGGTAGAAGAAGAACAGAGGGGGAAAATGGTGTTAAATAAACAGTAACATATAGATGATAATGACCCTAAACATCATAACCATTCTTGGAATAACAAAGAGAGAAACTGGGAGTAAAAGGTCACTTTGGACACAAAACTTGTTAGAGTTGATTTTCCCCTTCTTTTGATGCTGAGCTAACATTTGGTCTGTGGTTACATTAGAAGGGCAGCAGCATAACATCTGAGCCTCATTCTGGTTAAGAGAAAAGTGGCCACTGATAGGAGCTGACTTGGCTCTCTCTACCTGACCGGGTGCAGCCTGGAGCTGACCTGGTACCCACAATTGAGTATCTATGTTCTCCTGTCTAACAGATTTTCACAAAACACTAATGAAGACAAGGTCATTCTGTGCCCATGGGGGTCATGGCAAAAACAAGACAGTTTCCTAACCATGCCTGCAACAAAGACAAAAATGTTGTCCGAACCACAAACATACACAAATATCTCCTTTCCCTAGACAAGATGACTGAAATCTATTTCTTTACCTTGATCCATAGTCAATTCTCTCTACTTTGATAAGATTTATTAAGGTAGACTCTCAGAATGCCCTGCCTTCCTGACAACGGTCCATCTAGGATAAAGCCATCCCATGTAAGTCCTCCTCTCAATGCCGATTGATAATTCTGTGATCTCTTTTGAACTCTCTTACTAAGGAGCCTTGAGTTCCCCACAAGGTGTATCTTCTTTATACCAACAAGAAGCAAATCCAACATCTTTCACAATGGGTGAACATTTTGTAGTTCACTGGGAGATATGGACACTTCTTTAACAACTTCATTCAGTCAATTACACCAAAAGCCAGAATTTCTACTAAAGTATTAGATTCCTTGGAAGAAATACTATGTTACTATAATTTTCTGTCAAGTTTTTGCCCCACTTCAGTTAAAAATGGAGTACATAGACATTCCCAGAAGAAATGATGATGGAAAATTATTATTTCTGGCTTCTATTTAAAAAACTTTTTTCATACATTTTGATAATATTCTTTCTCCTTCCCTAATTCTTCCAAGATCCTCTCCACCTCTCTACCTTCCCAACTTTGTGCTCTTTCTCTCCTCCCTAAAAGAACTTAGAATAATGAAAATTCAAAGTATCAATAATACAAAAAAATACCAAAACAAAAAACAACAACAAAACCCACCTCTAAACAAGAACATATTTGCAACTGATGCCTGCTGGAAAATGGAAAATAAGTTTTGTTTTGTTTTGTTTTGAACAAAGTGTTGCTGGGGTATATCAACCACATTCCATGGCAGAATCCACATCAAGGAGTAGTTGGTCAATTCAAAATAGAATAATTTTTTTTTAAAGAAACAATTGAGCTTTCTGTTTCCTTACACTCCTTACACAAGAGAGAAACAGCCACCTGCAAGTGGAGTTGTGTAGCGTCATGGTCCATGTCCATGTATTCCACCGGAACAACATATCCCCCCACATCCTCACCCATCCCCATGATCTCTACCAGCTCCTACATGAGGGTTTCTCCAGAGAGCTGTCACAATATTTCTCTTTCCACTAAGAATACCAGAGTGCTTTTTCTTTTCAATTTCTTCTTGTGTTGTATAATGTGACAGGTTATTAAATCAATTTCTCTTCCTCTCTTTAAATAACACACAGCATCAAGCACAGCAATCCTTCAGAATTAAAGATGACAACTTAGAAATGTTTGGATTCATCACTGAGCTCTAACACACACATATATCCTGCCCACACTGTGTCAACGCACACACATTGTATATTACCAGTGTATGGGTTCGCTGGGTTTTAATTATATGAGAATTTTACTATAGTACCAGCCATATTTTATTATATTAACAATCAATGTACTTCTTGACATAAAATCAGTTTTATAAAAGGACAGAAATTGGTTAGAATCACTTAGGTGAGCTCAAATCATCTCAAGCCAAATGTGACCGTTAATCTCAATTGTCACTTTGACTAAACCACACAATACCTCTATCAGTAACACGTAGCTCTAGGCCTGTCTGGGAGGGCACTTAGAGACACGCAGATCACGAGGGTCCTGAATTACCCAGTAGATTAATCCCTTGGCAGATTCATAATGTGTTGGTGTAGGGAAATGGTAAAAGAAAGTGGAGCCCATATGGAGAAAGTAGGTCCCCCTGGGTCTGTCCTTGGGTCTCCAGATCACGGGGCACCTCCCTGTACTTCCCCTCCTTTGTCTGTTGGCAGTCTTCCATGGAAAAGTTCCTCCACCTCAAGCCCCTACTACCATGTGGGGTAGTAGCCACGGGGTCAGAGACATGGAGTACAGTGATCATGAACCGCACCTTCTGAAGCCATGAGCCAAAGGCAACAATTCCTCCCTTACACTGGTGTATGGTATGTGATCACAGCAATTTATTTAAAAGTTACTCTAAAAATGCTGTGACTGGGGCAAGAGTACCAGCTCCCCTGGAGATACTTTAAATATTCTTCAAATTATTCTTTAAATTAATTAACCATCTAGCTTTGTTAGTAGACATATATTGTTATAATCACTTCAGATAGAGTCTTGGGTTATTTTTAAAGTTTAAAAAATGAGTATATTATTTGGCATGACTTATAAAGAATCATGCAGCCTCATAAGTACTAATAATAAGTAAATTCATAACTATATGATATAGATCATTTTACTATCTCCATTTATGAATGAGGAAATGCTGGTAACTTACTTTTACAAGACCTCATAGATAACAAATAATAGTTCTAGAGCTCAAACACATACTGTCTCTGCCAGAGCTGAACTGTACCAGTGTGCTATATTTCTGCAAACATTGAAAACTACATTCCCTGCTGAGTTTTTTCTGCAATTCCAACCCAAAGGTGACTGACTCTCCCTCAATGCTTCTTTCAATCACTCAACCTCACAGCTCTAGAATCTCTATCAGCCCCCAAGGTTTTCTCAGCCAACCCTTCAGTACAAAGCATAAGGGTTGCTTTTAAAATGAAGCTCATGTCCAACTACGCTCAACTTCTCTGCAGTTACTTGCTGAGCCACAGTATCACAACTCTCAGAAGGACAAATCCAAGGGCCACCCAAGCCCTCAGCGACATCCACATTTACATCTGTGTACTTTTTACCACAGCAAGTGGTGTTCTTTCTTAAAGTATAAGGCACATTTCTATTCCAGGCCCTCCAATCCTGATGTGAAACAATTTCCTGCAAGTCAAAGTATTTGGCTGAGGTCCAGGAAGTAAACATAACTCACAAGTCTCAAGGAGATTCTTGTAAAATTAGAAGAAATTTACAGGACTCACAAGGCCCCTCTCCAAGGTTATATAAGCAGTAACAACTGCTGGGAGAAGAGGCAACAACCAATTAAGTTGTCTGTAAGTCATGTAAATACCTATAGGAATGTATCCTTGGTTAGCTGCGACCCATTGTGGTGGTTTGAATGAAAACAGCCCCCTTAGGTTCATATATTTGAATACTTGGTCCTCACTTTATAGAACTATTCAGAAATAATCAAAAGGTATGGCCTTATTGAAGGAAGTGTGTCACTGGGGGTGAGCTTTGGGGTTTCACAAGCCAATGTCATTACCAGTATCATTTTCTCTCATTCTGCCTTGTGCCTCTGGAACAGGATGTAAGCTCTCAACTATTGCTCTAGCACCATATCTGCCTGCCTGCCTTCATAATCATGGGCTCTAACTCTCTGAAATTATGAGGCCCAATACACATTTTCTTTTATAAGTTGCCTTGGTCATGGTGTCTCTTCATAGCAATAGAAAAGTAACTAAGACTCACTTCCTATTGTGGGATTTTCATTAATGCAGTTGCCTGCAAGTCACCTAATCTCTTATAAGTAGTTTCAGTAAATTCACTGGTTCTTTAAAGAAGACTTGGACAATTTTTTTTTTCCTTTAGCCTGTCATATTGGTGTCCTGTTTGAGGTGAAAATATATTTGTTCATATCTTTCCAGGGGAGAAGAAAATCACACAACACATGGACTCCCATTATATATGTAATAAAACTCTCCAAAATCTCTCTCATTCATGACAAGGCTTTTTATGATCTGATGGTTGCCAACTCCAGGATCATTTCTTATTGTTTTTCTTATCTCATTGACCTGGAGCCACCTTGCCTTCCTATTGCTTGGCAATGATGAGAATGAAGATGACAAAGATGATAAGAGCAATTGGCATCAGGTCTGGCCTCTTACTAAACTTTTATGTACATGGCACAGTAATATTGACTCTAGATACAATGCTGCACAGTGGATCTATGGTGCACCTATCTGGCATAGCCTCAGATATCCCCTTTATATAGTCAGACAACCTGTGGCAGGGTCTCAGCCCTTACTTCTGTCAGAACACCATTCCCAGTATTTAGGTGACTGATTTCTTGCCCATCAGGGCAAGTAATTAAAAAAGAAAATGGCCCTTCTCCAAACAAAGTTTCTCCTCAGGGTTAGGGATATCATTTAGAGGTTGATTATATCTGGAATAAGGTTGGGGTTTGGGGTGGAAAATTTGTAGGCTCAGGGATCTCACACACACACACAAAAGAAATTGAATGGGATAACAGGTAGATTAGTGTAAGCTTACTCACACTAATAATAATAATAGTAATAGAGCGAATACTTGTGAGCTATGTATAGACAATATATATTGGTTTAGATTCTTGTATATTGATACAAATTCAAAATATATTTGTTATATTAAATATGCTCCTATTTCTGTTTACAATATTTGTACACCTATGTAAAGTTATTTTGTCAGATTGTATGCATGCATGTCTCTACCTCTGTTTAAGACATTTTGTATATTTATACAATTTTAGGATGTATTTATCATATTGCACTATACACTTCTACCTCTGATCAAGATACTTACACTTTGTTTACATTTTGAGGTCGATGTCCTCATTTGCTGCACAGTTGTTTAAAGATTGTTTAACATTCTGAAATGAAGTCTTAGTCTTTAAGCTATACAGATATCAAGTATTATAGGTCAATACTCATCCATGTTTATCATACTTATATTAGACTAACCAGGCTCTTTAGATATATAAATATTATATTCTGGATAGATAGGTAATCTTCAACTATTTCAAAGAACAGTAGAATATGATATTTAAAGAACTTAGGGTTCTGTTGATGTGAGACAAGATTGCTCCTGGCAGCACCAATCTATTTCTGAGAGAATGTTGAGCACCAAAGACACCCACTTGGAGCTTGTTTTCTTCTTGGCAAAACTAGCCTTTGGGGAAGGAACCGCCCATGTTTTGACCACTGACAAAATACATGGTGTTTAGACTAGACAAGCAAGATACAAAAAAAAAAAAAAAGACTACCGAACCTTGCCAAGGCAGGGTAAGACTGTTTTCAAAATTTTCCTGCCTCTGAAAATGGTCTGTCAGTTACTCTAGGCCTCAGCCAAAGTTGGTTGCTCCAACATTGCAAATGAGACTTTGGGTAATTGCCTAGGTAACTAGGTCTCTGTCATCTACTGCACATTTTGAAAGTTGCTTGATTGTATTTACTGCCCACTCAAGTAATGTTATTTCCCTTCTCAGGTCTTCAATGGGGTTGAAGACTAGATAGTCATAGTTACTTTCTTCTTATGATTTATCCAAGTCATTTCTAATACAAGACTTAGACTCCTTAGGATAGAATAATTATTGAAACATTTAGCATGTATTTCTTGCTTAATATTGTTTATGCTGGTTGTAATTCTAATTGTTTTACTTGATATCTATTCTTATTGTATATAGGTTTGTATTGGGTTTGTAACTCTCTTATTTAGACAAAAGGGAGAGGTGATGGGTAACCTCATTCAGCCAATGGACTTTGAGTTGTTGGACCAGGTTGGGCATGACCTTGGGTACCAAAAAGGTGCAGGTCAACCTATTCATTCTCTCTCTGCCTGCTCACCACACCTGGATGTTGAATTCTGTTCTTGTTCCCCATTGTGATCTGTGAGTTCCCTTTAATAAAGAAACTCTTATTATACTCTACTTGGCTAGTGTGGATTCCTTTATTTGCATTCCTCCCCCGCCCTCTGAAGCACTCTCTATCATCTTTGTATGAATATTACTTCTTGAGAGAAGTCCTTCTTGACTACAGTGTTAAAATCAGTTTCATACCATTCTCCATCCACTTCCTTGCTTTAGATTTTGATCAGCATACTTATCATTTTCTGATAATAGATTAGACATTTATTGCATATTTTCTATTGTCCCTGGAAAAAATTTTGAGACCATGTTTTTCCCTGCTGTATGTATCCCTATTCTTGAGAAAAGTATTTAGGATATGGCAGGAACTCAATATATGTTTGCCAAATTAAACAAACAAATGAAAAGAATTATTTACCCATGTAGTGGACTGGTGGTTGAATTACGGCTCACCTAAAGGATGAATTATTTTATGCCATTGAGTTGTTGTATAGAGTACTTATTTGAGTAGTAAAATGTAGTTTTATTTAAACAGAAGACTCTCAAATAACCAAGATACACTTAAAGAAATGTTCAACATCCTTAGTCATCAGGGAAATGCAAATCAAAATGACTCTGAGATATAATTTTACCCCTGTCAGAATGACTAAGATAAAAAAAACACTGATGATAGCATGGAGAGGATGTATAGTAAGGGGAACACTCCTCCACTGCTCGTGGGAGTACAAACTTGTATCGCCACTTTGGAAATCAATATTGCAGTTTCTCAGAAAATTGGGAATCAATATACCTCAAGACCCAGCTATACCAACTTAGGCATATACCCAAAGGATGCTCAGTCATACCACAAGGATACATACTTGCTCAACTATATTCATAGCAGCCTTATTGGTAATAACAAGAACCTGGGAACAGGCTAGAAGTCCTTCAACTGAAGAATGGATAAGAAAAATGTGGTGCATTTACACATTGGTATATTACTTAGCTGTAAAATACAATGACCTCATGAAATTTGCAGGCAAATGGATGGAACTAGAAAAAAATCATTCTGAGTGAGGTGACCCAGACCCAGAAAGACAAATATGGTATGTATTTACTCATAAGTAGATATTATGAGTAAACTATAGAATAAGCAACCTACAATCCACAACCCCAGAGAGTCTAAACAACAAAGAGGGCCCAAAGAGGAATTCCTGGATTTCCCTGGGAAGGGGGGATAGAAGAGATCTCTGCGTAAAGCAGGGAGTAGAGTTTGGGGTGGAAGTGGGAACTTGAGGGAGCATGTTAGGCAGGCTGGGCAGACTGGGCTGCATGCAGGAGATTGTTGGGGAAAGTAATGAAAGAGACATCTTGATGGGGGGGGCATTTCGTGGTTAGGAGAAACCTGGTGCCAGGGAAACTTCCAGTAATCCACCCTGATGATCCCAGATAATACCCCTAGCAACAGTGGAATGGGTGCCTGAAGTGGCCATCTACTGCAATCAGATTGGTGACTACCCTAATGGTCATCAGGGAGCCTTTATCCAGTAACTGTTAGAAGCCAAGCACTGGGCTACGCTCTAAGAGTCCAACTGAAGAAAGGGAGAAGAGATTGTCTGAGTCAGGGAGATCAAGGTCATGAAGGGAAACCTCACAGAGACAGATGACTGAGGTCATGAGAGCTCATGGACTCTGGAACAACAGTCAGGGAGCTGGCATGGGACCAGCCTAGGCCCTCTGCATGCGTGTGACAGTTATGTAGCTTGGTCTGTTTGTAAGGCTTCTAGCAGTGAAATCAGGACCTGTCCCTGGGGTTCGGCTGGCTTTTGGGAACCTGTTCCCCATGCTATATTACCTCACCTAGCCTTGATGCAGGCATGAAGCTTGGTTCTGCCTCAACTTGGGCATGTCATGCTTTGTTCAAGCCCATGGGAGACCTATTCCTTTCTGAATGGAGACAGAGGAGGAGTGGATGGGGAAGGGGTAGTTGGGAGGCAGCAGAGGAGAGACAGGACTGTAGTCAGTATGTAAAATAAATTAAAAAAATAAAATTTCAATAAAATAAAATAATGAATAATTTTTTTAAAATTTAAAAAGAAAAAAGAAATATGTTATTTTCTAAAATGTAAATAAAATCAAAACCCTCAATATAGTATTCTGCTTTGACTGTGACTCCATAGCCATATATGTGCTGATCCAGTAAGAAGTCAGGACTTGTCACCATGAGCACCAGCAGAGGAGGGCTCTAGGGTGACTAGGGTTCTGAATTCAGAGGATTTAGTGAGCAGGATCTGCTACAATGGCCACCTGCTCTTGGAAAAGTCACCGTGGCATCTCAGAGTTTTCCTATCCATTAATATGTGACCGAAATTGCAGTACCAGTCTTGATGGGTCAGAATTGATGAGAAACAAAATAATTACATGTCAAAAGGGCTACCCAGGAACTGATTCTATTTCTTCGTTTTTTTCTTATATCTAGTAGTGGTAATACATATGTACATGATCTTAAAAGCAGGAGAGAGACTGTAATCCATATTTCCTTCCTCTCAATACTCCTTGTAGCTGTCCATTGTCTAAGCTGAATATTCAGGGTAGAAAATGTGTCCTTTCATGAACTCTATACTGCCTCATTCAAGGTTCCAAGAGAGCTCTCTAAACAGGAATTGAGATCTGAAGTATGACTACATCCCTCATACCCACACACTTCAAAGCAATCATGTTTCGTATTATAATAAGATGAAATCTTTAGTCAGCAGATACAACGAGGTATATTCCAGGGCTTTATTATGTGGGAAAAGTCAGCCTTTCCCATTAAAAAGAGGGTCCTTGGCCATTCCTTAGCAGAAGTCCACATACAAATGCTCCATCTATTAGCGCTGGCTTCTGGTGTGGGTGAAGTCACTTGTAGAGAATTTGAAGCACTGGCCATTAAATCATGCCTAGTCCTTCAGGTCTAAAGTTCTAGACACCGTGGAACAGGAATGAACCCTACACTGTGCCCTGTCTGACCTCTTCCTAGGGAGTCAATTTAAGCTGTTTCAATTCTGGGTACTTGTTACACAATAGTAATAACTGGAGGAAACTGAAGGAAGGGAATCTTCAGCAGATAAAGGATAAAATAAATTCCTTATACTGCAGCCTCCTTGCTCAGAAACTGTTTTGAAAAGGCTAACGCTGAGCAAAGCGGGAAAAAGAGTGTCCGATAATCCTTTGATACACAGTTCTAAGCTGTGATCTCTCACCAAGAACTTGTCTATGTACTCAAGAGGAAAAGATTCAGGACTAAGTCTTTAGGTGAGAGGGAGCTGTCAAAAGAAATCAAGTGTTTGAAAATAGGATCCAAGATAGGGAGTTGAAGATTTCCAAGCTTCAGTCAAGATAAAATATTTAATTAGCCTATAAACTGACCCCAAGAACATCTGGAGCTTCCAGAAGGCAAGGAATTTTCTTGTCACTTGTACGTCTGCCAGACAGTAGAGGCCCATGTTGGCAAAGAAGCAGAAATGGGAAGGAAGGTTATCAGCATGGCCTCTCTGAGATTCCAAGCTTACTGATTAGAGAACGCTGAACAGCAGAATGAACTCTGTCCATGCCTATTCATCTTCCTCAGAACACACAAAGTGGAGGGGATAAGGAGAGCCAGATAATTCCCCACCAGGAAGCCAAAACACATCAATCAGGTGGTTATTCAGGCGTGTGGCTGAAACTTATGAAACTGTTAAATCTTCTTACAAAAAGGTCTCTTACTTCATAGAGACAATAGGACCAAGAATTCTTGGGCTGGACAACAACCCAAAGCATTGCCTTGGACATTACACACATCTAGATGTGAGCATTACAAGATAAGTATTTTCATATTTCTATACAGATATGGATCATACATACACACACATGCATACATACCCAGTTACTGTGGGACTTTTGTCAGTTGCCCTGTCACTTGTATTTTAAATAAAAACTGATTGGCCAGTTGCCAGGCAGGAAGTAGAGGCAGGGAAACCAGGCAGGAAGAAGAGGCAGGGCAATGAGAATTCTGGAAGAGGAAAGTGTTAGTCTGCAGCCATCATCCAGACACAGAGGAAGCCAGACTGAGCAAGCAAGATGTGACTGCCTCGCCGATAAAGGTACAAAGTCACATGGCTAACACAGACAAAAATTATGGGCTAATATAAGTTAAAAGAGTTAATAAGAAGCCTGAGCTAATAAGTTTATAATTAATGTAGGCCTCTGTGTATTTCTTTGGGACTGAACAGCTGACAGACCGGGTGGGACAGAAACCTCAGTCAACACCCAGGGCCAATTGAAATGTGATATTAGTTTTCAAGAGGTATCAGTCTTCATGAATTATCTCAATTAAACAGAATAGTATAGATCTACCAAGTGCTCAGTGTGCATCAAGAACTATGTTAAGCAATTCTAAAGCATTATAACTTTCATCCGTACAGCAACCTTACTATTTCTATCATGGTGTGGATGATAAGATGCAGGTCCAGGGAAATTGGTGAGTTTGTATAAGCTCATATGGAAAACTGAAGCCATCTGATTCTAGACTTTGTATCTTCAGCTGCTTCATTATCTTGCCAGCCCAGTTTTCACAACCACTTAGAGATAAGGTCACATAAGCAGCTCACAGATGATGGGGACCTTTCCAAGGTACACAGTGTATCTGTGGCAGATTTCTGCTTCATTTTATACTACCCTCAGATCAAGCAAGGCTTCTAGAATTCTCTGAATTGTCCAGAAAGATAACTCAGATTGGGCTGAAGTCTGATGGTCTTTGCCATAAATAGTTGAATTGTAAGGTAGATCAGCTCAGCTTTCAGTTTTGTTTTTTTTCTCTGGTGTTATTTTTCTTTTTTCTTTTTCTTTTTTTTGGGGGGGGGTTTCGAGACAGGGTTTCTCTGTGGCTTTGGAGCCTATCCTGGAGCTAGCTCTTATAGACCAGGTTGGTCTCGAACTCACAGAGATCTGCCTGCCTCTACCTCCCGAGTGCTGGGATTAAAGGCGTGCGCCACCACTGCCCGGCTTCTCTGGTGTTCTTTCTGGAGTTCCCCAATGTTATTTTAGAAATGAAACTATATCTCTTCCCTTTAAACCAAAATCTTATATAAAATCCCATTATGCTTAATAGTTTAATATATTTTAGCAATATAATATAGAATTCCTGCCAGTTAACTATAATATCTTAATGGGCACACAATCTGAGAGTCAGTGGCTTCAAATGTTGTAGAAATCTAAGCATTTGTGTTAGTGAACTGATCTTTGATAAGGGGCCAACCATACACAATAGAGAAATAATAGCCTTGTCAACAATAGTATTGGGAAAACTGGACATCTACAGCAGGAGAATGAAATTGGAACCTTAGTGCACATTCTAAGAAAAATCAACTCATAATGGATATAGACTTCAAACTCTAAGTTTATAGAAGAAACTTAGGAGGTAATTTTAGAAACTTAAAAGAAATTTAGGAGGAAACATTTTTTATATTAACCTGGGCAAGGATTTGTTTTGGCCTTCACACCAGTCACATAAGCAACCAAAGCAAAAGGAGATGAGTCGTGTTGTTCAGACTAAAACATTTTTTATACAGCAGAGGAAACAGAAGAGTGGAAAGACAATTGGTAGAATGGGAGAAAACATATGCATGCCACTTACCTGGCAAGGAGTTAATTTCTGAGTTCATTAGAGACTCCTAAACTTAGTGGCTAAACAAAATAACAACAACAGAAAACGAATAACCTGTTTTTAAAAATAAACAATGCACATAAAATTGACGGGTAGAGGTAAGAGCCAGTGGCTGGCTGGTTTGCTTTTCTGACCTTCAGGTTGAACCCCCCATTTCTGTCTCTAAATTTGCTTCTACCTCTTTCTGAAATGGCAACCCTGGAATCTCAGAATGAGAGTGTCTGAGAGCTGTGTTATATTATTCTCTAGGACTGGGATTAAAGGCCTGCACTGCCCTGTTTCTATAGCAAACTAGTGTACCTACTGGGACTAAAGGTGTGTGTTACCACTGCCTGATCTGTAAGGCTGTATAGTGGGACTGTTTTACTCTCTGATATTCAGGTAAACTTTATTAAAATATAAATGAAATACCCTACATTTCCCTTTTTTGCCTGAAATATAAATTTATATAAAATATAAATATATATATATATATATATAAAATAGTTATAAGGCTATAACTAATTTAAGAAAACTCTTGCATGAGGGTCAAATGTCATCAAAGATATAGAGAAAGAGAATAGTATGCTTATTGTTAGGAAACACAGAGGAGATATAGTGAATTTCTGTTTAAATTACATAAAGTTGCAGGCATATTAAGTAAATTAAATTCTAGAGGTGAGCACTAGCACATAGAGCTTGTGGCTAGTTACAGTGTTTATAAAATTTTGTTAAGAAAAAAAGAATCTCATATTGTGCTTACCATCATAAACAACAAACAAAACCAAAACAGCATATGGAAGCATAAGAAGGTGATAGATACATTTATTAGCTAGATTATGAAGATATTAGCAAGCAGGCCTAAACTTATTAAAGTATATACATTGATTATATGCAGTTTTTGTATAATAATTAGACCTTAATAAAGTTGAGAATAAAAATTAAGTATGGCTTATTTGCATTGTATATATTAAAATATATGTTAGGAAATGTTGTATATGTTTGTTGGGATAATGTTTACGTGAGTGCACATTTTGTCAAAATTAATCCAGGAAAACACTGACAAAGGAAGTATTTAATATGCAAATTGTCTCATTAAAGTTGATTTTAAACAATTAGGTCTCAAAACTACTTGTTGGAGGAGAGAGCCGTTTGTTTGTCCCCAGCTGCTTAGCCCCAAAAATAATCACACAGAAACTGTATTAATTAAGTCACTTCTTGGCCCATTAGCTCTAGCTTCTTATTGGCTAACTCTTATATTAATTTAACCCTTTCCTATTAATCTGTATATCACCATGTGGCTGTGGCTTACCAGGTAAAGTTCCCAGCGACTGTCTCAGGTGGCAGCTCCATGGCTTCTCTCTGACTCCCCCTTTCTTTCTCCCAGCATTCAGTTTAGTTTTCCCTGCCTAGCTAAGTTCTGCCCTGCGATAGGTCCAAAGCAGTTTCTTTATTCATGAATGGTAACCACAGCATACAGAGGGAAATCCCACCTCAACTACTCTTTTGGGATCTGTCACTGTAGCTCTGTTCACAAGACAGCTATGGTTCATAATCATTCTAAGTATGAAAGAGCCATGCTCCACAGAGTTCATTTCTATACACACTATCCATGAAGAGATCGCTAAAAATGTCATGTCCCATCACCCACTCTCTGGGACACATGCGAATTCCTATGCCCCCTTCTGTGTTGCTGACAGGGAAGCTGCAGCACATGGGGATCAAAGACTGCATCTGGATAGGTGAAAGTAGGGAAGGAGAAAAGAAAATGAGAAATAGTGGTTAAAAAGACAGGAAATGTTACATGGGTGTGAGAAAGGAAATGAGCCCTTCCCCCAGGAGTCTGGTTGAGGCCATCACCATCTGAGAATCAGGAATTCCAGCCCAACTATAACAGGCCGTAAAAGTTGCCAAGACAGATAGTATTTCTCTCATATATAGACAGTTTATGTTAAAATAGCTATGAATTAGGCTTAGGGCTTAATATATATGAACTCATTCCTCTCCCAGATATTCTCTGGCATGTTCACAAATAAGACTATTACAGTGATGATATCTTACCATCCTGCATCTCTGTGCCCTAGAATTTGACCTTCTCTACTGTAGTCCTATCATGTGCCTATCAAAAACCAACCTGTGCTCTCATTTAGGTCTTTTAACTAACCTTTGATGGTAATAATTTCAAAAGTCACCAAAATGGAACCCATGGCTACTATAAAGATAATGAACCACCATTCTTCTTTGAGAAGCTCACATCCATTCACTTGGGTTTATCTTATTCCTCTCCCAGAACTTGCTTTCTCTTAACCTTCTGTGTATACCTTTTAATAAACTCCCAACTGTGTGCTACAGTGACTCATCCTGAAATTCTTTTTTGGCTGAAGCCAAGAATCTTGGGTTTGCTTCAGTAGAAGTCTCCGAAAAAGAACTCCCCAGACTGTGTCAGAGGACAGTGTGTAGATATATCTACATTCCTGCTTCACCTGAAAGAGCAGCAAAATACTGATCAATTTCTAGTATCACCCTGCTGTACCCACTATACATTCAGGAATAAGAACAAATCAAAATCAAGAACTGTTTGAACTCTTTCTCAAGGTCTCTGAGTCTCCAGTCCTCTGTCTCCAAGACAGTGAGTGTAGACAGAGGTTTCTGTCCCACCCAGTTACAAAGCTGTTCAGTCCCAAAGAAATACACAGAGGCTTATATTAATTATAAATTGTTTGGCCTAATAGCTCAGGCTTATTATTAACTAGCTCTTACAACTTAAATCAACTCATAATTCTTATTTATGTTTAGCCACATGACTGGGTACTTTTTCTCAGTGAGTCATTCTCATCTTGCTTCCTCTGCAACTGGCTCTGCCTTTCCTCTTCCTAGAATTCTCTTAGTCAGGTCATCCCTCCTATATTTTCTGCCCAACTACTAGCCAATCAGCATTTTATTAAACCAATATGATGATAAATCTTTATAACATACAAAAGCATTGTTCCACAGCAGAGTGAGTGCTGCTGGACAAGTACACATTTAGGGACTTGCATCTTGCTTTCTCTTGGTACTCAATACACACTGTGCTTAATTTTAATGTCTATGGTGCCTTCTCACTGGGCTTGTGTGAGAAGCAAATTAAATAATGCAAGCAGAGATTGTTAATATAAAGGTCTATCTGCATATAATATCATCATTAGTAACAACCTTATGTCAGAGTTCACTGATGATGTGTTAAATATAATAATGCTAATTATTTCTAACTATTACTCCCAGCTAATGTCACAGCCCAGGATTCACTGAAACATACTTTCATATGGAATCGATCCAAGGGTGATGAGACCTGAGTTGCTCAGCCTCTCCTATGAGCCCAATAATCATATCTTAAAATTAAGTATAATTTTCGAAGTCTGCAATGCAATTTGGGTTTCCCCATGATAACAAGTTCTTGCCATTCATAGAATCTGGGCCCAAAGCCACACAATCATCAGGTTGGCCCTGTTTCATGGAAAACATCCAATGCTGCCTAGAAGGAGAGCCTATGTTCTGGTGAACAGGGAAAAAGCCTTCGGGTCATGAGTCTTTCGGCTCTCTGGGAAGGTTTCATTTATCACACCTGCTTAAAATGTCTAGTTCCAGGAGGTAATGAATGCATCGGCACTTATGAGAGATGAGAAGGAATTATTCCCACACCTCATCAGAAGCTGAGAAAATGTACATTTTCATTAACTATATACTTTCATCTTGGTGTGGCTAATAGAGAGTACAGAAGAGATTCTAATAATGGATATGAACCAAAAATAAAGAAATGAAGCATGGTCTGAAACTTACTATTTGGAAAGTACATTCAAGTTGCAAATTTTCTAATACTTCAGTAAAGTCATGTCATTAAAGTACATAGCACTATAAAAGATTTGTTTGAAGTTTGAACATGCTTGCACACACGGACAAACACATATATACACACTTCCAGAAGGGAAACAGCATTGCTTCCGAATTCTTAATTCTTAGACTTATACTCCAAACATTGCTAATCTGCCAAAAGCAGCCATGCATGGTACTTTTCAGAAAAATTGCTTCTCAATATTTCAAAGACACCTTGGCACTTTGTCATTGACCATCAAGACAATCAACAGCACAGAATGTCAGAGTGTAGGTCTGTTTGACATTAAATACCAGGCTCTTATAATACCTCTTAGGGGTCAAATACCCTTTTCCCTTGCTATTAGGGCAAGGAAAACATTAAATGTTCACCCTTTATGTGGAAGGTAAAACTGAAAGTAGTTCTATCTGCTATAGCAGTAATGTGAGTTGTTAACACACAGGGCCCTTTCTCTGTTGGAATTCCATTTTAAAATAAAATGGGGTTTTGGGAGCTGGCTCTGTGGTTAAGAGGTCTGGTTGCTCTTCTAGAATATCCAGGTTTGACTCCCAGCACCCACATGGCAGTTTACAATTCTCTGTCACTCCCATTCTAGGTGGGATTCTCTTCCCTCCTTTGGCCTCCTTGGGTAACACACATATGTGGTTCACAGAAAGACATGCTGGCAAAACACCCATACATAAACATTAGAGAAAACTCATCAGTAATCAGAAGCATTAAAAAAAAATCATGTCAAATTTTAATTCTATCACTCATGTCCCACTTCAGGCTGCTCTCCTCCCCACCAGGAATGTTGAAAATCCCATGCTAGCTTATAACAATTACAATGAATGTAAATGTTTCTTAAAATTTAAGTAATTTGGAAGCTAACTCTTAGTTATGCTAGCAATTGTCTATGCGCTCAGTTGCCACTCACTGAACAGAGCAGGACTACAACATGGCACTCTTTGCAGAGAATTCTGCTGCGCATGTCAGTGGACAAGTATGACTTGCAGCCCACAGGCCAAATGCGTTCCTAATAGCGATGGGTGTGGCCACACATGTTTGTAGACCATAGCATCATGATGAAATGTCAAAAGTTTGGACACTCTTGAGAAAGCCCATCTTTTGCCAAACCCTAATGTTCTCACTGAAAGGTAAGCATATTTTATTTTTCTGAGTCTCACCCCAAAACTCCTCAACAATCTCTTCACTATTTAGCATCTCAGATTCCCCATGATGAAAATACTGAGAAATTTAAACAGTGTTAAACCTTGGCTAGAAGCCCTTCCCCCAATTCTGTGATTCTGTACATAGGAATCTCTCTGACCACCAAAGTCCTCTCTAGGAGATGGCCACAGAAAAGTACACCGTTCAGTACATCTCCCAACTGAGAACAGCTCATGCTTGCTGGCCTCCACTGAACATGTCACTCTCCCCTCTAGCATAGATGTGAGGATGCAGAAGTCACTTTTGGAACTTGCATCAGAAAGTAGGTGGTGTCACTAAATAAATGCTCACCACTTGGTAGCTGTAAATGATTCTCCAAGTGGGTGGTTGGAAGGTCTATGTGTCGTCTACTTGCCTGTTTGGTCTAAAATACATTTTATGTTTTCTTCTTTCAAACTTTGCTAGCAGACTTCCAGCAAAGTTTGTCCAATAGAAGGAACTGGTGGGAGACAGGAGAGCAACGAAATGGGAAATGGCAAGTTATCCCCACTGACTTTAAGACAGCTTCTCCAGCCCTATGTGCTTCACCACTGTCTCTCCAGGTTCCATCAGGTAGGTCCTTTCCCCATCCCCATCTCCATGGATCCAGCTTCTCCTCAATAATGCACCGGCTTGGTTTATAATACTAAACTCTTCCTTTTGTTCCTCTTGCCCAGGGGTAGACTGGTATATTTTTACTAACCAAGTCTCTGTTTTGTTGATGCAATGAATACACACTGGCCCAAATGGTTTCTGAGTATTTTGACAACTTCACAAGCTTATCCTAAAATGCCACTTTTGCAGTCCTAAGCAAAGTACCGATTTCTTGGTCCTTATCTCAGAGTTACTTCTCATCCTTTCTTTAATTTTAACTCCTTCATCAATGGGCATTCAAAGTAATTTCTTTCTGGCAGCTGTTTGGCATGGGATCTGTTTTCCTCGTCATCTCAATGAGAGGGAAGTCATTGGGTACTATAAACCCAATCAACTACCTGTGGCCAGAGAGGTCATGGACCCTATAGAAACACCTACTACTGCCATTTTCTTAAATTAATGTGATTTGTGCCTGTATTTAGTTTTTTCTTATACCACAGAAAAGTGTAGCTTTCATCCCTAATCAAAGAAGCCTCTTTTCTGCAACAGATAGAGATTATTACAGAAATCCACCACTGGGAGGAGGGCAGAGAATAAGTGACTGGAGAGTACCCAACCTAAGGGATATGTCTACAGCACAATCCATACACCTATGCCTCAAATAAAATAAAGGAGGAGGGAGCAGGAGGAGTGTAAGAACCAGGGAACCAGGATGCCTAGGGCTAGATAGTGTCCCCGAGACACGACAGGTAAAACGCTCTCATAAAATCTCAACAGTGTGGTTGTCTGACTAGACTGGCATAATAACAATACTGGTTGCCATGTCAGCCAGAGAGTAGAAATCCCACATGGTCCTCCTGCTAGATAAAGAGATACAGGTGGTCAATGGCTGTTGAGAAAGGATGAATCAGTTTCTGACAGAGACAAACTTGGTCATAGGTTGTCCAATCCCAAGTGGCCAGTTCTGAACACATGTACATATGAGCAATGCTATGTGGACCCGGTAGGTCGTATACACACACACACACACACACACACACACACACACACACAATGTATATATGCAACAGTAGTAAAGAAGAGGCTATGAATTGGGGAGGGAGGGGAAGACAGGGGAGGAGCCGGAGTGATATAAACGCGGTGCCCATGTGTGAAGTTCTCGAAAACTAAAACAAAATAAACCATCCTATCCTCCATCCCACCAGTTCTATTTTGATAGCATCTCTTCTAGGAACCCATCCAAAAATAAGTGAAAAATTTTGTGCACAAAGATGTTCAGCCTGGCATTACTTAAAGGACGGTATTTCAAAAGGCAGTTTCAAAGTTAAGAAATGGGACAGCAGGTTAAGTGAATCTATTTGGTAGGATATTATGCAACTTGAAAATTACATTTATCAAATTTGTTATAATATGGAAAAGGCGTATACTTCTGGGCAGTAAAATCAGAAAAGAACATTTTTACATGCCTAGGAATCATGTCAAAATAGAGCCTGTGAGATGGCCCAGAGCGTGAAGGTGCCTGTCACCAAGCAGGACAGTTTGATTTCTATAACAAGAACCCAAATAGAACACGGCAAGAGCAAATTTCTGCAGGTTGTCCTCCGACCCTCACACTCATGTGGCAGGAATGTGCTCTCATCATCAGCACATACTAAATAAGCAAATATTAAAAATGAAAATTTTCAAAAGCTTTAACATATGTATGTCAAAAGAGGAAAATAGAAAAGCAATATATACAATAGTTGACAGGAGTTAAAGCATGAAAGGTGCTTTAGAAACCAATTTATTCTCTGCTAATTTTCAAAAAGTGACTTTCCCCTACTGTACTCATTCCATTTTATTTTGTTTACTTTTTTTTTTTTTAAGGCTCACTGACAAGATCCACAAGATCTTCGCTTAGGAGAAAAACATGCCATGACACATAAAACCCCAGTGAATGAAGATTTCGCTGTTACAGTGTAAGAGTTAAGGTTCCCATCTGCCTGTCATCCATTCTCCATGCATGGTTCCCCTCACCTGAATCCCATCTGCTCATGAGCAGCAATCAGAATTCTCTTTCAGAGCAGTGGTGGCTATCATAGGCTTACAGGAGTACATACAGTGCCTCTCCAAGCTTATGGCGCTCCTTCCTACCACACAGGGGAAGATTGTCCTCTGGAGACACTCCGACCTGTTCATAAGCAGATAAAAGGAGGGAAGGCTGCAGGGATGATCCTAAGAAATTGCAAATGGGTTGGTTGATTTGGGGTTGACAAGAGACACAGTGTTGGGCAGGTATTTCCTGCAATGATTAACTGAGAAAAATCCCTTCTGCAGGATCCTTTAAAAGCAGCTTAGATAAGAAAGAGATCCAAGGAGAAAGGGGGCTTTTCTTTTTTATTTCAGCTGCTTACCTTTCTCCTAAGGCCACTGTGTGTGTCTATGTTCTGTTGCTGTGGCTGTCATCTTCCCCTGACCCTGGAACCCAGATTCATTGGCCTTTCAGTGAGGACAGAGGACCAGTAACTCTCTAAGATTAGGCTTTCAGTGTCAGATTGGGACTGCCAAAACTGAGGCTGCCAAAGAGCTACTGGATTCTCAACCTTTCTCTAATGTGGAGACAGCCATTGTTGGATGACCCAGATTATATCATGTAAGCCAATCTAAAAGTCTCCTTTTTGTACATATTCATCCTGTTGGCTTCTGTTTCTGTAGAGAACCCTGGCTCATACAGCATGTCTTTGTTCATGTGCAAAATTTACACTTGAACATGCGTACACACACACACACACACACACACATACACACACACACACACACACACACACACACACACACACACTCCACTCAGAGCTATTTGGGGGAAGGAAAGGAACCACAAGAATTGAGACAGAGGAAATGGAGAGAACCTTGTTGGGCACTGATAGGAGAAAGCTACAATAGTATATAACGTGGTGGTTTGAGTAAGAGCAACCCCTATGGACGCTTATCTTAAATGCTTGGTCATAAGGGGTGGTGCTACTTGATAGCAACTAGGAGGTGTGGCCTTGTTAGAGTAGGTGTGGCCTTGTTGGAGAAAGTGTATCACTGGGAATGGACTTTGGGGTTTCAAATGCTCAAACCAGGCCCATTGTCTCTCTCTTCCTGATGCCTACCAATGTAGACGTAGAATTCTCAGCTACCTCTCCAGTTCCAAGTCTGCCTGGGAGCCAGCATGTGTCTCACCAGGACGACAATGGACTAAACCTCCAATTGTAAGCAAGCCTCCACTTAAATGATTTCCTTTATAAGATTTGCCACAGTCATAGTATCATTTCACAGCAGAAAACACAGTCTAAGGTGCGTGTGTGTGTATATATATATACACACACACACATATATATATGAAAATGCCATATATATATATGTATATATGAAAATGCCATAATGACACCCTCAGTTTGATCATTTACTGGAAAAATAATAAAACTGTAAAGAAAAATGCTTATTTGAAACTGGTGTTTAGATGCAATATTTTGATTTATAAATAAGCAATATTAGCAAAAAAAATACTCCATCTGTAGAACTCAACCTTTAGTATTTCCAAATATTCTACCAAAGACTATACCAGTTTCTTCAGAAAGTTTGAAACAGCAATAAAACCTTTGGGCTGTGGAACTGCCTGGGTTTAAATACTGTCTTTTGCATGCATAAGCAGAACAGTATTAGACAAAGCCATAGTCTTTCTGTCCATTTTGTTTTGTTTTGTCTTTCATTCAGAACCTGGAATTACTACATCAAGTCACTTACAGCCTTTGATAAGTCATTGATAAAATACAATTCACATTATTTTAAGTTTCACTCAAAACCATAAATACCAGATGATGCATCTCTGTATGGCAGTCATGTCTGCTCTTCATCAAGTACCGTCATGTCTACATGAGCATTTATCAGCATAGCATCTAGTTAAGTCAGTCTAAGGGATGCAAAGAACCCCACTGCTGTCCTTCCCTGGGTCACTGACTGCCTAGAGTCCATCGGGCAAACAAACAACAAAAAGATCAAATCCTTCCCCGGACAAATGAAACGAAATATCAAGTAATCTCTTGACAAATTGGAAATCACCACTCACAAAGACTAATTTATAGCAATACCTTTCCATTCTCACCGCTACCCAGTGAGCCACTGGGCTCTAGAGTTTTCCAGGGCTCAATTCCTTCCAACAACACTTAATGAACCCCACAGTTCCTTCCTTCTTCCTCCCACATTCACTATCCCAGTGAATCTCTTCACTACCAAATCCCCTCAGGACTTGCACACACACACACACACACACACACACAGAGAGAGAGAGAGAGAGAGAGAGAGAGAGAGAGAGAGAGAGAGAGAGAGAGAGAGACTTCACTTTCTCTAGTCCCCAACCAACTCAGATTAAGGTTCTATACCCAACATGGCACCATGGCACCCCAGTGCCATGGACTAGGAATGATTCCTCTGGGCCTTGAGGCTGGGTTCTTTCACTGTCAGTGTGTTCCCACCTGGCTCTCAGACACCTGGTTCTGAGATCCATAGCACCCCTGAAAATTTGTGCCATCCCTTGCAGACCTGTGATGTGGACAGCTTCTTCAGAGAGCTAGCCTCTAGTAGCCTCTAGTCTTGGCTCATTATGACCAATATCCCTGGACTGCAGTCCAGCTCCCAGGTCCAAGACCTTGTCCTCAGACTGTGCGCCAGGGTCCAGAGATTTCACAGGACTGGCTTGCCTATTCCAGTCACCCTTGACTCCTCTGTCAACATAGAAAAATCTATGCCCTGTACCAACCCCATCAGAGAAGTCACTTCTCTCTCAACTTCCCAAATGTGCTCCCTCAGAAAAATGAGCCTCCTTCCTATCACCCCCAGGAGTATGCTTATTAATATTGATGGTTATATAATAGTTAATGGATTCTGCCTTGGCTCTGTGGAGCCAGGTTTTATAGCATCCATTGTATTACTCCAGTCCAGCCTGGGTCCTGGATGCAGGTGTGTTTCTGACCTGTTAGCATTTTGTTGATAATTGGGTATAGGACAGAATGTGTTATAGTTATCACTCAGTAATTATTGTAAACATCCTGAAAATTTCAGGCTCACAAATTGTCAAAATATCACAGTTTCAAAACAGCCATATTAAAACATCATGAAATAAACAGAAACATGATTCTATTTAAAAATTTTTTTCTGGAACTTTCTATCTTTTTGGAATAAACCAGCTCAAGTCAGGGAATGTTTTTGTTTAGTGCTGTTTTGTTTTGAAATTGAACAGATAATCCAGCCAGACTTCTGTCTGTCTCCATGGGCAATCCTACCTCAAACCATTGCCCGTGAGACTGCATCTTGAGGATGACGCAGGGGTCCGGCTTGGAGAGAGCATCTCTGTCAGAAATCCCTTTGCATGCCACACGCAGTTCGACTTTGGTCAGGCAGGGGCTGTTAAAGATTCCCAGCGTGTTGGCAGCTGACTCGTAAATGTTGCTCATCTTCTTCATTCTGTGTCAGGGAAATAAAGAGAATAAAAAATGACATGCCGGTCACTGCAATGGTTTTCAGAGGGGAAGCCCTCCCCTCCCCGCCACAGACCGCCATTCGGGAAGACTGCTCAGCACACACTTTCGAATGCTGAAGGTCTTCATTAGCTCTTTCCGACTGACTAGCCACTTCAGTGAAGCAGGTACCAAACAGCCCTTCCTGCCACCACCAAAATAAAGCTGCCCAAACAGATGCTGGCACACTTGGCTAACGTTAACTTTTTCCAGTATGATTTGCAGATATACACAGTGAAAATTAACCCATGAAATAAAATTAATGAATTAGTGAAACAGACTGCAAAGTGCAATCCAGATTTATAGTAAGTAGAAGGTTTATGTGGTTTTATTTTTTACTGGTCTCTTGGCTCATCAATTTTATCACATTGCAAGTATTAATTTTTTTTATTATGTGTGATGTATGTCTGTGAGTGCAGGTTCAGGCTCACCACGCAGCATGTGCAGAGGTCAGAGAACAACTCTGCGGAGGTGGTTCTCTCCTTCCACATGTAGAGAGGTTCCAGGAATAGAATTCAGGTCAGCACGTTTGACAACAAGCTCCTTTATCCACCAAGCCAACTTGCTGGCTCCACAATTTTTTATATATTCCTAAACTCCAACTCTCCTTCTATGTAATGGAGCAGATAAGTCTGTTGTCTTATCTCTGGAAGTAATCCAAGTTTCTGACTTCTGAACTCTAGTTTGCTTTCCCAAAATGCTCCTGACATGACAGCATCCAAGGAAACCTCAGCGTGGGCTTTTCTGCTTCAAGTGTAGAAGTCCACTCTCCCCTTCTCTTCTAGGCTCCCAATTACTATACCAGGACTCCAAATTAGAAGGGGAAAATGAAGAGACAAAATAAAATAAAGTAACCCACAAATCTCTGATCCTGAACTTCTGGAAACACCAGACTTGGGTCTGCACGACAGGTCCCAGCCCAGTTCAACTTGATGTCTTTCACAGCAAAACTATGCACTGCTTAGGCAGGGGCTGTTACCCATGCATTGCTCAGGCAGGGGCTGCTACCCATGCATTGCTCAGGCAGGGGCTGTTACCCATGCATTGCGCAGGCAGGGGCTATTACCTATGCATTGCTCAGGCAGAGGCTATCACTCACTCCTCCTCTGAACACTGTAAGCCTGGGAAGACACTGGAAGATGCTCTTGGGATTAGAATCCTCCCAGCATGCTATACACTTCTAGCTTCAGTGGGGAAACCAGCAATGGTTTCCTAACCTTCCTGTGGAGTTGGTGTCTTAGAGTGAAATCACTCCTGTCTCCTTCCTTTCTACAAGTATTTAGTTTCTCCCTATTGCTACCACCATACTAGTTCAAATAAGCACAACGTGCCACCTTTCACAGGCTGATGGCCGTACCTCGGCCTTGAACACACGTGTGTGTGTGTACACACAGACACCACTTGTACAGAGACATGAGCACACAAGTACACACCAGTAAAGTTGTAATGAGACGCAGGCATAGGTGCGTATTCACTTCTTCACTATCAGTGGCTGAACTGAGTAGCCAAACTAGAGATGGCAGAGTCAACAAAGCCTGAAATATTTACTATGTAGTCATCAAATATGTGCCAACCCCATTTTAAAATGTCAGGTTAAGGTGCATTTGTGATTGAGGAGAGTTGCCAACCTATTTTTTTTTTAAATTGTTGGGAAATTAGTTCAAGAATGAGAGCAACACTGTCTTCTACCCACTGAATATTAATAGAGTTTTGGGTATTTGTTTTTTACATATTAGAAAATTTAAGCTCAGAGAGGATTGGCTGCTTGCCCAGGTCACATAATTATTCTAATGGCAGAGCTGGAGCTTCATGGCCGGCTTTCTCTCTCCCAGACCACAGCAAGCAAAATCTTCAGTCTAGAAGCGTCCAAATCTACGAAGGTGCAATGCACATGACCAACATCCTCGACTTGTGTCGGTCACCATAGTCATACTGCCGTTCCATTTCAAAATAATTGTTGCTCAAATACAGGGAACAGTCAGGCTGTAATAATAGCTTAATAAATTATAGTTCCTGAATTTGTGCAAATTGTGAGCAATGTAAGAGACAAAGCACTCCTGAAGTGAAGTCCAGGACAAGGCAGAGGGAGGAGAGAACCAGCTGAAATGAGGGCGGCTTGTGGAGAGGCAGGCTGGGGAGGGGGTCAGTGTCATCCTCCGAATCCATGATGTTCTTCTGCCATCCTGGTAGCCGCGTCTCTCCCTGGGAACGGCGCTCACTGTCCTTCATGGGCTCACACCTGTCCTTTCCCAGCCCTGCAGCTTCCGTCAGGAATAAGTAAGCTTTCCCGAGAGAGTGCAGTGACTTCTCTAATGCCAATCTTTTACTTAAGATTTACTTACGTTTGTTGTATGGGCATGAATCTTTCACCTGCATGTATGTAACTCTGTGTGTGCCTGGTGCTCATGGAGATCCAAAGAAGCTCTAGATCTCCTGGAACTGGGGACAGTTGTAAGCTGCCATGAAGGTGCTGGGAACCAAACTCAGGCCCCCTAAAAGAGCAACAAATGCTCTTAAACCCAGCAGTCATGCTTCTAACTCTTCTAATGCCAGTCTTTCTGTTTGTTTGTTTTCCATATAATTTATTTTCATTTCATTGTACATTCCATCCCCAGTTCTCCTACCCACACCTCCACCTGTACTCCTCCCTACCTACTCCCAAAGCTCAAACTCCATCCACTCCTCCAAATGGGTAAGGGCTCCCATTGGAAGTCAATAAAGTCTGTGACATTAAGTTGGGGCAGGATCAAGCCCCTCCCCACTGCATGAAGGCTGAGCATGGCATCCCACCATAGCGAATGGGCTCCAATAAGCTAGCTCATGCACCAGGGATAGATCCTGGTCCTACTTCCAGGTGTCTCATAGGTAGTGCACGCTTCACCACCGTCTCCTACATATGGAGGGCCTAGTTCAGTCCCATGGAGGCCCCACAGCTGTTAGTCTAAAGTTCATGAGTTTCCACGAGCTTGATTCAGCTGGCTCTATAGATTTCTCCATCTTGATCTTGATCTCCCTTGCTCATATATTTCTTCCTCCCCATCTTCTGTTGGACTCCAGGAGCTCAGACTGGTCCTTGGTTGTGGATCTCTGCATCTGGTTCCATCAGTTACTGGATGAAAGCTCTATGATGATAGTTGGGGTATTCACAAATCTGATTACAGTTCAGGCTCCCTCTCCACTATTGTTAGGAGTCTTAGCTGGGGTCATCCTTGTGGATTCTTGGGAATTCCCCTAGCACCAGGTGTCTCCCTAACCCCATAGTGGCTCCCTCTATCAAGGAATCCCTCATTGCTCTTATCCTCCATCCCTGTCCGCCTTGACCATCCTATTCCCAAAACTTCTCATCTCTCACCCCCTCCCTTATACTGCACCACCCCACCCCAGGCTTACCTGGGGGATCTCATCTTCTTCCCCTTCCCTGGGTAATCCATGTGTCCCTTTTAGGGTCTTTCTTGTTCCCTAGCTTCTCTGGGTCTCTGGACTGTAGTCTGGTTATCCTTTACTTTACGTCTAATATCCACTTATGAGTGAGTACATACTGTGTTTGTCTTTCTGAGTCTGGGTTACCTCACTCAGGATGACTTTTTCTAATTCCATCCATTTGCCTGCATATTTCATGATGTCATTTTTTACAACTGAGTAATACTCCATTGTGTAAATGTATCACATCTTCTTTATCCATTCTTCAGTTGAAGGGCATATGGGTTGTTTCCAGGTTCTGCCTATTACAAATAAAGCTGCTATGAACATAGTTGAGCAAGTGATATGCTTGAGCATCCTTTGGGAATACGCCCAGGAGTGGTAGATTGATTCCCAGTTTTCTGAGAACCCACCATACTGATTTCCAAAGTGGCTGTACAAGTTTGCATTCCCACCACCAGCAGAGGAGTGTTCCCTGGCTTCACATCCTCTCTAACATAAGCTGTCCCCAGTACTATTGATCTTAGTTATTCTGACAGGTGTAAGATGCTATCTCAGAGTCATTTTTATTCGCATTTCCCTGGTGATTAAGTATGTTGAACAATTCCTTAAATGTCTTTCAGCTATTTGAGATTCTTCTACTGAGAATTCTCTGTTTAGCTCTGTACCCAATTTTAAATTGGATTATTTTATGTTTTGTGTTTTTTTATAGATTTTGTAGATCAGCCCTCTGTCAGATGTGTGGTTGGTGTGAAGGTCTTTTCCTATTTTGTAGGCTGTCATTTTGTATAGCTAAAACAATCCTGTACAATAAAGGAACTTCTGGAGGCATCACCATCCCTGACTTCAAACTCTACTATAGAGCTATAGTAATAAAAATGGCTTGATATTGGGATAAAAATAGACAAGTGGACCAATGGAAACAAATTGAAGACCCTGACATTAATCCACACACCTATGAACACATGATTTTCGACAAAGAAGCCAAAATGATATGATGGGAAAAGGAAAGCATCATTAACAAATGGTGCTGACATAACTGGATGCCAACATGTAGAAGACTGCAAATCAATCCACATCTATCACCATGCACAAAACTCAAGTCCAAATGGATCAAGGACCCAAGGACCTCAACATAAATCCAGTTACATTGAACCTGACAGAAGAGAAAGTGGGAAGTAGCCTTGAACACACTGGCACAGGGGACCACTTCCTAAATATAACACCAGTAGCACAGACACTGAGAGCAACAATCAATAAATGGGACCCCCTGAAACTGAAAAACTTCTGTAAGGCAAAGGACACAGTATATAAAATAAAATGACAGTTTAATGCCAGTCTTAATGATGATGTATACTGCAAGAGTATCTATCAAAGAGAAAACTAGTTCTAGGTTTAACTTCTTAAATCCAAGCTCCTTCACTCACTACATAACATTGAATAGGAGCCCCCAGTCTGTCAGATAGTAGCACCCACCATGAAAAGTTTCTGTAAAAAGTGTATGAAATAATGTGTGTCAAGTGGTTTATACAATGTTAGACACATCGTAAATGCTCTCAAACTGGTGGCTATTATTTTCATTGTCGAGCTTCTTGCAAGATAAAATCACTGTGCTGCCAGCTCAAAATCTCTTAAGATTTCTCCCTATTATTTTAAAAGCAAAGTTCAACTCACTCCTGTAAAGTCCTTCTGCCTTTGACGGCTGTGTAATCTGGGCATCCCTCCCTCAAAACGTTCACCGCCACTTCTCAAATCACAGTGCACCAGGGAAGTCACACTCATGAGTCACTGAGTCCCAGAAACTTGAAAGTCACCAAAACCCACCAAGCTTTCAAATGCTTGTGTTGCAAATATACAGAGCTTGAACTTCATAGACCACAGAGGGTGAGTTTTAATATTCATGTCATTATAATTTATTTACATATATAGAAGCACTCTGTGTACGTGAATGTGCCTGCAGAAGCCTCAGGCTTGTCAGATTCCCTGGTCAGGAACTGCAGGCAATTGTGAGCTACCTGATATAAATCCTGGGACTCTAACTCCTGTCCCCTACAAAAGTAGTATGAATTCTTTCCCCCACTCCAGAGTTTTAGAGAAAAGTTTATTATAGTCGTAGGTGGGAGCTTGGAAGAGAGGGAAGGGGAGAAAGAGAGAGAGCATAGATATGCTAGTCTAGAGACTTTTTAAAGGACTTACGGAAAAATCTGGTTTGAGGCATAGAGAGAAGGATGAGTTGGTCAACCAGTTGGCCCAACAGAGTTCCCAGATGCCTCCTCTCAGGATCAAACACAATCACATGTGGCAGAGGTGCCCACTTAGGAGATAACAAAGATACAAGAACTGGAACCCTCTTCTGGAATTCCTGATCTCCAACAAGGATATTCTCAGAGCTGTCATTTGGGTCCCTGTCCTACCTGACTAATTTGTGTCTCCATCATTACAGTAGAAGTTAAAATGCCCACTTCCTGATATTCACATACTGCATCCCCTTCTCTCCTTGAGTGCAGGTAGGACCTGTGACTTGCTTTTCACCTTTGAAATATGTCAAGGTAACGGAACATCTGTTTAATGATTTTTCTACATTAGTGACACCATCTTGGTAAGTAAGAGCCTTGGTCCTTGCCTGACTTTGATGAAGTAGCCATGTCAGGAAGACAAAGAATGAAAAGTAGCTCTCAACTGACAGACAACAAGAAACTGAGTTCCATTAGCTCAAAGATATGAATTTAGCCAGCAACCATATGATCATGAAAGCATATAAATTCCAAATCGAATTTCAGATGGGACAGTAGCCTTGGCTGATACCTAGGTTACAGTCTCACAAGACTCTGAAACAGTGACTGTAACTCTCTCGTGACCAGAGGCCTAGGCCCCAGACAGTCAGGGAAATCACTGCTAGAACATGGGTTTGTGCCTTTAAGTCTGATCGTACAGTCAGAATCAGGCTATGCCACTCTGCAAACTCTCTTTGAGACAGAGTTAAAAAGTATTCTGTGCTGGGCGGTGGTGGCACATGCCCTTAAACCCAGCACTCAGAAGGCAGAAGCAGATAGATCTCTATGAGTTTAAGGCCTACAAGAGCTAGTTTCTGTACAGGCCCCAAAGCTACAGAGAAACCCTATCTCAAAAAATTAAACAAAAACATAGCAAAAATGTACTCTGTGCTGTGACTTGTGACTTGACATCTCTCCACATATGGTATGTGGCTCCTCCATGCTCCCTCTCACACATGCTATGCTGAACTAAAGTCACATGGTATGGAATTTCATACCACTCGAAAAGATTATACATAGTCAGACCTGTCCTTTATTCTAGGGATTTGTCGGAGACTCCTCAGACAGACTGCTTGAGGCTACCCAGGCCTCCCCAGTCACCCCACATATGGTGGCCAGCTCCCCATTCCTGTCGCATTCACACTCTTAGTAAAGCTCCTCCCCAGCCATGACTTTGAAGCTCTCCCATTCTACTAAACCTCATCGAAGAGGATTGTGTCAGCTTCCTTTACAGACTGGCTGTTATCTATGTTTAGCAATAATTGCTCTCTGTTTCTGGTAATATTCCTATGCAACAACTGATATAAACAGATTAGTGAAGCCCTCTAGGGTGTGCGTGCATGTATGCACAGTGTTCACACGTTTTTTGGAGCTGACAAATATATACCTAAAAGCACTCAACCCCACCTTCTTCCTGGAGCATTGGGTACAAGACAAAAATGTGGAGGTATTAAAGACAAAGGTCCCAACTTTCCATAGTTCTCCTCAGCCTCCGATTTCTCTCTCTGCCCATGCTCAGATGACAGCCTTGATTGGATATAAGGGATCGCATGAATACCTAAGTACCCAAGGCTGCTCAGAGGGATCAGCAACCCTGACCTTGGCTCTGGTGATGGGACTGTTTGGCCTCGACCCAGCTGAAGCTCAGGACTGAAAGGTGATCACCAAGTGTAGCTCTGTCAATGAGTGATCAGCTTCCCCCATGGCCCTGGATAAGTGGAATAAACAAGTAATTTCACACTCTGTTAGAGCCCGGGATTAATATGGCCAGATTATCAATACATTTTCCATGGCCTATTTAAATCCTCTTTGTTGCCTTTCATACAACACCCTGGTTTTACAAAGACGGATGTCTGCTGAGAATTATTTTGATGAAAGCTGACATTTGGCCAATTTTAGAAGTAAATTATAATTGTCCTTTCATTCAGATAATTTAAGGTATAAAAAAACCTACCACTTCAGCATACCCACAGTCTCTTACAGGACAGACTGATCCCGGAACTTAATTAGTTTCTGAATGAGTCGCAAACAACACAAGACAATAGAGCGCTCAAGAAGGAAGGAAATCAGATGGAGTTCACCAGGGACCCAGTTGAGCAGAGCTTGTCCCAAGACCACTAAAAATAAGTGCATAATCACTGTTCTGCTTGCCACAGCATTATTTAGCCTTTTAAATATCTCAGCAAATCCACGGAAGGCAGGGGTGCTGGATGTCACCACCATGAAACCTTTCAATCTCAATTTAAGAAATTCGTGAAGCATCTTTTAGGTACCTGAAGCCATGTCAGCTGACAGTGGAGGCCAGGAACACCTAGGTCACCCAGAGACCAGCCAAGTCAGTAATAGATCTATGCTCAGTTGTGAGAAGCAAGCACTCTGTAGGACACTGGAGGAGGAAGGGGCATGAACAAGATGAAGCAGTCCATCTGACTGGAGGTTCCATTCTGAATAATGCTGCTTAGACCTAACCTGATCACCAGCGGGTAAATGTGCTTGCCTCTACGCCTGTTGACTTGAGTCGATCCCCAGCCCTACATGATGGAAAGAGAGAACAGCATTCCAAATTCCAGAGTTCCCACACCCATGCTAATACATTTGTAAACACACACACACACACACACACACACAC
>JAQHUG010000001.1:9634347-9648728 GCA_028555095.1 Dicrostonyx torquatus
GCACATGTGTGTACAAACCACACATACACACACAGAAAGTGAGAGGGAGAGACAATGATGAAGCTTGGACTATTTGAGGGGCCCCCTGGCAATAGGACCAGGATCTATCCCTAGTACATGAGCTAGCTTGTTGGAACCCATTCCCCATGGTGGAATGCCATGCTCAGTCTTATTGAGGGTGGAAGGTCTTGGTCCTTACCCAACTTAATGTGCCAGACTTTGTTGACTCCCCATTTGAGCCCTTTCCAGGTGGGAGGAGTAGATGGGAGGGAAGTTGAGAGGGAGGTGAGGGGGGCAGGAGAAAGGGTGGGAGGGAGAACTGTGGTTGGAATGTAAAATAAAATTTAAAAAATAATAAATATTCTAAAATTTAAAAAGAAAGAGAAAGAGAGTTCAAAATGTCAGAGCATCAGTTTTCATGTCAAATGGACTTCCTAGAGCATTTATTGATTAAAACAGAGACTTCTGCTAGCCATGGTGGCTCACACATTTAATCCTAGCACTCAAGAGATAGAGGCAGGTAGATCTCTGTGAGTGTGAGGCCAGCCTGATCTACAGAGGGAATTCTAGGACATATAGACAATACCAAGAAACACTGTCTTGGCAAAACAAAACAAAAACTGACGACGACAACAACAAAAACCCAGAGACTTCTGGAGCAGAAGAGAAAGTGGGTTTAAAGGAAAGGACGTGTTAAAGGCAGGCAGCATGGTTCTCTCAGAGATCCATCATGTTCTGAGTCTCATGGACACATGGGCAACATTTAGGGAAGAGGTGAGTCACAGAAGATGGAGGGGGGTACCTGGATATTCATGAGCACACATGGACACATGACTTTCTGGTACAAGAGTATCTACCTGGTGAGATGCATCCCCGTGACTGGAGGAGATCAGCAGCGATGAGCAGAAAAGGCAAGAGGTTCCCTACTAGTATGGGGAAATTTCAGGAGCCTGTGACAAAGTGACAAGTGTTGACTGAATTGATTAAGCCCATGTGCCTGCACACAATTTAGTGGGCAGCATCAAAGGAAGAAGTTTAGCCAGTGTCACAAGCTGGGTAGCTGAGAGATCTGTGCCCCTCTAATCCTCATCAACTAGGAAGAGAATTCAAGAACGTACATGAAGCCCCATGGTCTCTGTTGTGAGCCCAGACTAGAGAAACAAGTGGAAGGGGACAATGACAGTGGGCAACAGTGACACCAAAGCTGTACTGTTTCAGGAGGCTTGCTTACCCATCCTTTTGGGACTATCACACTCCATCCTGAGAGTTACAGTAGGAAATTCATGATAGTTCTACTGTATAAATGATAACAAGAGAGCACTCAGAAAATCTACGGAAAAAATGTTCAATCTTGGGTCAAAAAATAGAGGAGTCACATTTTAAAACTCAACATCTTCCTTTCCTTAGACTTCACATCTAAGTTTGATGCTCGTTCTATTTGAGACTGTCAATGCTGGAAGTCTTAGAATGTTAGAGCTCCTTCATTCATTCATAAAATATTTATTGAACACTTCAAGAATGTGCTGAGAACCATGCTGAGTGCTGGGAGACACGAAGATGAAAAGATGCCACTTTCATGCCACTTTCATGGTACTAACAGGCTGGTGGGGGAAATGACAGGAGAACAAATATCTACAATAGATACATTTTGCTTGCTCTACCGTCTGCCACATTCTCATTAAAACAGACACCAAGAGACTTAGAAAGCAGCTCTAACACTGCAAAGAAAAATATATGCACGTAGCATTCCCCATGTTTTCCACAGAACAGCTATAAAACTAATGCTGGAAGAGGTACCAGGGGTATTCTCAAAAGGAAATTGCAGAGTTTATAGCTTCAAGTAGGTTTGTTCAAAGCAGGATATTTCTGTAATCAATATGTGAACCTCTAAAAACAGCAGTGAGGTATATAAAATTCTGCAAATTACTTAATCATAGAAAAACTCCACAGATACATTGTAATACAAATAATTAAGACACAGACAAAATAGTATTAAAAAAATAGAAGAGATTGAAGTGTCATGGGCAGAGGCATATTGTACTTGAGAATATGTCTCATATTTTTGAATGCTTCTTTTTTTAAAATAAAATAGTCTTGTTAATTCATTGAGAATTTCATACATGAATACTATGTAGTCTGATCATATTCGGCTCCCATTCTTTCCCCTAACTCCTCCCAGATCCACCCTCTACCCCACCCCACCCCCATGGTGGTCATTTGAATTAGAATGGCCCCCACAGGCTGATATATTTAAACACTTGGTTCCCAGTTGGTGAAACTATTTGGGAAGGATTAGGAGTATGGTCTCACCAGAGGAAGTGTGTCACTTAGGGGTGTGCACTGAGGTTTCATAAGGTTTCTCTCTCTCTCTCTCTCTCTCTCTCTCTCTCTCTCTCTCTCTCTGCTCTGTGTCTGTGGATCAGGATACAAGCAAAGCTCTCAGCTACTACCCCACTGCCATCCCTGCCTGCCCTGATGCATGATCCCCACCATGATGATCATGGACTCTAACCCTCTGGAATCATGAGTCTCAATAAACTCTTCTCTAAGTTGCCTTGGTCATGGTGTCTCTTCACAGCAATGGAAAAGTAACTAAGATACCCCAAACTCTCTATCCTCTTATTTATTTTTAATATATACAGTCTGGTTTGAGCTACCCTTAACCTCAGGGATCCATTGGTGTATAAGAGACCTACCAAGGGTCACATTCTTAAAAAAAAACTGAGTCTCCCTCTCCCAGTAACCATCAACTGTCAATAGCTCCTCAACTAGGGGTGGGGATCATGGGTGCCTCTTCCATGCTGGAATGTTCATTGAGTTGATCTTGTGCAGGTCTTGTGTAGATGATTGTAGCCGCTGTGAGTTCATGAGTGCAGGAGTCCTATCGTGTTCAGAAGATACTGTTTCATTCTGGTCCTCTTGTCAACCTCTGGCTCTTTTTAATGTTTTGTTTTTTGAGACAAGGCCATTTACATAGCCCTGGTTTTCCTGGAATTCACTATGTAGAATGGGCTGATCTCAAACTCTTGGAGATCTGCCTACCTCTGCCATGCAATTTCTGGGATTAAAGATATGTGTGACATATGTGTGACACCCATATGTCTCAATGCATGGCAACCTCTGGCTGTTATAATCTTTCTGCCCCTCTTCTGAGATGATTTCTAAGTCATGCAGGGAAAGGGTGTGATATAGATGTCCCATTTGTGGCTGAGCACTTCACAGATACTTATTCTGTATATACCGACCAGCTGTGAGTTTCTATATTAACCATCATCCATTACACAAAGAAACTTTAAGCATTTCTTACCCCTGTCATGTACATTCATAGGATTGTGTTAAGATATTTATGTATATGAAAAGTTCTTATTTATTCATACCTTCATGCCCAATATTAATCTTTTGACAAATTCTTCTTATTATTGATGGACATTGATTAATATATGTCCCTATGGTCCTGGTTTACAGTTCCCTCAAACAAGTTATCACATATCTGATCTATTGGCCTTCATGTCTATAAAAGTCCTGGTGGTTAAAGATCAAAGTCTATGTAGTGATTCAAAGTATAACAAACTAGAATGGAAGTTTCCAAATTTATACAGTGAAAGGCCTTCTGGTGGCAGAGAACTTTCAAAACCAATAGTTTCAGTTATTACTCAAGAAGAGATTTCTAAAGTCAAAAAAAGAGACTGGTATAGAGAAGAAAGTAATGATTACCCAGCAGCCTTTCTTATTCAGGGAGCAACAGCAGGTGCTCTCAACTGAGTCATCACCACCTTGTTGGGAAAACAGAAGAGGGATTTCTCAAGCTGATTCCAAGAGCTTAGCCTGACTTTGGAGAAGCTAAGAGGACAGAAAACAACAGTACATATGATATTCACCCCACAAATGCCCCAAACAATATGCTGTACCTAAGGCAATAGTTGTTCACGTTATTTACCATTGCGTGGAGAAGCAGGATGGAGTTGAAGAACCTTACAGAACCACAGACCTGAGTTTGTGTCTGGGATTTCCCAGTGGTGATACAACTTTCCTTAGTTTGCGTTTCCTCACTCTAAAATCAACATCAACAATACCTGCCTCTCAGGCTACTGTGGGGATTACAGGAGATAATAGAGCAATTACAAAACCAACAGAGTAGACTGTCTAAAAATATTATTTCTATTTTCATCACTCCTGTACTGTGCTACAGATCACAGCAAATTTCAAATTATGTCTGCAATTTTCAAATCACGTAAGAGCTATGATTTAAAGATAAATCATTGTGATAAACTAAGGTTCTAAATTTAAAATTCGTTAGTGTTAAAAGTTATTAACATATTTTTATTTGACCCAAACGTGTGGAACAAACAGTTTCAATTATGAGTTAAAGTGCTTCATTGGATAAGTATGACTTCTCTGTAGGAATTTTGCTTTGAAAATTATAAAAGACTAGTTAGCTTCATTCTTACTTAAGGGTCAGAATGTAACACAATTAAAAAGCCTGGTACGATTTCTCTAATTATTATTGTTTAGCACCCAGTTCAGTACGTACTTCTGTATGAAATTCTCAAAAATGTAGCAAGTGAACAAATAAAGCCTTTGGAAGACTACCCTATGGTAGGAAAGAAACAAAGGTTGAAGTGCAACAGACGGGTAGATGGGGAGACTGTCTGTGTAAACCCCTTTAACAGGTATCTCATCTGCTCACGCAGCACAGACCCAGTGAGGCACAGCCACGGTCTCCCACTAAGCAGTGTGCTTCAGGGGGAAGGATGAAAGAGGCAGTGTGTGACTCTGCCCTTTTCCATGCCAGTTGACCAAGGAAGCAGCCCAGGCAGTGAAGCGACAATATCAAAGCAGCTGCCATCAGTTAGGCGCCACTGAAAACACGATCGCTGAAGAATGATCAGGGTTTCTCAAAGACTTTAACTGTGCAGGCAAGATGGCTGAGTGGGTAACAGTGCTCGCAGCCGAGCCTGACAACCCAAGTGTGATCTTTGGAACCCACACAATGGTGAAAAAGAACCAACTCCTGGAAGTTATCCTCTGACCTCAATACATTCACACACACAAAAGAAATAAGATGCAACAAAACATTTTTAAAGGTGTATTAGTCTGTGGCAATTTGGGCTTTTTGCACTACAACATGGTTTAGCTTTTCCTGATTATGATAACATCGCTCTCTTTTGAACCAAACAAAATGTGCCTGGGCCAGGGATGTTTGAGAGAAATAATCTAACTATGTGCACAATCAAAAAAAAAAAAAAGTGTCGTTGCAAGAATGAATATGCTGGCTTCTGTTGCTTAACCTCACCAGGTGAGGGTCTCCTGGGATCCATTATCTGTAGTGACAACCAAGTATTCATGAGTGGCCATTCCTAGAATGGCTTTGAAGTAGAGGGGTGCCTCAAAATCCAATTCTTATTTTTCATTAATCCACACCTTAAATCCCTCTGATCTCTCTTACAGTTTCTCTGCAACCAGTGGCTAAGCACCTGTCATTTAGCATCAAAGACATATCTGTCCTTGGATGTTACCTCAAGTGTCATTCACAGAAAATCAACTATTCCTTTAAATGCAACTGATATTTTGTAATATTCCTCATACAGAAAATAAATCAAGATTATGGTTGAAAAATAGAAACTATTAATAAAGCACAGAGGAAGTGGAATCATTTATTATTTTACTATTTAAATAAAAAAACAGTCATTACTTTGGTATATTTTATTATACTTTTCTATGCTTGTGTGTTTTAAAAGGAGTTGAGGTCTCTATGTAGTTTACCCACAGTTTTTTAACCTAATTATGTATTAAAGATTAATTATGTATTAAAGAGCACATTTTATAAACATGAATATGAATAACTAATATTCTTTAATACTAACAAAATTTATTCAGCTAACCTATTTTCTTTGCACATTTTTTTTGCTTTCCATGTGTTTCTAACTTAAATATGCTGCAATGGCATGTATATTATTTATATTTATCAGTGCCCCAAAGATATATTAAGCATTAGCTTCGAAATACCTATTTAAATTGCTTAGAGCAATATAAATACCAATTTAAATTGCTTTGTGGTTATCAGTGGCAATCAGGGACCATCTGGCCCAGAAACTCCAAGGGTCTGGTGCTTAAGATCTAAGAGGACCAAAGAGATTTGGGGAGAAAATGATGTCTCAATGGGTGATAAGCTCTTGCCCTCTGAGCCTCATGTCCTAAATTTTTCTTTCTAATCATTGTTTCTCCACCAGTGAAAGGTCAAAATGAAGACAGCGGGACTAGAGATCAAGTTAGCTGTCTCAATTCATTTCTCAACTCAATAGAACAAAGAGATCTTACCAACTCCTACGGTCCAGGGCAATTCAGTGGAAGAGGAGCTCTGAGAAGTGCCTGGGTCAATGGCAGGCCTTGCAAATGGGCTTGCCTACAGCATCTTTCCCTAGAGTCCTACCTAGAACACAGGTAGCAACATATCTACATGAGGACTCTGTCTCCCTCAAAGCTCGAAATCCTCCTTTTTTTCTTTCCTTGGACATCTCTTCATCTCCTTCCTCTACCCCGACCTCCAGCTTATCAGACAGGACGTGAAGCATGAGAGGGATGAGGCAAAGGAGGTAGGCCCTTGAGTTATGGAATTCAGACATGAAATTAACTCACATACTTCCCTAAATATCATTGTCATCACCTCAAAACCCCCAATGGGATTGAGAAGTTAAAAAAAAAAGTGGAGATATTCTTGATCAGCTGCACTTGAACAACTTGTAGAGTTACATGTCCCCGAGGCTCAAAGAGCAGGACCATAATTGCAATCTCTGCTCTGCTCACCCTCAGTTCCTTCATGAAGTCCCCTTTCTTCAGCTTTCAAATGTCACTGTCAGCCTGTTAGTGTCAATTCCACAGCATAGCTCAAGCCAGCACGGACCCTGACTCAATCAGTGATGGCCCAATCAGTGTTTACAGAATGGGAAAATGAATAAATCAGTCCATTAAAGTGATAGTGTTACTATCAGGCACTTATTTCCTTTATTTCATTGATGTTAATATCATCATGTGCATCAGCCAAGCGTCTATAATGAAGCACAACATATAAGAATTACATATGTGTTTATAGATGGACATATATAGGAAAATATTTAATATGTGGAGTAGATTCACAATATTGAGAAGGCTGGAAAGTCCCAGATAGATATCCAGAAGTGTCAGTGGGGCATTCCCAGTCTATTCCTGAAGAATTAAACAAGTGTAAACCATGACTAGAATCCAAAGGCTCTAGATCTAGAAGTGTGACAACAGAGCAAAAGATGGATGTCACTCTCAATCAGAGGGAGCAAGCTCACCCTTCCTCAGCAGTGTGTCCTACACAAGTGATCACCCATGTAAAACAGCCTTCCCAACACAAGGCGGGACAGTTGTCCCTCCTAGCTACTAAAGTTTCATTTGCTTTACTTGTGCTGACTCCCTCCTCTCACTCTTGCATCCTGGTCTTGGGTTTGTAGCAGGAGGCAGAAGTGACTGTGTAGGATCAAGAGAAGAGGCATTCAAGAATAATCATGCATCCAGGCAATAGAGGTGCATGACTTTAATCCCAGCACTCGGGAGGCAGAGGCAGGTGGATTGCCGTGAGTTCAAGGCCAGCCTGGTCTACAAGAGCTAGTTCCAGGACAAGCCCCAAAGCTAAAGAGAAACCTTATCTTGAAAAGTCAAAAACAACAACAACAATAATAATCATGCACATATACAAAACAAATTTACAGTCTTTTTTCTGTGTGTTCTTGGTATAATAGTTTTATGTATAAACAATATTAAGTACTTGGTAAAAGCCCAAGAGAAAACATATTAGAGTGTTAATAAAATCTGTCTGAGACTCATGACTATAGGTGATTTTAAGTTTTATTGTTGTGCATTTTGGTGTGTTTGAAATTATAGGCATAGACCTATATGTGATTTATGTTTCATTACAAAAATCAATAATCATGTTTTAAAGCATGAGAAACATGGGCTCTTTTATATTATTTGACAATCAAGTTTAAAATGAGCATCTGTTCATTATTTAATATAACAATGACTTTAAAGATGGACTTAAAAATTTAGCAGTCAACTTTTCTTGAGAAACCCAAAGGCATAACTGAGGATTATACTTAATGCAACAGCATCGTAATTTACTCTTCAAATCTGATTGGCCGTGGAGTCTTAGAAATTCAGATGAAGGCAGAGCAAATCCCTTCAAAGGAGCAACCCTTTCAAGCCAACAGCTCCTGGTGCAAGTTTTTCTTATTATTTGACAATACAAGTGCCCTGCCTATGATAAGAATTCTTATTCTATGATAAGAATAAAGTCTAAATGGACAATGACTTAAATCTGGACAGCCCATGAAAATGATTTTCCCCAACCCAGAGCTGTGTTCCAATGTGTGTGCCTAGAAAAAACAAACTGAATTCTGACTACATTGTACTTGGCCACACTCGTCAATACAAACGTCCCAGAGTGGCCATTCTGCTGTCCACTCTCAGACAAGACTGCCTGGAACAGGCGGAGGAATGCAAAGTTCTGAGCATCAGCCAGGCGAAGCTGTCAATAGAAGCTATTGTTTCCCTGACATGTCTGTCAAGATAGCAGAAAATGGAAGAGGTTGAACGTAGGTTGACTGCTACAGCACTGGAGCCTAGCTTCTGGTGCTGACAATGAGTAATGAGGCTGTGGACATGGTCCAGAAGAGAGGGCCAATCCTACAGTTGTCCAGGAAAGCCAGAGAGCTTTCTAACAGCAAGAACTCCCCCTGTGGCTTCTAGTATTTCTGTCAAAAAGGCCTTGCAGACATCTCACACAGCTCCCAGAATGGTTAAAATTCCTCAGACTGGCCAGATTCAGAGTTTATCTATCCTGCCACCTCTGGTCTCTTCAAAATGGCAAGCCCCCCAAGTTGTCCTCATATACACGCAAAGACTTGTTGTGTTCTGGAAGACTCCATTGAGCTCATAAATGCCTTTGATTGCTGCTCACTCATTCCTGCCCAATGAAATAAACACTAAACCCACTACAGGTCAGAGATCTCAGTAAGGAGCACATATTATCATATCCGTATGATCATCACACCATATAGGTATCTAAACTCCTTCACATTGCCATTCAACCAAGCCAGAGATGTTTACCGAGAAAGGAGCAGAAATGATACTTACTGTCTGTGCCCCATGGAGCAGCAAATTAGTCTGATGCCTGATAGGGAGGAGGAAATGGTCACTGAACATTCTGTAATCAAAGTAACTATAATTTGGCTTTGTAGTTAAATTATACCATTGTATAACTGTACCATTTTCTTCAGGTCAAGGTTAGTGAGCATCAGTGAGAAGCCTACCTTGACATGCAAAGCCAAGTTAAATTTCCCATCTCTTTTATCCTTCTTTACGCATCAACTCTGCCCTTTCTATAGTACACACCATCCTGTGTTTTAATCATGTTCAAAGCTTGACTCCTCCACTCTCAGGGGTGGCCAAGAGAGTGGCTTTGCATCCTTCCACAGACCTATTGTCCCTTTTAGTGCTAATCATTCTGCAAACCCTCAAGAAATATTTGTTAACTGGATGAATAACAGAGAAAACCTGCAAGATGGTTCTGAATTGCACAGCAAGACACACACCAACAAACCCAAGATTGAGTAAGGCATTCTTGGTACCAACCTACCAACTGTTAATGATAGTTTTTCTTAATTAATAGCAATAATTCTCCCACCTGCTTTAGAGGGGAACTTTAAAATGAGCTAGGAATTATACCAAACTCTGATTAACTTTCTGGATTCTCATGGAAACCTGTGATGTATGTATGTATGTATGTATGTATGTATGTATGTATGTATGTATGTATGTGTTACACAATCCTAATGATAGATAAAGAACTTGAGCTCAACAAGTTATGAAACTTAGGCCGTGAAGGATGCTGATCAAGGAGCCAGCTTTGACATCAGGACTTAATTCCTAGCTACTGGCTCCACCTCACTGCACATAGCCTGTTAATTTCTCTCCTTCCTCTTTTGTTCTTATTTCATCCATAGAAAGTAGATGGAGGTGGCACAGACACAAGCTCCAGTGGCTTCAACATGGATCCCCACAATAGCTCTGAGTCTAATTTACGGAAGGATTCTTCAATGTTTCGCACCCCTTTTTTTTTGACTGAGAAATTTCTACATAACGCTGGATATAAATGTATAAAAGATAGGTATATAAATAAAATATTTACGGATAACCTATCATAAAGAAATTTATTTCAAAACAATACTTTAATATGCATATAATTTTTACCGATTATGAAACATGAAAGCAAATTTTCATGCTAATGAGATAAATGTTCATGTTAGTCTAACACAATACAATGTACAGACATACTAATTTGGTTCTTCTAGGTTGAGGAATGATAATAGAAAATATCATGTTTTTTTCCTGTAATTAAACTATTATGTTTCTCTAAGAGCCATACTTGTGTGTAATAAAAACACTGCAATTCATAAGTAGTATGGAATTGAGCTGCAGTGTTTCAGGCAGCATTTGATAATGCTGTATGTGTGATGGCATGCACAACACAGTGTGTGTGATGTGTGCTCGGAATTAAAGATGCAGGAACATTGTACGGTACAAAACAGGAGAACATTGTTACAAACGCCCTTTATGTTTAAATTTGAATTACTTTGTGTCTGTTCTACATTCAGACATATTTTGACTGTGGGTCAAAGTTTTCACAACCCCCACCTTCAGTTATGTTGCCCTATATGAGGTTGAAATGCAGTTTAAGGAGCACCGAGTTTAGGGATATGTACATAAAGAATGGATTACACCCCTAAAAATATTACAACTCTTCTTTTTCTTAGAAACTTTTTTTTCTGGGAACCTTCTTTGGCCTGTGGACTAATTCTTGATAATCTCCCTGCTTTGAACTTCTCTGGGATCCAACTAGAATAAAGGGACTCTTCATGCTCATGTGCACAGATTAGCTTGCCAGAGAGTTACAGAGGCTTCCATAGCCAACCAGGTAGTGGGAAATTTGAGTTCCGTCCCATGTCTCACGTCTGTCTGTTTTCCATGTCTGTGGGTCCTATTCTGCATGTTGTCCTTTCCTTTTCAACACTGATCCCGTCTGCATCCCTCCCCCACCCTGCCCCGCCCAGCTGTCTTTTTGGAAACCTCAGCAACTAATTAGTTTTCCCGTCAAGAACACTTATTCCTGACAGAGGTTCTGTGTTATACTAAATGCTCTTGGATTTGCTTCTTCCTGCTTTCGACTGGGTCTGCATTCATGTCATTTGCTACCTGGTGAGGTTCTGGTTGCTAGGAGGCACTTTACAGAGGAAGAATTTGTCTACTGTGTCTCAGTGTGTGACCCTTTAAGCATCACCTACAAGATGCCATGCTCACCGGCTTCTGTAGACATGCTGTGGGGGGAGAGCTTGTGAGTAGACACCTACCATGTCCGTGTAGAAGGTTATTGTTATCAGTGTCACTGAGATCTACGAATCATGTTAAACCATCGACCTTTCTCAGTGAGTGTTAACAGGGGGCAGAGGTCTTCGCCTTCTAGTCAGAAAGACTTCGTCTTGAGAACACAGCTCGTTGAGCCATGAAACAGATGGCACTCCAGTATAATTGTGATGTAGGGGAGTTAAGAGGGATGTTTCAGTAACCCTTGGGGTCCAAAAGCTAATGGAGTTGTGTGTGTGTGTGTGTGTGTGTGTGTGTGTGTGTGTGTGCGCGCGCGCGCATGGGGGGGTGGAGATCAAAATATATGCAATCCAAACTAATTTTCAAAAAAAAATCCAGGGGAACACAAACCCCAATCCCACCCTTTTTATGATCTTCTAATTTTTCAATTTAAAACAATGGGAGCCAAAAGACCTACTGATCAGTGGGATATTTCTAAGGCAGTTGTATAGCTGTGAAATGATCTCCTTCTGATTTTCCAATTTTAAGAAATGGGAGCCAAAAGACGTACTGATCAGTGGGATATTTCTAAGGCAGTTGTACAGCTGTGAAAATAAAGGTAAGACTACCTGAGTGTACAACTTTACAGTGTACATCGTACCTGACTGAAGTGTGAGTGATATTCCCTAGAGTCCTATCACAGGGCAACCCTGCTAAGCTCCTAGCCCCATACCTGGCACAGTCTCCTACAATAGGGCAAGACTGCTAAGCTCCTAGCCCCATACTTGACAAATGTTGCATGAATACAAACTCCCTCTCCTCTGTTAACTGGGACAGGCTCAATTGGCAGTGCCCACTTACACATGGACCTTTGACCCCTCAGGTGGAAGCTGAAAGATAAGCCACCTTTTAAATGATCTCATACCCATAAGTAACAAAAGCCTTGAATGGCAACGGAGCCTCAAGCAAACCTGACCATTCACAGAATTCTCACAGAAAGGTGCTTTCAAAAGGATGGTTTCCCCCTGAACGATTCACCGTCTCCCAAGGTGAGAGCAGGCAGATGAACTAACAGGAAGTGCGAAAGAATGAGCTCACACAGGACGCTAAGAGTGTTGATTAGAAATATTTCCCAGCAGCTCAAGAGCCAGTGCTTAATGCAGGAAATGTCACTACCTGATATTTTAGCAGAGGAAGCTCACACTTACTCACTCCCGGGGATGCATTGCAGACAGGTTCTGTGATGGTGAGGACAGCCAATGACGTGTGCCCTGATGATCAGGCAGGGAGGATCTTGCTCAATATGGTCCTCAAATTCAACCACCACTGGATAAAATCCAGCCTCAGAACAAAGGTAGCATGAGATATCTCAGGAAAGGCGACTCGCATGAAAACTGAAAAAGTGGATCCACTTAATTCAGTCGAGATGGAGCTAGGGCATCCTCGGGTAGGAGAAGGGTTAACTTAACTTTATTTTCACCAGCAACACCCTTTAAAAACAAATCATATTTGTAAGAGTTCAACCTTCACCCCTACTTATCTCATTTAAGCAGTGCATCCATGGGTCTGGAAATGTCCTGTGTTTGTGGTGGATGTGACTTCTACAGACCCCTTCAGTGGTGAGGGATGAGGAATCTGGTCTTTCCCTGTGCTCACGGACCGCACCACTGTCTCCAGCACCATTGAGTTCTTACATTCACTCCCTCTAACCTTTGTGCAGCTCGGAAAAAAAATTCTAGAAAAGCAGTCTCAAAGCATCAGGCATATCTTTGTCCTGAAGACAAGTGCGCAATGCAGCCAACAAAGAGGTCACAAACTGTATGATCTTAGAGAAACTGCTCCACTTCTCTGGGATTACAATTTTATATCTTTTCAATGGGAGTTTGGATTATAGCTGTAAGGTATGTACAAGTTCTGACAGCCAGTGATTCTAATAAAAATTAAAGGATTCCCCTTGTTTCCTATATGGCAAGGCCTGTGGGCTTTGTAAATTCTGGATTTTTCTACTACAACACTAGAAGAACATGGCTAGAGATGCAGTAGCAACATGTCAGGTGCACAGAGCCATCAGAGGGCAACGCAGACGGAAAGATTTGATGAGCAGTACTACTATACATACCAGAGATATGTCACACATTAGATCATATATTTGGACAGGATAACGAGGTTTACAAGGCAAAGGCTGGCAGTGGAAACAGGAGTACATATTTGTGGACAATTTGAAAGACCTTATTATATGAAATCCTAAAACAACTCTGGCTATCTGATACATGACCAATCACCTCACAAGCTTTGTGAAGAGCAAGTGAAATGAGAAGGCATAGGTCTACACACCTGAAACCCAACACTTATGAGGTTGAGGCAGGACTGCATGGCCACTGCCAGATTGGGCTACATACTGCATTAGAGATCCTCCTAGACTAGAGCAAGACTCTATGTCAACAAAAGTGAATTGATGAACAGAATGATAAAGAGGTGATAAACCATGTCTATATACAAGAAATGAAAAATTAAAAATATGTAAATATGTTCTGAATGACATGACACTAGGAAGGAAGAAATAGACACCAAAGATGGAAATCAAAAGTTTATGTTTTCCCTTCAGTAATGTAACAGGATACAAGATAAACTAAAATAACAAAAACAAAAAACAACAACAAAAATAACAGTAGCTAACAGTAGCCCTCATTTACATAGATGATAAACAGGCTGATAAAGAAATTATAGAAACATCACCCTTTACAATAGCCACAAATAGCATAAAATATCTTGGTGTAGCCCTAACCAAATGAGTGAAAGACCTTTATGACAAAACATTTAAAACTATGAAAAAAAGAAATTGAAGAAAACATCAGAAAACAGAAAAATCGCCCATGCTCGTGGGTAGGTATAAAAAACATAGTAAAAATGACAATTTTACCAAAACCAGGCTACAGATTCAATGCAATGCCAATCAAAATCCCAGCAAAATTCTTCAGAGACCTTGAAAGAATACTCAA
>JAQHUG010000001.1:9649718-9663908 GCA_028555095.1 Dicrostonyx torquatus
AGAACCTGGAAACAATCCAGATGCCCTCAGCCAAAGAATGGATAAAGAAAATGTGGTGCATTTGTGCAATGGAGTATTACAAGACAGTAAAAAATAATGACATCTTGAAATTTGCTGGTAAATGGTTTGATTTAGAAAAAACTATATTGAGTGAAGTAACCCAGACCCAGAAAAGCAAATATAATATGTACTCACTCATATGTAATTTCTAGACATAAAGCAAAGTCCATAACACCAGACAACCTAGACAACAAAGAAGACCAATCCTCAGAGAGACATAAATGGATCTACATAGGAAGGAGAAACAGACAAGATCTTCTGAGTAAATTGGGAACATGGGGGTGATGGGAGAGAATAGAAGAGGAAGGGGGAAAAGGGAGAGAAGTAGGAAAAATGTATAGCTCAATAAAAAGATTAAAAAGTAACAAAAAGGAGTTTCTATTTCCATAAACTATGATAAATCCTGCTATTATGGACTTTGAGATGAAGGTTTAAAAGTGGTCATTCCAAGTTAGCTGGACCATTGGCAGTTCTAACAAGATCAATGCACGTCAAATTGCAGGCACAGAATAAAAGTAAGAATGTTGTACAACATGTATACAAAAGTTTCAAAGGAGGTGTGTAGCAAATGCCATAGAAATATATAAAATGAGAGGGAAATGTACTTTGTCTACGGACATATTCAATGATGCCATGGTGAAGGATTCTGCGATGAATCCCATGAGACAGCACAGACTAAGTTGCATAGGATGGAGGGAAGACCTACTAACGCATAGGAAGAAATGATGTCAGGAGGTACCTGTGGAAAACTGCCCGATAGTTAGAAAGGGATACTGCCTTCACTGAGCATGACGGGGAGGACAGATGATGCTGCAGACTTAACAGTGAAAAGAACATCCCTATGGTGATGACTGTCATTCCCTTGGCAACCCAAAAGACAGCATTTGATAAAGGGAGAGAGAAGGGACTTTAGTGATTTAGGAGATTAAAGGATATACAAAATAAGTATATAATTGTAGCAACTATAACACAATTAATAAAAACCCAGAGACAGATATTGGGGTTCAACCTGAAGGACAGAAAAACAAAACAGTTAGCCACTGACTCTTATCTCTACCTCGGTCTAAAATGGTGATGGTGCCTCCAGAAGGCTCAGAATGAGACTGTGTCTGAGAGTTGTCTCTTCCCATCTTATATTCCTCTCTAGGGCTTGGTGTGCACCACTACTGTCCAGTTTCTATGGCAAACTAGTTTGGCCACTGGGATAAAGGTGTGTGTCACCACTGCCTAGTCTGTAAGGCTGACCACTGGGGCTGTTTTACTCTCTGGTCCTCAGGCAAGCTTTGTTTATTAGAATACAAATGAAATATCACTACATATAATGGTGAAGAAAAGATAAAGCAAAAAGTAAATATGGCATTTTGGTATGCGCTTGCTAGCTGGAGATTGTGAACTTACCCTATATTTGAGTTTCTCCCGAGAACTTGAGCAAGCACTGTGAGTGCTTGTGTCTGGGTCATGCAGCTGAAATGAATAGAGAGAAGAGCAGTGTTGCGTAGCTACTCCCCATAGATCGAGAGAGATTCTGAAAAGAGCAGAGAGATTTCTTCCCCCAAGTTATATAAGCAGTAAGAATTGCTGGGTAAGGAGATAACTTTTCAGGGCAGCAGCTACCTGCAAGTGGCCCAGGGAACTCTAGGTATGCAGCTTTCATGAATGGCTGCTCATGTTGGGGTGAGCTTTTCAGTTATGCAACTGCCCAAGAGATACCTATGCTCCTATAAGTCATCCCAACCAAGAAACATTTGTTTCTTTGGTCTCTCACTGCCATCCCAAGCCAGAGTGACTGGGTGTCTTTCGCATCTCTTTAGTAAATGTAACACAAGATATGTATAATTGCAGAAGAAAACAGAGGCTCACAATATGTGGTGGGGAGAGGAGTGGAGTGAAGCAAGAAGGGTCTGATAAAGAAACTGGGAGAGCCGAGCGGTGGTGGCACACACCTTTAATCCCAGCACTTGGGAGGCAGAGGCAGACGGATCTTTGTGAGTTCGAGACCAGCCTGGTCTACAAGCGCTAGTTCCAGAGCAGGCTCCAAAAAAAAAAAAAAAAGAAAAAGAAAGAAAGAAAGAAAGAAAGAAAGAAAGAAAGAAAAGAAAAGCAACTGGGAGAATCAGTCACTTGAACATCACCACAAGGTCACAGGGTCATTGTAGAGCCACCATCGAGCAAGTAAGGTGGACAGTGAGATCTATACACAGCAACATTAGCACAGTGTGCTGATGACCAGACTCAAAAGCAGAAAGACAGAAGGGAATAAACCAGGAAGAAGGCAAGATGTCATTACAGACAGAATGTATCAATGAAATGAGAAGATGGGGTCCTTTAAGGGGATGTCTATGTAGATGTTAAACTTTAGCGGATGATAGCTAAAAGTAAGGACCTGAGGCTGACTGGCAAAGGTATTCAGTGACCAAAGGGGTGTGACCAGAAACTCAGGGGAGAAGCAAGTGTGGATGGGAAGAATGTGTGAAGCTGGGGAGATGTCCTAGTGGGTAAAGTTCTCACCGTGCAAGCCTGATGACCTGAGTTTGGACCCGCAGCATCCACATAAAAGCTAAACATAACAGTCCATACACCTGCAATCCTAGCACTCCTGTGAAAGGGTTGGAGGTGGAGGTAGAGGGATATCTGGAAACTTTCAGTCATCAAGCAGTGAATGACAAGAGACTGTCTCAAACAAGGTGAGAGGTGAAGGCTAACACTGGAATTTTAGCCCCATTTCTATACATTTGCCGTGGTATGCACACACATGCACACATGCACAGATTTATTTTTAAATCTCTGAAGAGATTATGGGGAAAGTGCTACTTAGGGTTCAACCAGCAAGATGGAGGTCCCAATATCTGTGCAAATTACACATTTGAAGAAATTTTCTGTTGGGAGAAGTCTTGAGAAGAGCAGGTAGAAGTGAGGGGTGTTTGTTTGGAATCTGTAAAGAAAACATGTGGATTAACGCAGGGGCAGAGATGCCTTTTATAGATTAAGAAAAGCCCCGGAATGATGAAGGCTGGCAGCCAATGTACTGCCCAAGACTGTGGGCCTCCTGCATTACTTTATTCTGCTTTATTTGTTTTATTTTGTTTTGACAGAAATAATGTGCAGGCCTCCTGATATGATCACAGCTCTGCATAAGTCAAATTTCTGCTTTTCTCCACATGAGAATCATAGAAAAGTCACCAAGAGAATAAAGAAGAAAACTGTCAAATTCCATTTTTAGTGAGACCAGGGGACATATTTAATCCTCAGCGCCTCCAAACATATAAAAGAGCTGCCAAGAGCAGCTGAGAGCGAGCAGGGGCTCTTCCAAGAGAGGAAAAAGAAGAATCAACACGGATAAGAGAGTTCGGCATGGACAGATTTTGGGGGAAGAATCAGCAAAATTTACTTAATCGTGAAGCTATCCCCTGGAGTGTAAAAAGGTGTTTCTGATCTGTTGAAGTGGGTGTGGGTGGATGAGCAGGGGAGCAGAGGGAGGGGCGGCCAAAGTCCTGTACAGAGAAAATGTGAGTGGGTTAGACAGAGGCCCTAGGGTGAGTGTCTGCACAGCCGCAGAGAAGGGGAAACCGCCCAGGCCCTTCTCCTCATCAAAGAGACGTTCTCTGCATATAACTAATTCAAGAATATCCAAGTTGTCAGAGACAAGGGGAAAACATGCGCCAGCACAGGCATGCTACAAGAAAAATAACCTTTGAAATGTTGAAGAGAGCAGAGAAACACTTACAAACATGGTCATTACAGAGCGCCATAGGCTGTAAAAACTGATCAAATGCTTTAGCACAGATTTTAAGCATGGAAGGAATCATTCCATTTGCTAGGAAAGACTACAAAAAAGAAACAAAAGATATCAGGAAAGAGCCAAATGAAGAGTGAGAAGGAGAATTTGTAGAACTCAAAAAAGCAACCGAAGGAAAAAAAATTACAAGGAAAGAAGCAGAACGGATATTCAAAGAGGGGATGTAACAGAGCCCAGTGAGGATGAGGAGCTGGACATGTGGAAAGTGGAGGAGAGCACACAGAAAAACATGAAGGGAGAAGGCCCATCCTACACAGTCATTTCCCGGGAATACAGCTAAATTAAAACAACGGATGAGACAGAGAACACCACGAAAGGCCCCATCATGAAAACTAACGATATAAAAGCATTGCATGTGTTTTCTGAAAGAAAACAACAGTCACCACAAAGACACTCAAGTCTGAGGTGTCTCCTAGGAAAGGCCGTCATGCTTTACAGAATTTATAGGGAAAACACACAGAACCGTGGGTGATAAATGAGAAACTCCACAACAGAAAACAAGACAACCACACCAACAAGGTTTTCAGAGACTGAAACAATGAGCCAAGGATTTTAAGTCAAATTGTCCTCTGGGTAGAGGGGCCATTGGTTAATTTTATGAGTAAGAATGAGGGCTATGTTGCACTTGGGTGCTTGTCTTGAAAAAAATACATGGTACAAATGTCAGCCACTTAATTAGATAATAAAGGAAACTGGTAGCAAGTAGTACTGGAATAGTACTGGATCCATTTGATACTCTAATTAGGATCAAACTAAATGCAAGCCTTAAGGAGCCAAGGAATAATGCCTGTGTTAATTTATTAGGAATATATATATATATATATATATAATCTTAGAGATACACACACCCATGTCCAGTGAATACAGCTAAATTAAAACAACGGATGAAACAGAGAACGTGACGAAAGCCCCATCAAGAAAACTCTAGTGATATAAGAGCTGTATATGTGTGTTTCCAACCAGAAACATTTAGACTTTTACCCTGAGGATGAATGATTCTCAAATGAGGTTGATCTCTCTGCTGGTTGAGCACTAAGATGAACAAAATTAAAGAATCTCTGATACAGAGGAGTGGGCAGTGAACCAGACACCCAGGTTTTTCAAAGAGGAACAGATGTTAACAGAGAAAGATGAAAATGCCCATGTCTTTCTTCCTCTCACGCAGGCTGACCTTTCTCAGTGCCCCCCCTCCCAGCACGTTCTCTTGAAAATCTCAAGTAGCATCAAGTCAATTTGTCCTCAGACATTGTGGTAAAACTAAGGGTGCTATCAAGAACCATGAGGAGAAAACAGAGCAGAATAAAACACAACAGAAAAGGAGACAAGATGAGGATCTGTGGAGGACCTCAGACATTTCAAGGCACCATTGCGTACTTTTTTAACCTTCATTATGCCTGGTAAGAGAGAGCTGAGCTGGCCTGGGCTGGTTCCAAGAACCATGTGTAAGTTTCCAGGAATTCTGAAAATTGGTCACTAATGTAGCTATTATTAAAGATTAGATTATATGAATTTTAACTTAAAATAAAAACATAGGTTATATGTACTTAAAGCTCATCACTTCCCAGTAATTTTTACTACATTTTCCTCTTTATTTATGCCTTATGATTATTTACTCCTCGTGCATGTGTGGCAAGGGAGAAAGCACTACCCAATTATGTTTTGATGTTACATTGGTTGCTTGGAATCAGCCACTCTGGGGTATTTACACCACGTAAGCTAGGTTAACTGAAAGTCGATGTTCCTATTTATTTTCCTCCTGTTTTCATTTTTGGAAGAGGCTGTTAAACATTTAACAGCAAGCACCCTACTAGGCCTGCCCTTCTGTCTACAGATGAGAAATCGAAGACAAACAAGAGAGACCATGTTTAAAAGAAACAAAACAACAGTTCAGTCCGTCTTCTGCTATTACCTGTTAGATCAGTGCAAACGTCATCAAGGAGCCTTATTGACAGACTAAGAAAGTGACAACTTCTGTTTTGGGGGAGACAGCATCTTAAATCTAAGCAGTGACTTTCTCAAAGTCCCCTCCTCTACCTCATACAAATTAGGCGTTAGGACTGGAGAGATGGCTCAGCCATTAAGAGTGCTTGTTGCTCTTTCAGAGGATCCAGGTTCAATTTTCAGCATCCACATGGTAGCTCACAACCATCTGTAATTCCAGTTCTGTGGGATTTTATGCCCTCTTCTGACCTCCATGGAAACCAGGCGTGCATGTGGTACACTTACATACATGAAAAGAAAGCACTCATCCACATAAAGTAGTAAAATAAATCTTAAGTGTTCAATTAAAGAAAACTGCCCGCTCCTAATGTAGGTTAGACAGCCTAATCATATTTTGCTTAGCCAAGCATGCTCGCAATCCCTGCACTCAAGAATCGAGGCCAGCTTGGGCAACATAGCGAGATGCTGTAGCGAAACAGAGAAAAATCCAACAACAGCAATAATTAAAATAACACCTTGCTTGACTAGAAATACTTTTTCCTTTAGCTAACTGTTGATACAGGGCTGGAGAGACAGTTCCATCAGTAAAGTGCCCCCTGTACGAGCATGAAGACCAGAGTTTAAATCCTCAGCACCTACGTAGAGTTGACTTTATGTCTGTGATGTTAGCACTGGAGATAAGGGAGCAGACTGGGCAGATCCTGAAGCCCGCTGGCCAGGCGACCTAGCCAAGCTGTGAGCGAGGGGCTCAATGACAAATTCATCCCATAAATTACGGCTACAAGAAAGTAAGGAAGACACTTCAACTCAATCTGTGACCTCCACACACATGAGCAAATACGTGGGTCACATTAACACACATTTCATTAAACAAATTATGCAAAACCTTATTTACATAGAATGAGGTCATAATAAACTTTTAAAAGACCACCTGAACTTTCTCCTATTATTGATACATTACTGAAAGTATTGCTTTATTGCTACCAAAGAAATTATTATAACCTAGAAATCCTTTAAAAATGTTTTTAACTGCAATTAAAGGAGCAACTATAACTTTAAAAACAGGAAAAATATTCCTGAAAACAGAATGTCATTCAAAGCAGTTTAAAAAATAAAAACAAGGCCACCAAAAGAATACATAATCCAATAAAAAAAATGGAGTACAGACCTAAACAGAGAACTCTCAACAGAGGAATCTAAAATGGCTGAAAGACACTTAAGGAAATGTTCAACATCCTTAGTCATCAGAGAAATGCAAATCAAAACAACTCTGAGATTCCATCTTACACCTGCAAGAATGGCCAAGATTAAAAACACTGATGACAACCTATGCTGGAGAGGGTGTGGGGAAAAGGGAACACTTCTGCATTGCTGGTGGGAATGCAAGCTGGTACAACCCCTTTGGATGTCAGTGTGGAGATTTCTCAGAAAATTAGGGAACAACCTTCCTCAAGACCCAATAATACCACTTTTAGGTATATATCCAAAGGATGCTCAATCGTGCCACAAGGACATGTGCTCAACTATGTTCACAGCAGCTTTGTTTGTCATGACAACAACCTTGAAACAACCTAAAAGCCCCTAGACTGAAGAATGAATAAGGAAAATGTGGTACATTTATACAATGGAGTACTACACAGCAGAAAAAATAACATCTTGAATTTTGCAGGAAAATGGATGGAGCTAGAAAACATTATTTTGAGTGAGGTAACCCAGACTCAGAAAGACAATTATCACATGCAGTCACTCATAGGTGGTTTTTAAATATAAAGCAAAGAAAAATAGCCTACAAACCACAATACCAGAGAACTTAGACAACAATACGGACACTAAGAGAGACTTACATAGATCTAATCTACATGGGAAGTAGTAAGTAAAAAAAGACAAGATCTCCTGAGTAAACTGGGAGCATTGGGACCTTGGGGGAGGGCTGAAGGGGGAGGGGAGAGGCAGGGAGGGGAGCGGAGAAAAATGTAGAGCTCAATAAAAATTAATTTTAAAAAAGTCAAAAATAAATAAATAAAAGCAAAAAGAAAACAAAAACAAACAAAAACCCCACTTTTTAACTTCCCAGTAACCACAAGCAAAAGGAATTAAAAAAATAACCTATTCCCTAAGCAAGTCGCCCATCTTCCAATATGGATGAGTTTCTGTGAGTTATAGCCTCTCTTGCTCTATTTCACCTGAGACTATGTCCCTTGTAACAGAGAAATTAAAAAGCTGATTTCCTGACTCATAAAGAAGAAGCAGATCATGTGGTGAATACTTACAACACTTTCCGAATCAAAACCCAAATCACAGAGCTGGGGGGTAGCCCAAAGGCAGAGCACCTGTCTAACATTTTGCATCTGTGTTTTATTTTCAGCACTACAGGGGAAAAAAAATCATTGATACTCTCATCATCCCAAATCCACCCCTGCTTAAAACTATGTTTGTGTGCATTTCATCTTGCTAGGTGACAAAAATGAACAAGAGGATTTCCCATCCACCTTTTGACACTGAATCACTCCTGAAACTTTTATCTGCACCAATGATCTACTAAGCTACATCTAATATGCTTATCTTAGAAATCTTTCCCATGATTCCATGATCTTTTCCTGTGTCCAAAAGGCGAAGTTGGTAATGGAATCATTTGTCTTGCCTAACATCCATTAGGTTTTGGGAATTCTCATCCCCAGAATCACCGCATCTGAAAAGTCATCTCTAGGGTCTATTTCTGCCAAACTCTGCAGACTACAGGAGAAGGGCTGAGGACGCAGGCTCCGCTGTCCCCAAACGAGGGAGTCTTACCCTGTCTCTGCCATCTCTAGGTGGTGTCTCTCTGCACATTCTTTTCTATGCCTCCATTTCTGCAGCTAAGCATGGGAACATGTAGACACCCACATATTTACCTGAAACTGGTGTGGACAAGTGTCCTATGGAAATGAGGTTGCTTTAGAGTTCACAAAGATGACAATGTATCGTGAGAGATAACGTTGCCCCACAGAGGGCAATAGAACATCTACGGTTTATTGACAGTGTCTTCAGAAGTGTCTTGGCAACACCATGCGAACACATAAATATTACTTAGTCAAAATGCTTGGAGACCCGTTGTGGGTGACAGAAATGAAGCTACGACTTGCCTCCTGTTGTTTCAAGTCAGAATTTTCCAATGAGCTAAGCCAAAAGTCTTGTCAAGTGTTAATGCAAATGAGTGTGGAAATCTTCAATTTCAGGGTTTTAGAATTTTTTAAATCATGGTCAAGAGAGTGGGAACCTATAAGAGCTCCTAGGTCATCATGGGAGATGAGAGCTTAGCTGTCAGTGGCCTGGTGGCTCGAGATCTAATGAATATCACTAGAGCAACAGCAGCCACCCTGACTACACCCCAGCACTCTTACTGCCTACTGGTCTGCTTAGTTCTCATCCACAAGCTCGCTTATCTCTTACATGTTGCCTTTTCTCTCCTATGCAGCTGTTCCGTGCATCAACGCCAATCTTCATATTTTTTTGTTTTTGGGGTGTTTCTTTGAGGCAAGGTCTTGACTGGCCTGGAACTTTCTATAGAAAGGACATTAGCCTTGGATTTACAGCACCCCACCACCTCCTAAATGCTGGAAGTATATCCAATTTGTTCTTTTTGAGAGGACAGAGTTGTGGTGCAGTGTAGCTTTCTCAAACTTGCGATGCTTCTGCCGTTACCTCCTGAGTGCTGGGATTACAAGCATGAGCCGCTATCCCCAGCTTGGTCTTCAACTGTTTCTTACTTGGTCTCCACCATGGGCCCTCTCCTCCACCCTTCAGCCTCCAGAGCACTAACCTCGTCTGTCAGCAGAGTATTACTCTAGAACACACCAGTGTGACCTTCAGTCTCCCTGGCTCTCCACTATTTATCCACCACAGACTTCATGAAGCCTAACTGGCTGGGCATTATCTACAAAACCAGTTCTTATCGGACCCTTCAACATCTGACATAGCCTTCCATATACTTTAAGAAAATTCTATATGACTCCAGAGGATAAAGGCATAGAAAAACATGTATAAATCAAACATTCGCTGACAATACATCACAAGGAAATGTACTTTAAAACAATTGTTGATATACATATATTTTTCCACTCATTGAAGGTGAAAGTCAGTTTGCATACTAATGAGATACATTGCTTGTTTTGTAGCACAATACTATCCAAAGATAGACCAATCTGGTAACTTATGTGCTCAGAGAACATAACAAGTCCTTGGTTTCTGTCAGGAAGCCATTTCATTTCTTTGAATGCAAAAATACTCTGCATGTACAGTAAATACACGGCAATTCATTACACAAAACTCTCAACGCTGGACAGAATAGTTACAGACAGCTGCACTGGTGCCACAGGCTATCAGTGTAGTGTCAACTGCACATATGTGTTCAGAAACAAGGCTACAGTGACATCACATTATGCAACACAGACAAGCATGAGATTATTTTGTGTCACTGTGCATCAGAAGACTTTTGAAGCATTTATTCAAAAGGAAACCTTTAACCCCTGATTACTGTCAGCACTGAAAACATCTGCATAATGGAAGTTCAGGTCTAATATTGTGTCCCAAGGTTAACTGGATGTCATAGGTTTCCACTGTCCCAAGACTAACTGGATGGCAGAGGTTTCCACTGTCCCAAGACTAACTGGATGGCAGAGGTTTCCACTGTCCCAAGACTAACTGTATTGGCAGAGGTTTCCATTGTACCTCCAGGCTAGGATGTCAGAGGTTTACATTGTGCTCCAAGGGCAACTGGATGGCAGAGGGTTACTGCCTAAATGACAAAGCTGGACCTCTTCCTCTTTCCTTAACAGAAAGGAATCAGTTCGGGTAAAGCCCAGAGAGAACAGGTAGCTTTCATCCCCTCTACAGTGGAAGATGACAAATGACTTCCTGGTGTGGGCACTCTGAGAAGGGGAGGAACTGGGTGGGCTGCCTTCAGGAAAACAAGCGAGATGTATGACTTAGAAACTGCAGGGGGCTTGGTGGCCATGGGATCTTCCCTGTGCACAGGTTGCACCTGGCTATTAGTACCATTGGTGTTACACTTTCCACACTAGCAGTAGTAGCCACTGGGAGCCCAGAGTTCTCCTCAGCTGACATCCTGTCCCAGAGAGAAGCAGCTGGGGTTCCCTTGCCTCCCTCCAGATGATGCAGGAGGGAAACAGCCATTTCCAGCCGGGCTCTACCAGCTTAGTGAGTCTGAGTGATGGAAGTGGTGAGATTTAAATGAGACCAATTTACATCTTAATTTTTTTTCCTCCTAAGACAGTGTTTTTCAAAGATGAATATTTCAGTGTTGAAACCATGGCCATCTTTCCAAAAGCTCCACATGCCAGTTTTCCTCTGACGGTAGGAGAAGTCACTTGGCAGTTCTCTGTGGTGTGTGGATGGAAAGTCAGAAATGAGAAAATGAAGTAAGACCCGCATACGTGCACACCCTGGGCTGCAGATGTTTCTCTATGGACAATTTTCTAGAATATGAAGTGTTGGTGCAGAGCACAGTTCCAAAGGGAATGCGTTTTATGGGTGCTTGAATGAAACATGTGTAGCACATAGGACCAGGCTGGGCCTTACCCTTGCACCTGCGCAGAGCTAATCATGTGTCCCGCCCACACAATCCCATTTCCATCCTCTTCCTTCTCACAAGCCATGGGTCTGCTCCCGTCCAGAGCTCTTCCAACCTCAGCACTCACTTATCCCGTTGCTTTTTACAGTTGCACCAGTGGTGAGGCTGTGCATAGAAGCTACCATCCTTCAGTAAGAGAAAGGATGGATACACGGTGCTCTATTCATATATTCTTATATTGCTAGCAGGCAAACACTGAACCACTGCTGCTGGCAGAGAGACAGAGTTAGGTACTGGAAAAGCCTCCATTTTTAATTTTTAAAATCCTGTTGGAATTTTTACTGAGGCCACATTAAAATGATAGGTTAATCTGTATAGAATTAACACCTTTAAAAGAATCAATTACTATCTTCTCTGCTGCACTCTTTAAGAGCTGTTCTGTAATCTTCTCTGTAAGAACACAGTGCATGTGGGGATTGAATTTATTCATAGGTGTTCTATAATTTTGTGTGACTGTAATTATATGTTTAACCGTAGCTTGTCTAATTGATTGCTGTTAGTATATGGTTCACTACTGGAAATTTTAATATTTTATCTTGAAAAACTCTGAGCTTTTCTTTTAATTGTTGTTGATTCTGTTGGCTTTTTAGCTCTACATAAATGTGGCAGGAACTACTAATCATAGCCCAGCATACAGCTGCTACATTTTTGTTGTAAATGACGACATTCCCCTATGCCCTGCCTACCCCTCACTGCACCCCTGCTGTACAGGACCCACCTTGTTATCCCCTCACTGCACACCCCCTCACTGCACACCCCCTCACTGCACAGCCCTCTCACTGCATAGTTCATCACTTGCAGACTGCCCTCACTGCAAGCTCATGGACACCACCTAGAAATGATATATTTCATCTTTCTTATAGTTATCTGTTTATATCCTAGACTTTTTTCTCTACTGATTGATTGATTGACTTATTAAGTGTTCGGGATTAAACCAGGGCTTTACACTGTGCCACTGGCTTATACCCCCAGATCCTGTGTTCATTTTTAAGTGTCAAATCTTGAATAGAAGGTGGAATGGTGTGCATTACACCTTGTCTTACACTTGACTATATCTAGACTTACATGAATATGGAGTTTGTCATGGTTTTTCAATAGATGTCATGTTATACAAACTGCCTACTGAATACTATCACACTGCCAGATGTACAAAGCATGAGGTCTCTGTGTATGAGTTGTAGTCAGTAAAAGAAGAGTTTTATTTTTTTGGAGACAATTCCATTAGCTGAGGGAATATGATTGCATATTTGTAGCTGGATGTCTTTGCAACTTAACTGGAAATGGAGGCCAGCACACCAACATAATTATGTCACATGCCTTTGTCGTCTATACTCCATTTTCTTTACATTCATTTACAACCTCCGCTTTGGGTTCTGTGGTTCAGAAGACCCAGTTTAGGTACTGAGAGTAAATTTTATATTCCCAATGAGACAATGTTGATGATATGCTTCATACTTTCAGGCAATAGGCCGATATATATCGATTTACAGATCTATTCTTTGTTCCTTCACTCCTGAAATAAAACTCTTGTTTATACTGTTTCATTTTGTAGGTTTTAGATTCATTTATTTTTATTTTATATGTCTGTGTGATTTTCTTGCATGTATAACTGTGTACCATACATGCTCCTGGTGATAACAGAGGTCTGAGGTGGGTGTCAGATCCCCTGAGATTGCAGTGACAGACAGCTATGAGCTGCCATGGTGATTTCAAACCAGGGTGCTCTGTGAGACTAAGAAGTGTTCCTTGCTGTTAAATAATCCTTTTGTACACTGTGAAGATGTGTTGTTCTCATTGTTAATGAAGAACTGACTGTCCAATAACTGGGCAGGAAGAAGTTAGGTAGAAGAGACAAACTAAGAGAACACTGGGAAGTAGAGGGACAGAGATTCCAGCCAGATGCAGAGGAAACAGGAGATAAAAATGCCATGTTCTAAAAAGGTACTGCCACATGGTAGAGTGTAGATAAGAAACTTGGGTTAATTTAACTTGGAAGAGCTAGTTAGTAATAAGCCTGATCTATTGGCCAATCATTTATAATCAATAGTAAGTCTCTGTGTAGTTATTTGGGGAGATAGTGGTCCTGACAAAAAAATCTCTGCCTATACTTCTTAACTACTGTGTCATCTCTCCAGCCACTATACTAAGTTTTTACATGGTTTTATTTAGGAATTACTCATTTGTAATCCTTAACTGAATCATATTTTTTTCTTTTATAATCACTATTCATTTCAGCATCAGAGTAATTCCTCTCTGTAAACTGAGCTAATATATTCTCTTCTGTGTTCTCTGAAACACATATAAGGACTTTTGTGTGTGTGTACATATATGACCATTTCTCTTAAGAACCACATATTACTATAATTTTAGATGGGAGCATATGTTTTAGTACTAAGTTAATTTTTATAAATATTGGTTCACTGAGGTTTCCTATGTTTCCATCATTCAATCAAATCTTAATATCAGAATGATTTACGTTAAAATAAAACTTAAAATCTGTGTGACTGTTGTAAGTTGGGGAAGAGGTGGGTTGTATTCCCGGCACCCAGCTCCCAGACGTCGGCCCGCTCAGCCGCTGGTTGCTTGCTTATGCCTGAAATAGCCACCAAACTGTTGTAAATGGCGGGAGCAGCGGGCTGTGTCCCGCCTGGCCCGGTCACATGGCCACACGTCCACATGGCTATACCCAGAATACACAAATCACACACAAACTGGATTCATTTAAATTCTGCCTGGCCCATTATCACTAGCCTTTTCTTGGCTA
>JAQHUG010000001.1:9664638-9687003 GCA_028555095.1 Dicrostonyx torquatus
CTTGTATCTCCCAGCATTCAGTTTAGTTTTCCCCACCTACCTCTATTCTTCCCTGCACAGGCCTAAGACAGTTTCTTTATTAATCAATGGCATTCACAGGATACAGAGGGCAATCCCAAATCAATCTATAGACTTGCCTATGGCCAATCTAATGGAAACAATTCCCCAATTTGAGGTTCCACCCTCCAAAATGACTCTAGTTAATGTCAGGTTGTCAAAAAACTAGCCATCACACTAATTTAAATTATCATCAATGTATATAAAATGTATATGTCTGAATAGAAGTTCAACACAACATTTATTAAAATATCAATAAGTTGGAAACTATATTAATATCCGGGAGAATGGTTTTTCAATGTTTTAAATGACATCTAATACAAATAATATTCTTCAAGTAAAGATTGAGAGAAAGTTCTTAACTTTTGCAAGTAAAAACTATCAGATAATCTATTGCTTGATTTGTTTATAAATGGAAAGACAACCAGGGCCCCAGGTTCTAACCTTATTACAATCTTCATTAGAATTTTATCACAGTGATGATTAAGAACACTCTTCTCATCAGGAACCAAACATTTTCCAAACATACTTAAAAGTCACTAGTGTTTCAAAGATGTTTTCAAGCCACACTTTGCTACAACAGGGTATAAGGTCAGCGTGCATCCAAAGCATTTTCTCACTCCATGCCATGTCCTACTTAGACTGAGCAGGGATGCAAAGTGACCCCACATAGAAAGTCAGAGAGAAATTGCTGACAACAGTGACTGCCTCTGAGCATGAACACCGGAGCCCTAGTACTGTCAGAGCATCTAGCATCTAGGGCATCCTTCAAACTGTGAGAAAGCAGCCCCATCAAAGAGAAACAGTGTCTATACCTACCTGCCAGATCCTGACACAAACATGATACCTTCTCAAACCGAGCCAAAGGAATTTCAAAAGAAAAAAAAAAGGAAATTCTTCACAGCATGCACGGGCATAGCAGCCCACCAACCATTCCACACGAGGTCCCCAGGCATGAGCCCTGTTATGGAGGCACCTTGTGCTACCAGCATCACCACTAAACAGTTGGATAAGAAACTGTTTTCCATTTGGGTGATGGTGGCATGCACCTTTAATCCCAGAACTCTGGAGGCAGAGGCAGGTGAATCTCAGAGTTAAAGGGCAGCCTGCTCTACAAAGTGAATTTCAGGACAGCCAGGGATACACAGAGAAACCCTGTCTTGAAAAACCAAAGAGAGAGAGAGAGAAGAAAAGGAATAAAGAAAAGAAAGAAAGAGACTGTACCAACAGAAACAGAAAAGGATACAGTAAATTTAAATGTATAATTCTTTTTTTGGGGGGGGTTCGAGACAGGGTTTCTCTGTGGTTTTGGAGCCTGTCTTGGAACTAGCTCTTGTAGACCAGGCTGGTCTCGAACTCACAAAGATCCACCTGCCTCTGCCTCCCGAGTGCTGGGATTAAAGGCGTGTGCCACCACTGCCCGGCTTAAATGTATAATTCTAACACAGGACTTTCTCTAAGGAAAAAGAAATCCCCTAATAGGAAGTAACTCATCCCAGGTGGCATGACTCTTCTGATCCCAAGCTGTTCAGCTCCCTCATGTAGCCATTCACCTCACTATGTATTGATTAGACTCCCACTAACAGAAGGCTTTGGGTCACAGAGAAGCTGAGATTTCTTGCACACAGCCCCAATCCTGAAGGAGCTTGTTCTAGATAGAGATCTCTAATGATTCTACGATATCTTCTAGGTTGCATGGTAGACATGCATGAGGACAGATGGACTTACAGCTGAGTGAGCACAATCAAAAGGCCAGAGAGAGGGCTGGACTTCATCTTCTATGGAGAAGTAGAAGATTTGAAACAGTTTACTTTTGGTTGGAAGAAGAAAATTGTGAGCTGGGGCAGGGAAGAAGGAAGAAATGAATACCTGGGAGACAGATAAAAATTGATGTAGGTAGAATAAAACAAAAAATGATGGGGCTTCAGAAATGGAACATATGAGGTCTTGGCACAGAAAAGATGAACAAAGTCTAGAAAGAATAATTTCATAAGAAAGAAATAGGAAATTTGCAGTAACTTTTAGACTCCATGCTTTCTGGAAGCTTCATTCCACCTCATCCCACAGAAACGTGTGGGTTGTGGGAGGACGCATAGGACTGTCTCCCAATAAACTTTTTGTTTGAATGCTTGGCCCATAGGGAATGGCACTCTTTGGCGTTGTGGCCTTGTGGGAGGAAATGTGTCACTGTGGTAGCAGGTTTTTAGGTCTCATATGCTCAAGCTACATGCAGGGGGTACATAGTCTCCTTAAGCTGCCTGTGAACCATGATAGAGAACTCTCAGTTCCTTCTCCAGCACCATGTCTGCCTGCCGTGACAGAAACTAAACCTCTGAGCTGTAAGCCAGCCCAACTAAATGTTTCCTTTATAGGAGGTGCCATGGTCGTGGTGTCTCTTCACAGCAACAGAAACCCTAAGACAAAAGTGTGCTGAGTAATAAGTAGCTCAGAGATAAAGTGGGTTTTCCCAGGTTCTTTCCCCAAGTAAGTCATGAAGCCAGCATTTAGATCCCAACAGCCTAACTAGAAACCCATTTCTCTGCACCGCACAGGGGTTATGGTGTGGTCCTCAGACCAGCTGCAACATCATATGAAAGTCTACCATAGTGTCAGTTTCCAGGCCCTTCCCCAGAACTGCTGATTCAAAAGAACTGTAGGCCCTTGAAGCTGCTTCAGCAAGCCTTCCAAGTGGCTCTGGCACAAGCGATGCTTGAGAAACACTGCAGCCCCCAGCCTCTGAAACAAGAGATCTGGAGTGCTGCTCCAACCTTGATGCAGGCCAGCTATGTGGCCCGGATCAGGTCTGTCCCCATCTAAGCATCAATTCTTCTCTAAAGAAAATGTAACTCATAGCAAAGGCCTGCCCTAGTTCCATCTCTGTTGCTGGGATAAAATACTCTGAAAGGGGCTAGGAGTGAGTGCATGACTTTAATCCCGATGCTCAATTGAGAGGAGGCAGAGGCAGGTGGATCTCAGTGAGTTCAAAGCCAGCCTGGTCTACATAGCCATTTCCAGGACAGCCAGGGTTACAGAGATGTGAGACCTTGCCCTCCCCACAATAAAAAGGGAAAAAAGGACAAAAGCAACTTTCAAAGGGAAAGGTTTTAGTATATAATTCCAGGTTACAGCAGCTCACTGCAGAGAAATAACGCAGGAACTTGAAGTAACTAGTCACATCCACAGTCAAAAGTGTAAAAAGAATGCATGCATGCAAGCTCACCTGTGCACCACTCCCTCCACACAGATACAAAATCCAGGACCCTAAGCCATGGAGTGCAAGTATTCACGATGGGCAGGCCTACAGGTCTCACTCAGTGAAATCAGTACAATCAGTCCCTCACAGACATTCCCACAGACCGACTTAAGGTTGACCTAATTTTTCCTTGAGAGTCTTTCCCCAGGTGATATGAATGGCAAGCAAAAAGTATATATTGCTCAGATACTATAACCCTATCATAAATTAAAGTAGTAATTCCTATTATTGAGTTCTCCTGAAAATATGGGTCATTAAAATGGCCCCAAAATGGCATTAAAAGAGTTGTGAGCCCTATAACACTCAGTATTAAGCATATGAGAGTGAGGGAGGGATTGATTTATGCTAATTAAGTATTGAGAGGGAGGGATTGATTTATGCTAATTAGCACGAAATGGACATATAATCACATTCAGAAATCCTTATTGCTTGGGAAATGCTGATAATGCCTTGTGACAATATTTATTTCGGGGATGAATTTGAATTATTATCTAACTGTAGTTAGATGAGACAAACCCATATGGATGTCACAGGGAACAGAGCCTAATATCCCAAAAGCACAGTCCTATCATTTGTTGTCTGTTTCTCATCTTCAAGACACAAACCCTGAAGATGAAAGGCAGGACACCTGGGCTAAATGAGCCCCGTGATCCCTCACAACAATCCTCAAAACCTGGTCCTGAAGAAAGACCATCAGATGAAAGAGTAGGGAGCCACAGGGGGAATCACCAAGTTGCACTAAATATCCCAAAGAGACTGCTTGGTTTCTCTCTCCCATCTCTCTTTTCCTTAACCCAGACCCAGATTTGAATACCTATCACCAAGTCTTCCCCATCCAATATACAAAACGTTAATCAGTTCATTGTCTTGTCTCCATCCCTACTGGACAAACTAAATTCCCTCATTTACTAGTCATTCATTCATTGGCCCTGCTAGCTATTTTTGGTAGGTAGCAATGTCTGGGGTAGTTCATTTAAAAATATTCTTCGCTCTTAAGGAGATGTTCGTGTTAGCAGGGATGTAACAGGTCACTGGTACTATTCTCATGCACTGGGTTCTATCTGTTATGAAAGGCTTTATTAGCTCCCAACACAAATAACAAAAAGGAATGAGCTCTCTGAAGGTCTCAGAATCCCATGCACAAGCACACGACCTGCCTCTGCAGTTTCTCTCTAACTATGTCCCACTTCTAACCCTGGAAAGTCCTATTTGCTCTTCAGTTGCCCTGTCTTCTTCTGCAGCCCCAAGGCAAGTTGCTCATCTTTTCGCTGTGGCTAATTTAAATTTAGCTTTGACAGTTTCAAGCATTGTATTCATAACACATTGTATGTGATATTGATATTAAGCTAAATGGATATGTAGCTAAACTGTCTTCAAAATACTTAGATGTATACCCTTCGACTAGCAATGCCATCTACCTTGGCCAGTGAAGTCTCTGTGTACAGTGGGTGATGATGAACACCATGACTCATAACTGGTCAAAATGCTAAGAAGAAGTGATGATTATAAGTGTTTAGCCCTGGATGGAACAACTATATCTTCCCCTCAAAGACCCAAGTAAAAAGAGGGAGGAAATATTTTAAGAGCTAGAAGAAGGAAAAGAGCACTAGGAAACACTGTCTTCTGGGTATGAGGTAAGTGGTTTCTGTTTCTTCATGCTTAACAAATGTCTGGGGATCTATCAAGACTAAATGATCAGAGAACTTTCCCTTCGTTCTAAAGTGGTGGCATGTGTCAACACTGCTCTAGGGGCTATAATCAGTCCACTACCTTATCCTGATTTAGTATTTGATCTTCTCTCCATTCCTCTGGGCTCAGTTTGCATCTGATGAGTAATAACATTATAATAAAATAAAATAATATTGTGCTGATATACCAGAGCAAAACAAAATCCACGTTTGTGTGTGACAGCCACAGAGATCACAGGACGGATGCATCTCAAATGTCTCCTCTTTCCATTCATTGAATCAGCTGTGTTTGGGAGATGCTGCCACCGTGTCATATACTTAAATAATTGAATATTTACCTAAACCACAAAATATTAAGCAAATAGATGGATTTGTGGTAGGAAATGCATCCACACTGAAACTGTAAGAAAAAAAAAAACTTCTTAGCATGTAAATACGTTTTTCTGAGAATAAGAATAACTTTTTGGCAGTTTCCCAGAGGCCCTGCTTCAAAGAGGAAAAAAATAAAAATTGTCATTCTAAATGGTTCCAAACCCTGCTTGGGATAACATATATTTATATCTGAACAAGTTCCAAGATTTTTCTACTGGCTGTATAAAAGAAATATTTTTTGGGAAAAAAAAAACACCTTGTTCAAGTGTCAAGAGATGTATTGCGTATTAATTTATAAGTATACCCTTCAAGTGCTTGCAAGCCTTTCCTTAAAATATTTCTATCCTCTTTCTTCCGGTGTACTAAAGTGTACAAGGACAGAGCTATTTCCTGATCTGAACACAGTGGGGACTCTGAGACTCACTAATCATGCCGGTGCACTTCAGAGCACACATCTAAGGAGAAGCAAACTGCCTTATTAAGATGAAAGTGACCCCAGAATGCAAACATAATTATGAAATTCCCTTCGCTTCATTTGACCTTGCGAATTCCTAAAGGGTGTGAGTATCTTAATAAACATCATGTCCAAACAAACAACAGACACCTCGATATCAGATCTAAAAGCTTGGGCTGCAGGTTCCCTCCTTTAGCTGTTTTGTGGTCAGGAAAGGGGGGTTGGCCCCCAAAGGCCTGTTTTCCACCTATGGGATGGGCTGTTTGTTGGTTGGTTGGTTTGAAGCTGGGAACCTGCCTTAGTGTTGGAGCACCCACCTTCTAGGCCCAGCATCAGAAAATATATGCATAGGTTTTCGTTAGACTCCCCTTACCAAAGTGCCCGCGCTATAACATGCAGACATTGGTGTCTGCTGATGTCCTACAGGAATTTCAAGGTCCTCCAAACCCCAGGCCCCTCTCTTCAAACCAAAGTGAACCACATGGCTTTCTTTGCCCAGTGAGTAGAACGGGGGTCATCAACTTGATTTCGAGTGAAGTTTGAAGCACTGGTTATACGAATTGCCACGATGCTTTCCCAGTGCTCTGGAGGCCTTGCAAATCCATGCCCTTGTGACGTTTGTCATGATGTGTGTCTGAGTGCATCTGGTGAGCAGAGATTTCCCTCCCATACACATACTAGTAGTCTCTGGGAAAAAGGAATTTCTAGTCACAGGGATGCAGTGCTTACTTGTACCCAGTGCTATGTTTAGTAGTATTCTTAGTAAGCTTCCGTTCCATTAAGTCTCATTAATTGCACATTGGCCTGTCAGACTTCCTGTTAAAATGTGGTCTAACCTCACTATTTAGCATTGCACAAATATATTCATTTTGAATATTTATATTATGCTATATGTCATATATATACATATACATATACATAATAACGTGGGGTGTATTCACATGTGAGTAGACATTCTTATGGAGTCCAGAAGAGGGTATTGGATATCCAGGAGTTAATTACAGGTGGTTGTGAGCCATTCCATATAGGTTTTAAGAGTAGAATTCAGGTCGTGTGCAAGAGAAATGCGTGCTCATAACTGCTAACCCATTTCTCCTCCCTCCCCCAGGGTTTTTGTCTTGATGAAGCATTTGGGTAAGGAGCATAGAATGTGTTAAAACTTTTTAATGAACTTTTTATTTTAAGATAACTTGATAAAATATATATATATATATATTTTAACCTATGCTCGGCCTTGTCTGTAAATTCGAGTGCCAAGACAGTAAGTAGTCTTTAGATAACTGAATCTGTCATATACAGTAGAACAAGTTTCCCAAGAAAATCTTTTCTAAGACATCTTAAAGAGATGCAAGATCCCTTTAAATGTAGACTTGTAAGTGCTAGAATTTCACATCTGTTAAGGCTTTCTTTTATTTCTTTTTTTTTAAGCCATAACAGTCCAAATGGGATTATATCCAGGTCGTATGAAAGGAAAATGAATTCCATAGAAGAAATGGAAAAGCATTTTCAATCATCTTTCTTATACCACGGAACCATGACTCATTGATGACCCCTCTGATTGTCTAAGGCGTCATTGGATCCAAAGCCCTCAGCCTCCACATTAACCCTCGAGGAGAAAACAGCAATCCCTTTACTTACAAGCTTCAATGTCTTCCCTCCAGCCACAGTGGGCTATTAGGACTCATTTATAAAACCCCAATGTTCTGGGTATTTTCCTTGCCTTTCCCATTGACTCTCCAGTTTTTCTACAATCCCCGGATATGGAACCCACCCACCTAGGCCACCTCAATGCCACCTAACCCGTGGGTTTCCAGTTGGGTGCAGTCAACCAGAAGTCCTGGCAGGGGGGTAAACACCAGGAAGATCATGTGCAGAGTCTTCTACCTCATACCCCAACACTCAATCCCTGTGGTTTGTCATGTTCATGTAGTTGAACTCTTATCAAAGTTCCTAATAGGCAGATCCTTCTAGAATGAGTTATTTTCTCTAGTCCGACAATCTCTGTCACTTCTTGTTCCTTCGGGATTAGGTGTGATTTGCTTGTGTTCACTTTGTATTTAGCTCTGGTTTAGCAGTCGGGACAAGTGTAGCGAATGGATTTAGAGGAACACTTGGATGAATACATGGATGAGAAGGTGGCAAGAGAGGTGGCATTTAAGAGAGGGGAAAACACATGGCAACCAAGGACAAAGCCAGGATTAAAGAAACTTCTAATATTCACACCCAGGTTTGAAAACAAAAAGAAAAACACCTAGCTTCTCAGAGCATGCTCAAATCTGTTCCCTCGGGAACTTTGAAGCTAGCGAGAACGCTGAGTCATCCATCAAGGCCTCATTGCTAACGATAAATACGACAAAGACAGGAAAGGCTACAGTTCCATTTCTGACGAATCCCCCAACATGGACAACTGAGAGGCTCATCCTCTCATGAAGAGCAGACATTCCTTGGACATAGAAGAAAGGCACAGGACTGGGATAAACGACAAGCATCAGTGACCACTCATGTCCCTTAAAATAAATAGATGCAATGAATTGAGCATAGAGCCCTGGTCTCTACTGTTAGTGTTCCAAATGAGGAACCTTGGATACCACATGGAGTTGCCTCTCCTAGTCCTTGTGTCTAAGAGTAGTCCTCTATCAGTGTTGGGAATCTGGTGAGGCCAGGACCTAGTAGCAGATTTCAAAGAGCAGAGGACAAGTGGTACACAAGATTCTGGCCTTAATATCTTTGCTATTGTCAGCAACTCTAGGTCAGGCCAGAGGAGTGTCTTGCATTTAATTCTCTCTGTTGACCTTGAGTAAGCCATTCACATTCCCAAGAGTTCTCTGTATTGATCATCTATCTTCTTTCTGTGACAAATTACCTGAAAACAGCAACTTAAAGAAATCTTTAGCTGTCTGTCCATTGCTCTCGGGAGACACGGACGGTTTTCCGTTCCCTCTCCCTGCCCCTTCTCTCTCCCTTCTCTTCCATATGTGGAAAGGCTGGGTCAGATGCTATCAACGGGCTCGCCAATGTAGTGTCCTGAAATCCCAGGTGTCAAAGCATACCTTCCCACAAATCACACAACTTGGATGGAATTCTGCCTGAGCTCCTAGGCTTCTCCTGTGCCTTGGAAAGTGATGTGAGCATGGGAGCCATCTGGTTTCCTGCAGGTGGAGTTTTCAGAACCCATTTGTAAGGTGTTGTGTATGTTTCCAAATGGTTGAGTGAAGCACGATTAATAAAAGCCCAGGGTCAGTAACTGGGGTTCAACCTGAAGATCCGAAAAGCAAAAGAGCCAGCCCCTTGCTCTTACCTCAACCTCAGTGAAATGGCGATTCTACCTCCTGGAATTGCAGAAGGAGATTGCATCTGAGAGTTGTCTAGCCCCATCTTAAATTCCTCTCTAGGGCTGGGAATCAAAGGCATGTAACAATGGGATTAAGAACCTGTACCACCTGATTTCTATGGCAACTAGGGTGGCTACTGGAATTAATAGTGTCTGTCATTGTGGCTACTGGGATTAAAGGTGCATGTCATTAAGGCTACTGACATTAAAGATTACACACCTTTAATCTCAGTAATTTACCCTCCTCTCTGATCTGTAAGGCTGACCAGTGGGACTGTTTTACTCTCAGATCTTCAGGCAGTCTTTATTTTATTAAATACATTTGAAATGCCTCTATAGTTGAATCATGATAAAGATCTTCACCCCAGGGTCAGCCTCACATCACTTCCCATCAATGTATTCATCTTCCTCAACTCAGCAATGGCTCCTAAATTTCCAGTAGTAACAGCAGAGGGTGACTTAGCACAGACTCATAGTGCTTCTGATGGCTCAGAGAAAGCTATTCCATATGACTGGCTAGTGGTATCACTGCCACCTCTAAAGTTAAACCACAAATTCAGGAGAGAAAGGAAAACCTGGAGACTCTCAGAAGATGTTGAGGCATCTCAAAAATTGATCTGTCATTTCAAAGTTCTATTTACTCTGTGTTCTGTGGACTTAATCTCCCAGAGTCTATTTAAGAGTAGTGGGAAATGGGGATAAAATTAATTTACCTACTGAGTCAGTGTAATAATATCAATAGAAATAGTGACAATGAGATCTGTCATATTTGCAGCCACTAGAATGGCCGAAGCATATGGTCTGAGCACTACGTATACACCAATTTACTCTTCTGTAGAGCTCTAAATAATAGAGGCCATACTATCATCATCAATAAAATGGGACAGAAAGCTGAGAATCAAGAAGGTTCAGTAATTTCCTTATGTCTCATAATGGAGCTGGTGGCGAAGCTGGCATTCCTTCCCATGCGATTCGATTCCAACATTCTCGGGAAGGAGAGGCAGACGGCCTTCTCCCGCTCCCCCTGCCCTCTCTCCCTCCCCTTCTTTCTTTCCTTCTTTCCCTCCCTCTCTCTCCCTTTCTGTTTCTTCCCCTCCATAATCCATCTTAATAAATGCTTAACTTTAATATCCGTCTGGTCTCATGCTCCTGCTGCTGCCACCGCCGCTGCCATTCGCCACCATGGCCTCCAGTGCAAGTTGGGGACCTGCCGCCACCATTGGAGACCTGACCATGTGGTCTCGACTTTGGGTCCCACTGCTGGGGACCCCAATTATTAAAAACTACAACACATATACTGATATACATATCATTCATATAAAAATTTTATTTTAAAAAAAAATGGATCACCAAGTCCAGCATTAATCTTTTTTGCTCTAATAATTAAGCACAGATGAACAAGGCACCAAGTCACAAAGTGAACACTCTCCAGCTCCTTACCTCAATTGTTCAAAGAATGTTATCCAAAACTGAAGAACTGGACTAGTTGGTCTCCAATCACCATGGCAACCAGCTTCCTTAGAGATGTCCCCATGTAAACATACAGGGGAAGGGCTGTCATTAAAATCCATTATGGAATAAAGGGACTATTTAGAAAGAAGTCATCCCAATGAACACATATCATTTTAGGATGAGAAATATACCTGCTTTTGCCAGAACTTTCTGTCCTCGGGTCTTCATACACCTCTCTATTTCTTTAGACAAGAGGTTTATCAAAGTCCTCAACTTCTTTCTTTCACAATTACACATTTTAAAATCTACTGTGGGCATGCCTGTGTGTACACACATGTATGTGTCTGTCTATGCACATACTTGCATGTATATACACAGATAAATACATGCATGTACACATACGCAGAAAAAGTATACACATACAAATAACTTGCACAAGCACACACCTAACACACATACAAGCCATCTCCCCAATCTCTCCTCGCTAGAGGACTGCCAGCTTAAAGGACTCTCACAGATGAGCTGCTCGTCTGGAAGCAGATTTAGCAGAGACAGAAACCAAAGCGGCATCACTCTTCCCTTCCTCTAATGAGAAAAGGGCCAATTCAAAATGATCTGATCCATTATAGTCACCACTGTTGGCAAAAGGAGTTTGCCTGCTCCCCTCTCCCCGGCACTATGCTAATAGGGCCAGGTCAGTCTGTCCAGTACCGGCTCTGACTGTACAAAAGGGATGCAAAGGAGCAATGCAGGAATAGGCATCCTTCAAAAGGGAAGTTATAGCACTAAGCTTTATCAGTGGCTTGGAAGCTGTCGACAATTGAAACAGGGGCTTCAGAGGAGGTTGCAAAGTCTCTCCTACAGGAAGGAGCTGCTGGTCAAATTTTTAATTAGGGTCTGAGGTTGGATGAGGTGGCTTATACATGCTCCTTTCTACTCCGAGTCTTCCAGTCAAGAAAACCCAGCCAAGTTCAAGTGGAGAAGTGATGAGCAGGGAATGCGCCCTGCGGGAGACTCAGAGAGGAGAGCACCAGGTTTTACTGTGCGGTTATAAGAGCCCTGATGATAAGTGAGGGCTCCCTGCCTCCCATTTGAAGGAGGACAACAGTCTTCACCTCAGAAGTCTCCAATGGCCCATATATTAAGGCTTAGAACCAAGTTTGGCACTTTTGGGAAAACAGAAATTTTGAATAGAAGGACCTTAAAAGAAGTGTTTCACTGAGGCAGGCTGAGGGGACAGCTGGGCTGGCCACTCCTTTTCCTTTTGGTAGCTTGGCCATGAAGAGAATGAATGACCCAACTCCACTCTTGTGTCAGGATGGGCTTGCTACCCAGAAACCCAACAGCTATGGGGCCAAATGACCATGGACTGAAACTTCCAAAACTCTGGGCCGAAACAGATCTTTCTCTGTTGTTAAGTTGACTTTCACTGCTTTACTGTGTGATTCACCGCATCCCTGACTGACACCTAGGCTTTAGACTGATGACCCCAGATGCCCAGCCACTCACTCTGAGCATGAGGGACTGCACGCGTTACCCACAGGCATCTCCTGTTCCTATCAGTCTCAACTTCTGAGTAAAACCACAAGAAACCTCTGCCTCCCTGACCCAATATGTCCTATAGCCAGAGATAACTATGTTTGCTGCTTCTCCCGGGTGTGAATGTCTATACTGCAACTACACGGCTATAAAAAGGAAATGAAAGGTGACCCCTCCACAAAGATCAGGGTGGTGTTATACCTGTCGCTATCCTAAGGGCTTGTATAAAGAAAGGAAATGAAGGGACAGACCCTGCATTCTAATGCTGGAGTACACAGGATGTTTGAAAGGCGTTTATCCATGCCCAGACATGCCTGCCTTGTGTATATAGAACTCAGGCAACAAACATGCCAGGTTATGAGGAAACGGTACTCCCTAAGAATAAGAATGACAGCCAGGCTCATAACCACAAAAAACAGAAGTTAGAAATGAAGCCATTGAAACACCATCTGATTGGGCTGACTACACAGGTAAAATGAGGCAGTGGGGACACAGGATAACTTAGACTGAAAAGTGTAAAACAATCTGTCACTTTTAGTTAAAAAAAATCAAACCTGAAAGAATCTTCTACCATTCCTTTTCTTGTAAAAATGTAGTGTTCTACCCTTTAAGGCTCTCTCAAGTTTCCTGTGAGCTGGCCTGGTGTTAACACCCTAGGAGGCAGGAGGAGGACCAACTTTTGGAGTTTCATATTTTTAACAGTATATCCATGGTTGATTTTTAAGTTCTTTTTAGATGATCAAAACCCAACAATACCAACAAAAAAAACTGTGTTAAAATGTCCCTAACCTACTTTCCCTCCAAAGGCCCACATTGTGTACATTGTGGGTCTTACACCACAAGGGAAGAACACACTAGGGGTCTTGTTTTCTCAAGACAGTGAGAGTAGTGAGGGGCACAGGGGATGGGAAGAGAGACTCTAGTGTCCTCTACAGAACTCTCTGAAGAAACTGTCAGAAACATAAGTAAGGCAAGCTCAGAGGGATACACTGATGATTCAAAGGAATTACACACACAGGCACAAAAAAATCAGACACCAAAGTATTAAACGAAAATGCTGTTCTTACCAAGCCCACTTTAGGTGAAACTTGCCTGATGCTTTTCTCTAATAATCTTGGCAGAAGTGCAAGTCAGATACAAATGGATTTTTCTAAACCAAAGGAGGGAGGTGAAGGAGACTGGAAGAGGAACACGAAGATCAGAGTCTCCCTCCTGAAAAATCCTGGCCATGGCAACAAATAGGTTGCAAGGACACATCTCCCTGAAGTCACCTTACATTGTAGAGTGTGTCCCTGGAGGAGGTCCTCAGTGCACTGGCTAATACTTCATCCAAACGAGACACAGTTTCCCCTTTACAGTAACAGATGAAATACAGTATTAATTAGCTTCCTGACACCTTCTTTCAGGACTGTGAAAAGCAGCACAAGGTAAGAGAATCTCACACCTCAACTAGAACTTGGAACTTAAGTGGTAGTCCAGGCTGAAAAATCTATTAATGTATATGCCATCTTCCCTTGATAATACCTACGCCCTCCCACCACCCACCCCAAACACCAACAGAAACCAGCCCTGCTGTTGTGTTTCCCCATATGCCAATGGAAACCAGGCATGCTGCTGTGTCTCAGCTATCTCCTATAGATAGTTCTTTCAATGAACTACAAAGCAAAACAAAAACAAACAAACAAAAAGCCATATTGTCTTTGCAAGACCCACACAAGATCAAGCCCATTAAAAAATGCCAGCGTGGATGGGGGAGGGGCTTACCCAGGCCCTCCCCATGGCTGATGAGCTATTGGCAGTTGATGTTTGCCAGAGAAAGTGGTTTCACAGGCTTCATAGGACCCCACAATCATGAGGATATGAGCAACACTGGTTAGACCTAGTGGGTTAATGAAAATAAATAAATAGAAAGGAAGAGAAGAAAGAAGGAAGGGAGGGAGGGAAGAAGGGAGGGAAGGAGGAAGGAAAGTAAGTTGGGAGAAAGATGTGTTTGAGGAATCTTGCGGGGAGTTAGAGGAGGTCTTGTAGGGCTGAGTATGACCAAGCTGCATTGTCCATATGTTAGAAATTTTCAAAAAAATCAATAAAAAACATTGTAAGAAAATAGTTGTAAATGTGTTCATCACAAAGAAAATATTTGAGGAAAGAGCTGTTTTAAACATTACCCAATCCATATGTGTCCAAAAGCTACATGCTATGTTATAATTATAAATACGTGCAATCTTTATCTATCAAAAGTGTTTTAAAGTCCCCTTGGTAAGACTGCTGGAAGTGCTGGCTATTTCCTGCGTGTACCTCACTAGGTTTCATTGCCCAACTTAGCCTACAGGACAAATTGTGTTACCTCTAAAAATGTATCCATTCAGAGTTCTTATCAAAGGAGCAATTTAGGCGAGCCAAGTGTCATACACATACACTGTAACTCAGCAAAAGCACTTACAAACATATGAATAAGTTTATCCTGAGAGATAAGGAAAATATCAGAATCCACAAGAGTTCAGTCGGTCTGCAGCAATTCAGTGTGCACTTCCTAAGTGTAGGATACAAACACAGGCAGGTCCTTTAACTTGAGGAAATGAAATGCCACATTTAGAAAATGGAATAACATAAAAGGAACAATTGGTTTCCCAAGGGCAATTGCTATTTATTCACTTAGCAGCCAACCTACTTCGCCCTCTTTACCTTGGCTGTGATTGAGAGTTTATGGCTAACACAAGGTCATGGCTTCATTATTTAGGTGCTTTATTGCTGGTATCAATGATGCTACACTATCGCTATTTGCTTATATGAATATGTTTAGGTCATACACGAATACATATTGCTTTTTAAGAGACCAAAAATTACTCTGTAAGGCATGTTTATAATATTCATTGACCTTGAATTGGCTTATAGTGCAACCATTTTACACACATGCATACACACACAGAGTAAATATTATTTAGAAATATTCTAGCCACATTATCTTTGTGGATATTCTGAAATCTTATGGTTGTGTTAAAGTGCTGCCTGATCCTGGGTTGAGCAAACGGAACCTTCAAATACAAGGAAAACACACTGATGATTTCCTGGGTTTAATTTTCTTACCTCTTTGGTTTTCTAAGCCACTTTTCCATCTCTTTCTAAAAATTAAAGCTAGGAAATACTAAGAGCATACAGGAACCAAATGACGATGTTGGTGAATAATTTTAGATTTCGTAGCCTGCAAATATCTAAATATCTAAAAGCACCCGAGTTTAGAATGTTAAGAGTGAATTCTGTTCGACTGTGGATTTTTATAAATTTGTGAAGGAACCAAAGGAGATGCACAATTGTGTGGTGGTGACACAACTGTGTGGTGGTGACACAGTGTGGTGACACAATTATGTGGTGGTGACACAATTGTGTGTGGTGACACACGCCTTTAATCCCAGCACTCACGAGGGAAAGGCAGGTGAATTTCTGAGTTTGTACAAGCCCAGCCTGGTCTAGAGAAAGAGTTCCAGGACAGCCAGGGCTACACAGAGAAGCTCTGTCTTGAAAAAAAAACAAAAAACTAAAAAGAGAGAGAGATGTAGCTATTTCTCTCTATAAGTGGGATGATCCTAAAATGTACAGAAATTGTGTGCTGCAATTTAAAACACAAAAGCTGTCAGGACTAATTTACATTTCCATCATTCTGAGGGTGTTTGGTTGCTAGAATGCCACACTGCATCTTGAGATCCACATACGATAAATCATTTGCTCTGATGGGAAGCCGTGGAACTTACATTGGGTAACCTAATTTATCAGGGACCTCTTTAAATTTCAAAACTCAGATCTATTCATTGTGAGTGTTTTGCCTGCATAGATGTCTGTTCACCATGTAGGAACCTGGTGCCTGTGGACGTCAGTGAGGCCTTCAGGTCCTCTGAAACTGGAGTTGTAGATGGTTATGAGCCACCAAGTGGGTGCTGGGAGTTGAACCTGCATCTTCTGTAAGAGCAGCAAGTGCTCTTAACCACTGACCCATCTTACCATCCCCCCTGAAGAAGAGCTCTTTAAGGTTCACAATGTCCACTCAAAAAAATTGTTTTTGGCGCTCCAGAATCTTCTACTTAAATATCTACCCAGCTGTAAATTAGCTCAAAATCTCAAGAATGGTGCCTTACAGGTGGGTAGAATGCAATTCAGAATACTGTAGTCATACTGAAACAAAAGCATCCCCCTCTCACAATTTACATGACTGCCTCTTAGACATGGGGACAAGGAAGCATGGCCAGTTATTGGTCACATTTTATCCCAATGAGAAGATACCTTAGCAAAACAACTTAAGGAAAAAAAAACTAACTTATTTTTGCTCCTTGGTTTGATGGTTTTAGTCTTTTGTGGCAGGAGGGTGCAGAGGACCTAGCAACACAGAGCACATTTCACTGGGTTGGGAGGAGAGAGAAGGGCAGAGGGAAGAAAGGTTTTCTCCATTTTCCTCCAGTTCAAGGGACGGTGCCACCCACATTCAGTGCAACTCTCTCCGTCTTTGCTAATTTTCTGTGGAAACACCCTCCCAGAGGTGTGCTTTACACATTTACTAGACCCCTCTCAACCAAGCTGACAACCCGTGAGCCACAGAAAAAACCCATGAGAACGGGAAATGAATCAGACAGTGGCTACACACCATCAAAGACCAGAGCTGCACAGAAACCTCAGAACTGGCTGATTGACAGCAGTGTGTCTAAGGTATCCCACGGGAGTCGATGTGTCTTCACACCACATATCATTTCAGCACAAAGCAAGAAAAGCCTGAGATAACAGCAAACCTTGCAGTGAACTCCAGATCCACAGTTACAGCCACCAAGACGCCCCTGTTTGCTGATGGAAGGTTTGACGGCTTGTGTGCAGACTTGAGCATCTGTGGCAATCCTCCTGCAGAACTCTATGCTTCAGCTCTCGCAGCATAACCGGGCAACAGATCCTTCTCCTCAGGGCTGACTCAGGGAGACTCTGCTCTTCTTTAGTGACCACACAAGCAGCAATAACCACAGTGACCAGGCTAAGTCCCCACAGAGATCTACTAACTGCTCATTCCCCGGCATCTTTGCACTGAGTCAATGCTTCTAAATAAACCTATCCTTTATCTTAGAAGAGTTTAAAAGGTACAATACCCTTTTCCCAAAGAAGCAATGTTTCTTTGGTTAGAAAAAATACGCCATAAAATGTTAGCGAATATTAGAGTTCGGATGAACCTTTGGAGATGAACTAATAATCCTTTAACTAAACTATCCTGCCTCTCTTCCAGGAATTGATGGACTGGTATCTGTGATGGGAAACTCTCCAGTTTATTGAGCAGCATAGATGTCAGGGCTTGCCTAGATCCCTTTGGTCCCCATGTCCCTCTAACAGCCACCACCTAGGCACACTCTTTGTCAAGTGTTTTCCCCAGCCATTGGTTCCTTGTCTGCTCATATCTATGGACATGTACAGCAGTAGTTTATTAACACCCAGTGACTAAAGTCCAAGGTGTAGCCTAGCAGTTAAGTTCTTACCAGGCGTGTTCAAAGCCCTGATCTTCTCCCCTGACACCATGAAAATATATGCATACCTGAACAGCAAGAGTTGATGAATTCTTTGTCTGTTACTAGTAGTGACATGTCCTCCACAGGCTCGTGCATTGGAATACTTGGTGCTTATTATTCTAGTTAGCTTTCTGTTGCAGTGGCAAACCAATGTGACCAAAAGCAACTTGGATGAGAGTTTATTTGGTTTTACACTTCCACATCACAGTTCATCATCCAGAAAAGCCAAGGCAGGAACTCAAAGCAGGACTCTGGAAATGGGAACTAAAGCAGAGATGATGGAGGAGTATTGCTTATTGACTTGCTCTCTTAGACAGCCTAGTACCAACTATCCAGGGCTAGCAGTGCTCACAGTGGGCTGAACCATCCCGCATCAATATTTAACCAATACAATGTCTACAGGCAAATCTAATGGTGGCATTTTCTCAATTGAGGTTCTCTCTTCCCAGTGACTGCAATTTGTGTCAAGTTGACACAGTGCTCAGCTGATAGAACTCTTTGTGGAAGTCCCAGCATCTTTAGGAGGCAGATCCTAGCTAGAGGAAACAGAACACCATGGATGGATCTTATGGGTTATAGTCCTACCAGCTTCTAGCCAATTCCCTTTCTCAACATGATTCCTAGCTGTCTAACATGTGAACAAGCGCCTCACAAGTGTGCTGCCACAGCCTAGAACCATCCCCATGGCCATCCATCTTTTTCACCACTATGGATTGTACCCCCTGACTATGAGCCAAGATAAATGGGCTCTCCCTCAAGCTGCTGCTTGTCAAGTATTTTGTCAGAGCAACAAGACAAGGAACACATACATTTCTTCATCATCTCACTCCTATACCCTCAGACCAGGCACTCACTGAGTTAGCCTCTGTCTTAGCCTAAAGGTTACTGTAGGCAACCACCACACACCAGGAGGCTTATGAGAAATTGATAACTATTTCTTATAATTCTGTAGCTAGAAATTTAAGGCCAGAGTACCAGTAGCCTGAGTGGCAGTAAAACCCTCTTCCAAGTAACAGACTTCTAACTTCTTGTTGTGTCCTTATATGACCAAGAGAGCTAGAGATTTCCATGGGTTGTGTCTTCTAAAGGCACTAAACCCATACATCCAGCCTCACTGAGCTTCCTACTTCTATCTCCTAATTGCAATACAGTGAGGATTAAGATTTAAACATGAATTGGGAGGAAGCACAAGCCTTAAGTCTATAACAATTCCTCAAACAACTTGTACCCAAATTTTGGTCTTAGGATCAGCTCCTGGGGATGAACCTAAGATACTGTTTTACTATGCCAGGTTGATGCTTATGTCCTTTATCATTTTACCTTAATAACCATCACACACCCAGAAATATTTTAATGCTCATTTTTCATATAAGAATCATGAAATTTAAAAGGCATTGTAACTGGCACATGATGGTTGAGAGAGTAGAAGAGCCAGAAATCAGAAATGGATCTGCTGAGAACTGCTGCCTTGAAGGTTTACATAGACAATTGTAACATGAGGGCTGCTTGTTAGGGTTTATGTCCTGTCCAGTCCCCACAGCCGGTAAGTCCCAAAGAAAATCACATAGAGAGGTCTATATTAGGTTATAAACTGATTGGCCCATTAGCTCAGGCTTCTTATTATCTCTTATAGCTTATATTAACCAATTATTCTTATCTATGTTAGCCACATGGCTCAGTACCTTTTTCAGCGAGGCAGATAACATCTTGCTTCTTCGGTGGTCTGGGCAGGAGTGGGAGCAATGGGCTTCCTTCTTCCCAGAATTCTTTTGTTCTCATTGTGTACCTCTACTTCCTGCCTGGTTTTCCCACCTATACTTCCTGCCTGGATACTGGCCAATCAGCATTTATTTAAAACATAATTGACAGATACAGAACAATTCTCTCAATTGTCTTTTGAGTGTTTGAATTTGAACTTGTAATAGTCAATAGAAATTAAATAAATCACACACACACACACACACACACACATATATATATACATATATATGGTGTGTATATACATTATGTGTGTGTGTACATGCCTGGCAACTCCAAGAGGGTACTAGATTCATTGATAAGCCTTGAGGAAGATGCAATAATGAAAGCCATCACTAGTGTCTACTCCCTTTCCAAGAACTACACACAGCCCTATGTAGATCAGTTTAAACAAAACTGAGCAGTAGTAACTATTGGAAACAGGCTTCTAGGGGTTTCTAACCAAACTGGATGAAAGAAACACAATAATCTCATTCATCTTCTTAGAACCCACAGATGACTACAAGCGTTGCCAGCATTGCTTACACGTCATTGCCAGGCAAATGATGAATTAAAGGCTAGAAAAAGTGACAACTTGGGGAGTTCAAGCCCTCCTCCTTAATAGTGCTTGCCTATAGGGAATATATGGGAGAAAATGCAGCTCCTTAGGAAGACATGGACGATGAAATAAAACCTAACTGGTGGTATTTATAGATTTCTAAGGTGCAAAGATTCCCACTATAGCCAAGTTCAAGTCGCCAAGACGATGCACTAAATGCAGAGCTGAGGGTGGAGTGACTGTGCCATTGCCCATCACAAGCCAGTGCGAGCCAGCTCTAGCACATCACTGCTCCTATGGGCTCCAAATAGCTTATGCGCATCTCCTCCAAGCTCTAGGGAAGGTGAGAGATGAGAAAAAGCAATAAACAAAAAAATTAGGCAAATCCACAATGGGAAAGCCCTGCTTTATTCTGAGAGGTAAAAAACTATACTTTGCCAGCATGGAGTAGGAAGATAGGCAAAGCTATACAATGTAGAACTTGGGGGATGATGAGGCAGTGTTTTCCAATTTAGGCTGCAAATAAAAATTTCCTGAGAGTTTGTCTTAATCCCAATGTCCAAGCCTTATAGAGGTTAATTAAGCCAGATTCACCAGGAGTGCTACCCAGGCATCAGTTGATATCCATGTCTGTCCAGTGTGAACACATCACAGCAGTGAGTGCTACCCTAGCATCAGTTAGTATCCACATCCACCCGGTGTGAACACATCACAGTGGTGAGTACTATCCAAGCATCAGTTAGTATCCACATCCACCTGGTGTGAACACTTCATGGCAGTGAGTGCTACCCTGGCATCAGTTAGTATCCACATCCACCCGGTGTGAACACTTCATGGCAGTGAGTACTACCCAAGCATCAGTTAGTATCCACATCTGCCCGGTGTGAACACAGCACAGCAGTGAATGCTACCCTGGCATCAGTTAGTATCCACATCTGCCCGGTGTGAACACTTCATGGCAGTGAGTGCTACCCTGGCATCAGTTAGTATCCACATCTGCCCGGTGTGAACACAGCACAGCAGTGAGTGCTACTCTGGCATCAGTTAGTATCCACATACATCCAGTGTGAACACTTCATGGCAGTGAGTACTACCCAAGCATCAGTTAGTATCCATATCTGCCCGGTGTGAACACAGCACAGCAGTGAATGCTACTCTGGCATCAGTTAGTATCCACGTCTGTCCAGTGTGAACACAGCACAGTGGTGAGTGCTACTCAGGAGTCAGTTAGTATCCACGTCCATCCAGTGTGAACACAGCACAGCGGTACTTCTCAAATATGATGCATACAGAAGTGTCCTGGGCATTTTGAAAACAGGTAAAATTTTAAAATTAAGTATGTGTAGTCCATCTTACAGACTCAATAACATGAAACACTAGCAAACTAATTCATAGTGATGGAAACACGGCTGGTGGCTTCTTTTGGGAAGAGTGTGAATAAACCATCTTGTGAACTAGAGATGTTTGATCATTGATATAGGCAGTAGCATATTAAATTGTGTACTTCCCCAGCCTTGGGAGGCAGATGCTGAAAGATCAGGTGTGCAAAGTCAGTCTCAGCAACAGAGCAGGTTTGGGGACAGTCTAGACTGTACGAGTCCCTGTCTCAAATAAATAAGTAAGAAAATAGGAAAGAAATTTATCCTTAAGTATACAATACTATGCATTTTTACAGACTCACTGTATGTCTATAATGTAAACAGCAGCAGTACTGTTGGGAGGAGATTTGAAAATCCTGAAATTTCGAGATTCTGGATTCTAAGATTCTATATTCCTGACAAACTCCCAGGAACGCTGATAGAACTGATCCCACTGTGAGTCACGGGCTCTGGATCACTGTCAGGAGTGACATACAGTCAAAGTACTATAAATGGTTACCTAGGGTCTATAATGTACCACACATTGTTTTGAGCCCTGTAAACAATGTGGGATAGAAAAATGGGGAAAAAAATCAAGGAGGCATATGAAGAGAAAGGATTCCCCTCTGGAGATTGGTTGACCAGATTACACTCGGGAATTCAAAAGATGTTAACCTTTGTTGTGAAGACAGCGTTCCTTATACATAAAGATTTTCAAAGGATTCTAAATTAGCAATGAGCAGATTACTGTATAGTAACACATGACCTTTGACTACAGCCTTATTCCCTTCCTACCTATAAACCTATAATTTCCTGGGGAGTACAATAATTAAGACTCTAAGTTTTTGTTTACAGCAGAAATGTCTTAACTTGCCTTGCAATCCTCTCCACTAAGCTCACCTCATCAGCTGTAGTCCTGGAATGCATGCCTAGAATGAGTACATGTTCTCCTTTATCCAAAGTGTCCCTTAGGAACCTATTGAGGTTTCTCTCTCTCTCTCTCTCTCTCTCTCTCTCTCTCTCTCTCTCTCTCTCTC
>JAQHUG010000001.1:9693346-9734491 GCA_028555095.1 Dicrostonyx torquatus
AAAAAATCAAAGCCCCATGTATCTGGAGATACAGGTGTGCATTTTGCAGACTGAAGGATTAACGTTTGTTGCAGTCACAACCAAAAATACCGATGAGCTTGTGATTAGATCTTTCTGTAACTCGTAACCTTACATAAAAGAATTAAAGATAGCCCAAATTCCAAGCACAATGGGATTACAGTTTGAGATGGCAACGTCTGAATGTGGCTGATGAAGCGGCAGCCCCTAAAACCTGACAGCTGCCCCTCACCTGCTCAGCCATGATATGCACTTTTCCCTTTATTGAACCTACATTGTTTTCTTACATAATATATCCTTATTACAGATTCCTCTACCTCTAATCCTCTCAGTATTCTCCTACCTCCCCGCCCTTCCCTTCCAGATCTACTCCTTTTATTACCCATTAAGAAAGAATAATAATAGAAGTGACAAAATAAAATAAAAGTACCACATCGAAGTTGGATAAGACAAAGCAATAGAAGGAAAAGATCCCAAGAGAAGAAATAAGAATCGGAGACACACTGGTTCATACACTCAGCCTGGGAGTCTGGCTAGAAGGCTTATCATGACACATGATACATAACAACCAGACTTTTTAACCAGACTCTCAGGCATACAATTCTCATCCTCCCGAAAGTTCTAAAGAGCTGAGCTGGGTGTGATATTTATCCCCAGTTCGTCTTCAAAACAAATTGCTGTTAGGCAAAGACTTTCCCTTCCTTCAGGCCACCAAGTGCAGAGAAGCAGGCAAAGGAAATTAATTAAATCCCTTTGAAGGCTTATGTCTTTGAGAATGCCCCAGAACTAGACCCGAAAGCCGTCTCTAAGGTTTGAACAGGTGAAAACAAGTAATTAGCTTCATGAGCACAGACTCCTCCCCCCAAGGACCTAAAGTTTTACAGTAACGTATTTACTGGGAGTTGAGGGGGATATAATGAAATTGTCCTTTGTACATTAAAGGAGTTAATCAATGTTAAAAAGAACAAGATCAAGACTATGTTAGCCAAATGCGCAGGCTGCTCTGTAATGTAGAAGAAAGACACATCGCCCTCTTTCCTGTTCAAAGTTGCCATTTGTCCTTAGAGTTCACCTCATAGTTTCCTCTAAGGTGGAACTTGCATCTTATTGCATTTCTCTTGAAGCAGATACACACACACACACACACACACACACACACACACACGACAGAGGACAATCCTTTGGGAACTAGTTCTCTCCCTCCACTATGTGGGCTCCAGGGATCAAACTCAGGTCATCAGGCTTGGCAGTAAACCCACTGCCAGCTGAGCCACCTTGAGAGCCCTCCCCTCGGGTCTATCACTGAACCTGGACCTCACTATATAAGCTAGGCTAACTGGCCAGTGAGCTCCATGGACCTGCTGGTCTCTGCTCCATGGTACTGTGGTTTCAAATGCAGGCCACAGCACTGAATTTAAACCTGAGTACTGGGGTTCTGAGCTGAGGTCCTTATGCTTATATAACAGGCACTTTACCAACGGAGCTATCTCCCCAGTTCCTACCTACATCATTCCCGACAGATCAGTTGTACCCAGGGAACACTAAGCAAGTAAGCACCTATAATTTGCAGGATATCATTTTGGAAAAGAAACATAAAGAAACAGCACCATTGGTCAGGGAACTGCCACCGTCACATGCGTCACAGTTGAGACTCTGTGGCTCATGCTGCTGAATTTGGAAGTGTCATCCTTGCCTAATATCTGACATTCATTAGCAAGCTCCATTTCTAATACACTGCTGATGGAAACAAACCAAAACTTTCTTCCCCCTCGAAGTAATTGGCTGTGACTCATTCATTTGCACAGGACCCCATAAAATGCTCTCTGTGTTTTGAAGAAATCAAGTGCCTGATTTAATCCACGTGTCTTCCTTTGGCGTTTTAATTATTCATTTCTCCGTGAGAGCAAAAGGTTGGGTGCCTTGAGTTATTTATAGCTGGGAGATTGTGGAGGAACACAGAGAGGAGGTGGAGAGTGAAGAGAACCAGTGGAGAATTTTCATTAAAAATACAGTGAACTCTGGCAGGAAGGCAGAGGGGCTGGAGATGAAAAAGCCAACAAGTAGGACGGAGAGGGACCGGCACGTGGCAAAGGCAGAGAAAGATGCTGCCTAGAAAAAGAAGACACTCAGTGGTGTCAAAGAGAAATGGAGGAATTAGCTAGAGAGGAAAAGGAGGGAGAAGCCACAGACAGGTACCTGAGAGCATCCTTGTCTCACATGGGGTTGCAGAGTGAGGGTACCAGTGTGGACTGGCACTTTGTTGCCTTTCAACCCAGTTGTCACCTGCTTGCTTTGCAGAGATAGGATGAGCAGATCTGCCTGAGGGGTTACTACTGTAAGAGTTTTCAGTATTTTTGGACATAGTGTGGAATCCCCAGCCTCAAGGGACAGTGTGTGGCATCCTGCAAACTGGGATCTGTGATCTGGGAGAGGAGCATGGAGGAAATGGCTACAACACTTCAAGTGTCTTCCTATCTAGAAATGGAAAAGCCTAGGATTTTAGTGCTAGAAAGTATGCGCCGGTGTTTCTAGAATACTCTAAAATGTACAGAGTGTCTGTTTTAAAGAATTAGAGAGCTGCCAGGCTAATGGTGAGGGGACTAGGCTACAAGAAGGTATAAGAACCTGTGTCTCCATCATGGTTGGATGCAAACCATTGTCTACAGAAAGATTCCTGGGTTCTAGTGTCGCTCTAACTTTGTAATTCAACTGTCCTAAAGATGTGTGTGGCATGTGTGTCTCTGTGTCTGTAGTGTGTGTGTGTGTGTGTGTGTGGCGTGTGTGTCTCTGTGTCTATAGTGTGTGTGTGTGTGTGTGTGTGTGTGTGTCTGTGTTACCCAGAATATTTGTTATAGTTTGAATGGGAAATGACCCTCCATAGGCTCATGTGTTTGAATCCACAGCCCCTCAAGTGTTTAAACACTTGTTCCCCAAATTGGTGGTGCTGTTTGGAAAGGCTCTGGAACCATTAAGAAGTGGGGCTTCACTGGAAGTGAAGAGTGGGGGAGACCTTCAGTCTTTATAGCCTGGCCCCTTCCTCATTCAGTGTCTGCTTCCTGAATGCAGCCGCAATACGACCCCTGCCCTCCCGCTACTGCCACCACGTCCTGTCTGTTCTCCTGTGTTCCCTGCCATGATAGACTCTATCCTTCTGGACCTGAGAGCCAAAAACCCTTTCTCCATTAAGTTGCTTTTGTCAAAGTGTTTTATCACAGCAACCAGGAAAGAAACTGAGTTAATATTGAAACCTGTTTTTATCCAGCAGTGGAAAGGGCAGACCTCTGAGGCATGAGATGTTCAGACATTGTAATAGTTACTGTTACCCAAACACAAAGATGTGCACTGTAAGTCAGCTTTCCCACTCCTCCCCCACCGCTGGCTTGACCCTCACAGCTACAGGTGCACAATGCTACAAGCACCAGAAGAAAAAGGGTGAACAGGATAGTTCTCTAGTTTTTCCCTCTGTCCTAAGTCAGCTACTAGGAAACTACATTGCATCGATCAAGTAATTGTAGTTGCTTCATTTTTCTTTGTTTATGTGAATAAAGCCAAAGGGCTATTTCGGAGAAAAAAAGAAGGAAGGATGGAGGGAAGAAAAAGGGAGGGCAGGAAGGAGGGAGGGAGAAAAGAAGAAAGGGAGGGAAAGAGGGGAGAGGAAGAGACTGCTTCTACAGGTTAGAAAAACAAACAAACTAAATAAAACAATAGCTTCCAGAGCCAATGCACAGAAGGAATGAGATAAACATCCATTTCCGTGTCTTTCATTTACCTAGTCTATATGGATGCACACCTGCTTAGGCATATAGGGTGGAGCGGGGAGGGCCTTAAGAGGGTACTCTGCCCCCTCTTATGGAAGCAGGGGGAGGGAGGAGGGTAGTGGGGGAATGGGAGGGCCTGGGACAAGGGGAGGAAGTGTAAATTTTTCTTTTAACAATAAAGAAATAAAAAAAGAATACTAAGAAAGAAAAAAAGCAGGAAGCCGGAGCTTTTCTTTTTTTAATTGCCTGCAATATGAGGATCTATTTCTTTTAACAACAGGGGGATGGCATTGAAGATGGAATGTGTAGCATGGCCACAGGTACAGATTTTTCAAAATCAGATTGATGGCAATAAAGTTGTCACATTTAACAGGGACTTGAATGTTAAGCTGCAGTGCAAACACCATCCTGCAAGTAGCAGAGGAAGGGCCTGGTTTTTTTTTTTTTTCAGCAGCAAAGTGGCATAATGAGGGTGCTCTTTGCTAAGCAATTTGTGTTTCTGGAGTGACATAGTATCATGTGAGAGCATTAAGCAAACAACCACTCGGAAAATGATGCTGCGAGTTTCTTTTGCCACCTGGTTAGAGCTAATAGGTGGGCAAGTGGCACTCAGGGAAGCACTGTTGAGGAAGCCTGAGCTACTTCAACGTGAAGAAAAGCCAAGCCTGGATAGACCAGCTCACTGATCAAGGAGCAAATGCCTTTCTGAAGCATAAGGGCGGCCTAGGTTTCTTCAGTTATAAACAACAGAAATCTGCCCCGTGTTCTCAGCGAAGAAATCTACTGCGCAGATGAGGAATAGAATGCGGAAGTGGAGAACGTTGCTCAGTTTGTCTGGAGGACCCATTCGGCTGAACGCAAGCTCCGAGATCCTCACTTTTCTGTTGTTTGTGAACTGCGGGCAAACTCACTGCTTCCTGCTTCCCTGGTCTTTAAAAAGGAAGCGGTTGGATCAGACAAAACAGCAATCCGTTTAAGATTTGTCATTTTCAAATGGTTCTGCGTCCCGGGGCTGTTCTCTATGACACTGGGCATGACAAAGGGGAAGTGAGAAGGAGGGACATCCAAGGCTTTCCTGGGGATTCTGTGCTGCTCCATTGTCTCTGTGTCCCAGGCTGCGATGCAAACATAGACAGGGAGGAGCGCCTGTATTTCGGGCTCTGTCTCTGTCACCAGTGGGCTTTTCTAAAAGTCATGTGACCTCATACTAAGCACATCCTTTTCAGAAAGGCTACCACGAGGCATAAAAATTCAAATTTCTCACAAATATTATTTGCATCGTGCTGTAACTTCCAAAGATGGAGGTCAGCAATTTCCAGTCAGTCTGACCCTTGCTTTCCTCTCTTGCTCTCCCAGTGGTTTGGACCATTCGGAAGCTTCCATGTCTCCTATCCCGACTTCGCATCTAAGAGCTTTAGAACTCTAAGCTTGTTCTCCCCTTTTTGGCTATTTTATTTTATTTTGAATTCGGTGATGACTTTCGGACAACAGATCTGAGTTCCTCAAACTACAGAAATTTTTGTTTATTACTACTTTCAAATGATTGTCTTCCCTTGGCCCCACTGTGGACCTTCTAGAATGCCTGTCAGGGGACTGGGTCTGTGCTCCGGGTCCTGAGCATTCCTCACTGTTTTAATATGTACATTCTGTTGCTTATGATTTAAATGACTTCTGTCCCTTTGTCTCCGAGGCCAGTCCTCTAGGTCTTCATTGTCATTATTCTCCTGCATTTCGCCTGTCACATTTAAAAACACCGTTCAACACAACCTCAGACACTTGATGACGGCTCATCTACCTTATTGGGTGAGACAGGTCTCTCAGTCAAACCCTGAGCACATCAATGGCTAGGCTTTCAGAGCCTGTAATTACAGGAGGGTTGCCATGCACACCTGTCCTTCACGTGGGTTCTAGTGATTCCCAATTCTGCTCCTCACTGTTGCATGGCAACCACTTACCCACAGGACCATTTGCCAAGTACTCTTATTGTCACTGGTCTTCTTATATCTCTGCATCAGTTTGGCAACGTGACGTCTGTGCTAGGTAGGCATTCTGTGTGACCCTCCTCCCTGTGTCTCTCCCTATTCCTCCTACCTGCCCCGCTCTGACATGGAAGCTCTCCTAGATGGAAGGAAACTTTCAGGCAATGGATTCAGCAGCCATTTCAGAGGACCTGAGAGAACCCACCCTCTTCTCACTCTCCTAGAGTAACCCTGCCCCCAGGGTCAGCAGAACTGCCAGTGTCAGTGGTGCCCAGACCCAGGACCTTGGAGTAACTCTGCAATTACCCAGGAGAAGATCCACTGGGTCTCCACAATCAGCCCTGGACTCTTCATCAACAGACATTCAGAAGGTCCTTTCATTTCCCCATGGCCAGTTTCTTAATGCTACTCTCCTTTCTTTCCTTCCTTCCTTCTGTCCTTCTCCTTCTTTCCTTCCTTCCTTCCTTACCTTCCTTCCTTCCTTCCTTCCTTCCTTCTTTCCTTCCTTCCTTCCTTTCTTCCTCTGCCCTTCCTTCCCTTCCTCCTCCTTCCCCTCTCTCTACTTTGTTTGTTTGCTTGTTTTGAGTCAGGTTTCACATAGCCCATCCTGGCCTCAAACTTACTAGCAAACATAAAGATGACCTTACAGTTCTGATCCTCCTGCCTCCGCCTCCTGAATGCAGATTTCAGGTGCGCCTCACAGCTCCTATTTTTATCAATTTCTGGGGACTGAGCTTAATGCATGCTAGCTAAGCATTCTGCCAAGTGAATCATAGCCCTCTTTTCTTGTTGTTTTGTGGGGTTGTTTGTTTGGTTGGTTGGTTGGGGTTTTTATTGTTGGGGGCTGTCATTTTTTTGGTTTTGGTTTTTTTGTTTGTTTGTTTGTTTGTTTGTTTGAGGCAGGGTCTCATATTACCAATACTAGTCTTAAAATTGGTATTAGCAAAGAATGACCTTTGCCTCCTGATCCTCCTAAGTGCTCTTCCAAAGAGCTAGGATTAAAGGAGACACCACACCCAACACTCCCCACTGCTGACCTCTTGGCCTCTGGATTCCCCACACCCACACTTTTCATGCATATGTGTGCTTTGTTTTGGTTTGGATTTGGGGTTTGGTTTTTTTTTTTTTTGAGATATAGGCCTTGAACTTCCAATCCTCAGTACTCTAATGACAGATATGAACCACCATGCCAGGTTTATGTGGTTTGGTGGATTGAAACCAGGGCTGTGTGAACATGAGGCAGGCATTCCCTTTACTAAACAAACTACATGCCTAGCTCAGTCTCTGAATTCCTTAGAAACTGTCTGACACAAAGTCCTGCTCTTTTTACAAACAAAAACAAAACAAAACAAAATAAAAAGCCAGGCTGGTGACTCCAGTGCCTTCCAGTGCATCAATCACTCCTGTCAGGTGACTCTGAAGATGCAGTCAGATGGGAGTTGGGGTGATGCAGCTTCTCTTCTAGACTGTCGTTTCCCGGAATCCTTCAGCTCAACAAGCCCTTGAAAATTATAACTTAATCATTTGAAAAGATCAAAGCCCAAGTTCCTAAAATATATACTATAGATCATGGGTTACCCACATCCAGGACAAGTTCCTAAAATATATACTATAGATCATGGGTTACCCACATCCAGGACAAGTTCTGCTTTGCAAACTACGGCATTGCAGAGCGGCTAGACCTCCAGAGGATCACAGGAGTCTACCTGCAGACCCCAGTGAATGCTGTTCTTCACAGTATGCCTGCCAAGAACCAAGCCCGCAGCGTTCCCTCCACTCTAGCCCCTCCCTCCAGCTGTTTTGATGGTATTAATATCTATCTTTCTCTCTCAAACCAAGGAATTGGCCAGACATGGTTCTCCTCAACTTCCTCATTGAGTGAGGTCTTCATTGAATGTGAGTTTTACCCTCCATTAAGGAAAGGAGAGCAAGTGGGATATTGATGGGAAGGCACAATGGAAGATGGCTTCTTACATCTCAAACAACTCTTTCCTGCCTATGCATGGGTAGAAGACTAAGCATAAAGGGTGAGCATTGTTTCTGGGGATGGAAACAGTGTGAACCACAATTTTATTCTTTATGTTTTCAAAGCATGTGCTAATTTTATATAATAATGGGTTTCATATAGCATTGCCGTACATTTATATAACATATTTTGGTCATATTCATTCTCCATAGCCCTCTCTTGTTCCCCTCTGCCCCTACTGATTTTCTTTCTATCCCTATGGATTTTGGTTTGATTTGACCTTCGTTTGCTTCTGTGACCCAGTCAGGGTCATTAGGGCTCCTTACAGGAGCATAGGCACCTTCCCAATGGTGATACCGATACCACTGAAAAATGTCTCTCTGTCCCCAGCAATCACTAACTACCTATGAGTCCTTTGGGATGGATGGAGTCATGCAAACCGCTCATTAGAGACAAATGGTACCTGGGCTCAGTCTTACACAGGTCTTGAGCAGTGCTGACAGCTACTATGAGCTCACGCCTTGCTGAAAACGGTCTTCCACAAACCATGATGCTTGTCTGGTTCTTGCATTCTTTTTGTCCTCGCTTCCATGGTGATGTCCCCTACACCTTGAAGCACTTGCCTGTCATCATGCCTGTTTATGAGACTCAACCACATGGATACTCGTGGTCAATACAAGAAGAAGCAGATTTCCGAAGGATTCTCTCCCAGTGGCCTCACTACTTGTCCACGCCATGAGACGCTGAAAGACTGAGAGTTCCTTCTTAACTCCTAGTGTCGACAGATCCTGCACAGTACAGTCAGCTAGGTGAAAAAAGCAAAACTCTAGACATAGATATCGCTAGCCATCCTATCTCTTGCCTTTCTCTGCCACATCGGGAGATCTGAAGCAAAGAGATGCCAATTTTTGCTTTCCTTGAATGTCAAAGATGTTCTGTAACTGTGGTTTAATGTATCCTGGACACCAAGACATGCTCAAGACAAGAAAATCATGTCCGATCACAAAGCCATCATGGACCCTAAATATCTGGACAGTAAGCGTTTCCTTCTTTACCCTTTCTCCCAGTTAGAAGGAGCCCAGGAAGCCAAGCGTGGAGAAACACATTTGGCGCCACTAAAAGGCAAAGTCATGAAATTAGGCCATTCGCAAGCGTTCGCGGGCATTTCCCAGTTTGCCTGTAGTATTTTCTTCCTGGATGCCTCTCACCCAGCTGTGACTCATTTCATATCCAGGTAATGCAATCTAGCAATAGCCAAGTTTAGGACCTAGATTAACTGCCAAGGCAGGAAAGAGGACATTTTCCAGAACTGCATTCTGACCCGCTAACAAGCCGTTGTCACATGTGCATCTACCAGCCACCCGGTGTGCAGTTCATACATGGTGGGGACTAAGTTGGATGTGGTCCTGGTAATTCAGGATTTTGTTCATTCATTCCTGTGTCTACAACTTTGCCAAAAATTTACATCATGCCTACTATCCTATTTATCCTGCTTTTCCTAAATTATAAGATAATTTAAAATATTTAAAAGTAGATTATTATAGGAATCTTGGGATTATAGGACAACATTAGACAAATAGATGGTCTCTATCCTTAGTTTATACTACGATGAAAGCAGACAGAACTATCAGATGCTTGAAAAAAGATGCCATGCATATAATTAAAAGAGTAATATCTTAAAGTGTGGCACCGTGATCACTCTGAAATGGTGGTCAGGGAAGAGTGAGTTATGAATAACGTGAAAGAGGCAGGTGCATGATGGTAAACAAAGGAGAAAGTGTCACACATGGATGACAACATCTTGAACAAGGAAAGAGGTCATACATGTAGATGCTATGAAACACAGAATAATTTACTATACGGCCTAGGAGGCTCTCTTCTAGGTATGGGTCTGAGATGTAAAGGGAACCCTCACACATCAACATGTGCTAGCAGCTGTTTTGCTCATCATGTCCGCCAAGTGGTGCAAAGATAAAGGAATTGTGGGGCTTCCACACCCGGGAGCACCACTCTCACTAGAGACAAACGGAACAAGATCATAATGACATAGACGGAGCTCAGGGAAACAAACTGGAGAACAGGCAATCTGCATACGAGGCTACCCACCACATGCTCTTATTTATATGAAGTTCTAGAAAAAGCAAAATAATTGCACACCAGAAAATATCAAGACGCCGATTGCAATACTCTGATTCAGTCCATGGTGATATGATGAGGGGAAATATACAATGTCTGCCGTTTACTTCGAAATGCATCAAATGCAATGGCTTAATACAGAAAAGGATGGATGAATGGAGAGATCTGTGATAAAGCAATTAAATTAAAATCATTATGCTAGAGCCTAATTGGTAAGTCCATGTGACTTTACCATCAAACCCTTTAGACTGCTCTGATATTTAGACTTTACTTCTTTTTTTTTTTCCCCACTCTAATCTTCTGGGCAAGAGGAATGTGAGCACTGTGGTGTGATAGAGAGAGGCACAGCCCGACGGGTTTACATAGCAAATACACTTCACTCATGCGGGCATTGCTTCTAGACAGCAATATTTCCTTTCCTCCCCTCAACTGGCCCCAAGGTCTCCAGTTAGTAAGTGATGAACCCTGAAGTCACACAGCACATCATCGGTGTAAACTGAGGCAGCTCCGGCAGCCACTGAACATCCACTGCTCTCAGCTCTGCACGCAGAAGAAAATGGGGGAATTGAGCTGTTCGCTCCTGCTAGCGAGATGCTTGCCAGTAACAGTTGCTAAGATGGGACTCACTCATGTGACATAGCCAGAAACCAGGGGTGGAGACCAGAAGGCATACCGCCAGCATCAAATGGGATTTAAAGGCAGAAGAAGGAGACAGGCAACAGGGAGTTTCTGAGGCCAGGCAGCAAGTGTTTATCTGTTCAGTCCAGCTGTGGAGCTCGGGTCATAAATGGAGAGAAGGCAATTCGGGGTCACCCAGGCACAGGCGGATGCTTATTAGATGCTAAGAGGCAGTAAGCATAGTACATTTAATCTAACAAATATTTATTGTCTCCCCAGGCATTAGAAATAACAACAGGGCACACAATTGCTTGACTTTATGACTTTCCGGGGGAAACAACAGCCAATACGGAAGAGACACCCAGTTTATTAGATAATGGTAAGTAAATAATGGACCAGGAAGGAAAGGCGGCCATTAATGGAGGTGGTCAAGTTTCTAAAAGTCCTATCTTCATTGAGTTGGAAATTCTTGAGTAAAATCTTAAAGGGATGGGAGAGCAGACAATTGGGGAGGTGGTGGGAAAACACTTCGGGCAGACAGAGTAAGAGTGTGCAGAAGCCCCCAGGCAGTAGCCTCTAGGACACACAAAGAACATGTGACCCATAAGTAAAGCATCCCCACCTCCCTTGCTTCACCTGCAAGTCTTCAAGCTGAGTATTGCAACCATCACATTTTTCAGACAGTGAAAACGAAAGCATAGGAGTGTGAAGAGCCTTGCTTAGCTCCGCCCAGAACCGACCCTCTCTGTGGCTACTTTAAGGGAAAGTGGTTAAAAACCTAATTCTAATTCTAGCTTCTCTTTACAGACAGATATGTAGAGGGAAGACAGAGCTGGGGCATATGATTTGAACACACGAGCAAAGCAGATTCTGTTGCCTTCTGACTGCCAAGCGATTCCATCTGCTGGCTGGGGGACAAGAAGGTCAAGAGGTCCACCCCAAGATCTGAAGGTTGAACACATGAGCAGCATGAGTCATCTTAATTCAGAAGAGCAGAAATAAAACACTTTCACAGAAGGGGCAGAGGGGAAGCCTTCCCCAGTTATGATGAATGAGTAATGGCAGCACTGTGGTTCTTTTAATCAATAGACCACAGATGAAATGATAAAGGCAATCTGACTGCAAACAAAAACCACAAACACATCAGAAACACGAATAGCAGCTGTTTCCAGAAAAACCGAAATCAAAGCCTGAGACTGAGGGGATGGCTCACTTGGTCAGCTGTTTGACATACAAGCATAAGGACCTAAGTTTAAATCTCTAGAACACATTTTAAAAAGCAAAGGCGTTTACAACGTGCTGGTAAGTTCAGTGCTGGGAGTGGGGCAGAGATAAGAGGATCACTGGGGCTTGCTGTCCACCAGAACAGCCCCAGGTTCAGTGAGAGTGGGGTATAAGGTGGAGTGTGGTCGATCAGGACAGGCAATATTTTCCTCTGGCTTCTACATATGTGCAGGGTCCCGAGCATCTGCACACAGGGGATACGCCACACACAATACATGACACACACACAGAAATAGATAAGTTTTTAAAATAAAATTAAAATCTTGAAGCACAGAAACAAACAAGGTATGTGGCTCCCTCCTGAGGAATACCACCCACTCCTGTGATGAACGGTCCTGAAGTTGTCTTCTCATGTCCTCATGCATGTGCACACATATACACATGCACCCCACACACACATCAAAAATGAAAGAGCATCAACAAACCACCCTAAACTGCACTGGACTTGATGTGATGACTGAGTATTATAGTTTTCAGCATTAAAAAAAAGAGAGAGAGAGAGAGAGAGAGATGCAGGTCTAAGTTGTAACCCCACCTACTCAGGAGATGAGACAAGTCACAAGTTCAAGGCCTGTCTTGGCTACAAGGTGTGTCCGAAGGCAGTGTAAGTTATTAGAATTCTGTCTCAAAATTAAAATAAACCAGGGAAAAAAGAGGGCTACAATACAACTCAAGGGTAGACTATTTGCCCAGAACGTGTCAGCCCTATATTCAATACCCAGTACTATAAAAACCAATCTGAGCAAAAATAGTGGGGCAGCATGACAGTTCAGTGGGTAAAGGCTTGTGGGAATCACACCACCAAGCCTAAAGACCCGCGTTCGATCCTCAGAACCCACATGGTGGAAGGAATGAACCTGTCCCTGCAAGTTGTCTCTACTCTCCAATGTGCTCCATGGCATATGCATTCCCACAGACATACACAGATGATAGACAGATGATAGATTAGAAAACTAAACAAAGAATCTCATCCATACTGAGTATAAGATTCCAAGCACTGAGTCTTGAAAGTGTCTCAGTCTACATGAAGTAGGTGGTAGTGGGGGTCTTATGCCTTTGTCTTCCCATCCACCCCACAAAGGCTGAATCCAAGCAGATGCTATCCGTGTGACTGTGAAGGTTATTTAGGGTGCTCCCCTGTGATTATTGCTATCATTCCTCGTGAACGCCAGTAGGTCAAGATCCAACTGCACTCACATTTCTAAATTCCCATGATCACCTGCCGCTGAACAAGAGAATCACCATCTCAAGGCTTTTTCAAGTGCTTCAGTTCTCTGAGCCCAGGTCATGCTGCTCCCAGTACAACGGGTGAGCTTCATCACAACACAGCTTCAACAGCACACAATCTGCCTGACGTGTTCCCACACCACTGAGCCGGTTTCCACACCGCTGAGCCCGTTCCCACACCGCTGAGCCCGTTCCCACACCGCTGAGCCAGTTCCCACACCGCTGAGCTTGTACTCACACCGCTGAGCCGTACCCACACCACTGAGCCCATAATCACACCACTGAGCCCGTTCCCACACCACTGAGCCCGTACCCACACCACTGAGCCCGTTCCCACACCACTGAGCCTGTTCCCACACCACTGAGCCCGTTCCCACACCGCTGAGCTTGTACCCACACCACTGAGCCCGTACCCACACCACTGAGCCCATAATCACACCACTGAGCCCATACCCACACCACTGAGCCCTACCCACACCACTGAGCTGTATCCACACTACTGAGCCCGTACCCACACCATTAAGCCCATACCCACACCACTGAGCCCATACCCACACCACTGAGCCCATACCCACACCACTGAGCAAGCACCTATATCTTCTTTCTCTTATTTTCCCACCCAATCATCCCAACAGCTCACTACAGCCTTCACAGGAGAGTCTCAGAGGCCAATGACCAATTGCTCTGAACATGGGAGTCTTACTTCAAACCCACGCCAAGGCAGAAAACCTTGTCCTTTGAACTCCACAGAGCCTCAGAGGAGGGGGAAAAAAGTGACGTGGGCTGAGACTCTCTTCAATGTGTTTCCAACTGTCACCACCACAGGGATCTTGAAAGAAACTGAGCTCCAGTTTAAGCAGGAGTGCACAGCAGGGAAGCTCCAGAGGAAAGTCCTTTACCTTCTCATGCTCCATCTTACTAAACCGCATTTCCCCAAGCTTATTCTAACAGATCACAGTAAAAATGATAAGCATGTTGCGAACAGCAAATCCTGATCCAGGCCTTGCCTGTCTTCTTCCAGAAGCTCACAGTCTATGGGGAATGAAGAGGGATTGACATGTGGAAGTTTACCTGCCCAGCCTGTACAAAGTCAGTCAATGGCACCGGTTTGGGCAAGTCCATTCCGGGTTTAAAAACAAAACCCAACTTGGCTCATCAGGTCAAAGCATTTTTACTTACTGGAAGCCCCCACTGCCCTGAGTTTGATCCCCCGATTCCCACAAGGCAGCAGGAGAGAACGGCAGGTGATTTAGTTTGTCCTTTGACCTCCATGGGTGCATTAGTGACACACATCTCAGAACAAGCCAACTAACAAACCGACAGAGTTATTTACACATCAAAGTGTACGTAAGAAACAATTATGCTTGTCAAAAAAAAATGTAAGGAAAAGCTATATACAGAAGCCAGTCTTCTCCAAAGCCCTTTCTAAAAGCTGGTGATCCCTATGAAGACAAGCTGTTGATTATCTCTTACTTGAGGTGTGGCCCCCGGATTAGGAGCCTTCTATCACCTGGAACTTGTCAGAAATGCAGGCTCTTAGACTCCAGCCATGAGACCTGAGAACCTGCATGTTTATAAGTATCCCTCGTGCCTCTTAGGGTCGAAGAAGCACAGAGTTAACGAATGAGCTATGGGTTCTGGATGAAGCCTGTGTGTCTACTCGTCTGTAGCAGATGTGCACACGAAGGGCTTCTGCGTATGATGACCATGTGTGCACCCACACTTCACGCTTAGAAGCGCATGTCACAGCATAGCCAGTACAGAGGATGGCATGGCTTCCGCTGTGGGAAAACTCTGCAGTAAAAGGAGTCAGGGGTATCAGGGCCACTTGTTACAGAGAATAACTTTACAGCCTACAGTAACGCTCTCCTGCTGAGAAGTTTTGGGGTACTGGTCTCATTGTCTTTTCACAGAGCCCACAAGACTAATTCATTCTTAGGGACCATGTGAATGAGGTTCAGATCTCCTTTCTTCCCCGGCTGAGACAGCAGGCATGTGATGATACTTTTAGCCAAGGGTACCAGTCCTGCTGCTGCCCCACAGCATCCCACTGTGGATGAGAAGATGGCAGTGACCAGAGCTCCAAAGCTGTGTCATCCATCCCTCCATTGGTAAGCCATCCTAAGGCAGCTACTTTAGTGTATTTTCTTAAGTGGCAAGACTAAATTAAAATTCAGCTGATGTCTTTCTCTTCCATCCGTTGTCACCTGAGAAAGTTGAAAGTTGCTTGACGGAAGGGAACAATATGGGTCCTGATTAAACAGGGGCAGCTGTGGACAGCTGGGGTTGTGGAAGGAGATGCGAAAACACGCCAGTCCTGGCATTTTAATTGCAATATGGCAACCGTCAGAAGATGCCTGAGAATACTTAACCTAAAGAAGCACAAGAGGAGAGGAGTGAGGGGCTGGTTGATGCTGATTAAATTGGGTTTTCTGATATAAATGATATCCCCCCCCCATCTCTGAATGGCACCTCTCTCTCTTCCTGTCTTGTATGTCTTTCCTTAAGAAGATCCTACAAGCTCTGGGCAATTTTAAGAAAGAAACAGGGCAAATAGATAATATGTACGTGTGAAATGTATCGTTTTTATTACATCACATTTCAGCAACAAAGGTGGTATTTTTCATATAAGTTCTTTTTTAATTTAGAAAAGTTACAGAGAAGAAAATAAAAATTAAGCTCATAAATAATGACTGTCAATATTTTGCTGGCGTGTGTGTGTGTTTACAAAGAGGAGCGAAAGAGAGAGAGAAATAGAACGCTATACCATGTTGTCTTCTAAAGCACACTTAGCATTTGCTGTGAAGGAGCTTAACAGTCCAATGGGAAATAGCCCTGTACTGGCAGTTTTTAACGGCAAGCACTCATGTCATCTTCTGAGACAGTCTAAAGAAAACGCACAATCCCCTGAACTAAAGCCCTCCTGACAGTTTGGGGCAAACAGTTTTAAGAGATGACAGATGGAAAAGGAAAAGCAAGTGCAGTAGAGGTGTAACCGGCACTGAAGGGCTTCAAGTCGTCAAGCTAGAGACTAGTTGAAATCGACAGGCTTCACCATGGAAGCAAAATGAATACTGCATGCCTAATCCAACTGCAAACCTGCAGACTCCATCTTGGGAAACCCAAAAGTTGCCTCAAATTCTTTCTCTCTCCATGTTAGCAATAAAATAAGAGTCAACCCTGTTGGAATAGAGATTTCTGGAGCCCTTAACACAGTGTTCCTCCTTCCTCCCACCAAAAGTAACCCCTCTCCTCCCCATCCTCTGTAGCCTACCAGGCCCCAGAGATGAGCGGAGGGCTGTCTCTTCTCCAGCTGCCACAGAACAGACCGGCACCCAGCTCCATTGTGCTGACCATAAAGCAGATCTTAAGCTGACTGCAGTCTCTGGCTCACTGATAATGTGGTAGCTATGCTACAGTCGCTCCATCGTATTGAGCCATTGAGGTGATTTGTCAAGTTGACATGACCTGATGGCTAACAAAGCCACTCAAAATGAATCAAGACAGAAATCTGCTGCACACCCTTCCTCTCACCTGTCTACCTGATGATAGGAAGAAAAACATTCCACAGAGGCCAATGTCTGGCTCAGTGACCTCCGCTGTGTTTAGTAAGTATAGGAGGCTAAAGAATTACCTAAGTGGGGAGAAAAACACTCTTCAGATAGTTTGAGGGATGGAGAGATTAATTAGAAATAATTCATCATCATTTTTAGAAACATAAAATCCAACAGAAAACAAAAAGATGTAAGAGTATGGAAGCTGGGACAGGAAGATGTCACTCAGCGGTAGAGCGCTTACTGTATTAGGACCTAAGCCCATGACCCTAGCACCCATGTAAATACTCAGGCATGGCTCTGCATTCTCACAGTATTAATGCTGGGTGGACGAGTGGCAGGAGGTTCACTGGGGCTTGATGGCTACCAACCTAGCTCCAGGCTCAATGTGAGACTTTCTCTTAAGGAAATGACAAAGCAAGATTCCTAATGTCGCCCTGGTCTCCACATGTGTACCTGCAAATACATGTGCAAATGTACCCTCCAACATGCATAAGTATACAAAAAAAAAAAAACCGGAGCATTTCTAACAGCTGTGTGACTTTGGTCTCTGTGGACCTTAACATCATCATCTGTCAAACAGAATGGAAATCAGTACCTTCCTTTATTGAAAAGCTCTCGGAATATAAAATTAAGCCCAATGCCTGACCAGTGTGATTGCTGACTAAGTAGGGATCACTCTTGTCTTCACCTATCCATAGGGAGTGTGACCATCATTGCCTTCCTTCCATTTAGGGAACTAGCACCTTCACTGGTCACAAGAACTCCAGCACACGTTACACAGGAGTTAATGGAGATGGAAAATCCCAAACCAGATGTTCGGGGATGCACAATTGCTGAAGACCTCAGTTTCTTCACATGCAACACTTAGGTATTAATCTCTTCCTTGGGAGGATTCATGGCTGCAGCATGTATTGCTGCCTCAGTCTTCCCATTTTTATTAGGAAGATCAGCACAGAAGGCATCATGGAACCCGTTCACCACTGCAGTAGAATCTGTAAGCTTCTACAGGCTCTGAAATTCAAAGAGGTGCTCACAGCACATGTAGCCAGATCCGTCCACAAGAAGTACACTAAACCGTCTTGAAATCAGATAGCTCAAAAATCTCATTCCCTAGGCCCTCAAAGTCATCTCCATCACTGTCTACACTTTTTCCAGCATGATGAAATCCTCAGTTTTGTTTTGTGGCCCCCAGGAGCTAAGTGTCTGAGTGTTTACTGAGAATTAACTAAATGATAAGCAAGGAGCATCATTAGAGACTAGGTTCCCACAGTTTCACCGTGTGCGGCACCCCCAGTCCTCAGAAAGGCCGTCTCCCCTCAGGATCATGGTGACTATTCAAGGAATCCCATGTGTGACTCAGCAGTGTCCACCTTTCCCTCCCTCTTCCCTTGTTCTAAAGAGGAGGAACAGGACAAAAAGCGTAAAATCCTGCTTACAACTGCAACCATCCAAGACGTAAGGAGAGAAGCAATGGCTACCCTTGTCTATTACACATCTCTTTTACTGCTGACTCCAAGGAAGGACAGATATTCAAAGGGAGTTCCGAGAGGACAGCGATAGGAGCTGTCTCTCTTCTCCCCAGTTCTGCCGATTCCCTTGATTTTCAACAGTGTCTACGATGTGTCCAGAGCCTTGATCAGCTGGTGTTCCCTGGGGTCTTTCTCAAGTCTTCTGAGAAAAAGAAGAGTTCAATAGATGGTGTGTTTCAGCAAGAGAAAACAAGACAAAGGGCTCCGTAAACTTACACCAGGAAGCCCAAGACCTAGAAAATCTCCATTTCTGTGCCTTCCTCTTTCACCCCAAAGACCTGACTGCTTCCCAGACTCCCTCACAGTTCATCATGGAGGGGCTGTTCGTTCTGTTCTCCAAGCAGGAACTGTGTTCTGACTGAGAGCCCCTCCCTGATACACTTCATGATCCTAGGGAAAAACTGACCTCCCTGGCTGGAGATTCCAAAGCTGCCACAGTGTGGGGAGATGCCACTGAAACAGTAAGTCGAGTGTAGGAAAGACTTAATGAGACTCTGTGAGCAAGATGATGAACAGAGCTGCTGGCCTTGGCCCTGCAGCCAGCATCTCAATGGGATGCCCTTGGAGATGCACATGCATTACCCATGCGACCATACATGGCAGCCCTTCCTTCACTGAACTGTTCATTCATGCACAGTCTTACGTAGTATATTTCAGGCACTATGCCTGGACATGCCTCAGTAAAAAGCCTTAATGAATTATTCATCCAGAAATGTATTTAAAAATTCTAGGATTATCAAGACACCTGTCATGAATCTGCATTTTCTGTCTCCAAATTAATTGCTCATGTACCAGTTATCCAGTTCGCCCACCACTGAGGCTGGATTCCAGAATCTCTGTTCTCAGTACACCCTTCTTCCCCAGCACCCAACACAGAACGAGCAGGGCACAACTTGTTCACAAACACTCTAACAATGCTGAACACCAGACGTCTTTCCTGGAGGCATGGCAGAACCACACTTGGCACATAAACTCCGAGAAAGTGAGCTGCAGAGATGGCTGGGCGAGAGAAGGCATTGTTCTGCAAGCATAAGGAACTGAGTTCAAATCGCCAGCACGTATGTAAAAGGTAGGTTTGGTGACATAAGTTTAACACAGGGGACGGGAGAATGTGGGGTACGGGATTGCTGGCAGCCAATTCAGTGAGATTTCATTTTCAATGAAAGACCTTGACCCCCCCTCAAAAAAAATAAGGTGGAGAGCAATTGGGAACAAATCAGACATTGACATCTCACCTCTACGTGAGCATGCCCAGGTTAACACACATACACATACGTGCACACACATACCCCAACACACTAAAAAAAATAAATAAATAAACACTATTTTTCTTTTAAAAAAAAGTATGATTGGTGTCTGTTTTTCTATCTTCACAGCTGAATCCAAAGCCCCTAGGAGAGTGCCTGGCACACAGTTGGTGCCCAATAAATGGTTATGGAACGAGTGAAAAGATGGAGCCCTAGAGACTTAGTAGGAAGATATTTCAGGTGTCTGAAATATGGTCTTCTAGTCTTACTGAAAGAAAGCATTTCAAGATACAGAAGCTTCTCACCCAGTACCCAGCATGAAATGAAGTCAATACATTTTATATGCATGTGTATTGTATATGTATTTATACACATTTACATATATAATTATATATGCATACGTACTATACGTGTATATAGTATAGTATATTGTAAATGTACATATATTATATATAATTACATATACAAGCCATTGAGCAATATAAATCGAGACACGGTACCTGTTTTCTCATCACAGATAAGAGCACACTGTGTGACAGTGATACTTATCATCAAGAAAAGCCTTCTGTGCTTTTCAACTCCCAATGCATTATCTATAATCACAAAGGACCAGGGCCAGGGATATTAAGCAGGAAGTGACTAAGCTGAGCCATCTGACCCATACATTCACACTGTGTATGTGCCAAGGCATGGATACTCTCATGCCTTGTCACATACATGTACAGTGCCCACCTTCAACGATGGCTCAGAGTATTCCCACTGAATTTGTCTTTGGAAGGTTTTTCTAGGTGAAGCTGTGCATGTAGCTCAGGTGGCAGAGGGCGTGAAGTCCTGGGTCACATCATCAGCGCTGCACAAATAGGAAACGGAAATGGGAAAATCAGAGTTCAAGGTCATCCTAAGCTAATAGGAAGTTCAAGGCCAGCCTGGGCTACGTGAGACCATTGTTCAAAAAGAAATGAAAGGGGGGGAGACATTTTTCCAATGAGTCTTACTTATTCCAAAAGATCTTCTCTTAAAATAAACCCCCAAAATTTATCTGTTATGGGACCAGTGAGATTGTTTCTTGGGTACAGATACTTACAATGCAGTCCTGATGACCTGACTTTGAACCCCAAAACCCACATAAAGGTGAAAAGAAAGGCAAAGTTGTGCTCTGACCTCCACACAAACACCGTGGTGTATATCTCCTGCCACCATACACATATACAATAATAATAATGATAAAATAAATTCAATTTTAAAATGTCCATTTAATCTCAGCACTCCAGAGGCAGAGGCAGGCGGATCTCTGTGAGTTCGAGGTCAGTCTGGTCTACAAGAGCTAGTTCTAGGACAGGCTCCAAAGCTACAGAGAAACCCTGTCTCGAAAAACAAACAATAAACAAAACAAAAAAATGTCTATTATCATCATGCCTTGATGATGGCACCCAGGTATGATCATTTTTGGCATGATCATAAAACTTCATAGCCAATATGCTTTTTGGATAAAATATGCCAATGACCTTTTCTAGCCTTGTTCGTCCTGGTCTTATTAAAGTGGGACACTGCGCAACCTCCACAGCTGATCTCTGACCAATACTGTAGGCTAATTGTCTACCAAGAGTTGTCCAAGTGATGATGCCACCATCAAGAGCCGATGCACACAGAACGCACTGGGCTGCTGCTGAGCTGTTTACATCCTTTTGCCTAGTGGAAGGTAGATGCCTACCTGGATTCAGACATAGGACTGGTGCTGGGCCACATGGCTGCACCATGTCTCTCTCTGAGGCAGATGCCAGAGTCTGGAGCAAGCCTTACTAAAGGAGCAATACATGATAGTGCCAAGGCACTAGCCCTCTTGCACATAAGGCATGAACTGTACAGAATCAAGTACCCTGAGAAAAGCCAGCCCAGTCCTCCTAAGGAAGGGGAGGTCCCAGTCTGTCAACTTTCTGAGCCTAGCACACCTGTCTCCCTTTCCTCTAGGCTTGTTAACCTCCCAGCATGGCTTTCAGAGGCCGTGTTGATGCCATATGTTCACGCCATTGAAGCATTTTACTGCCTGAGCAGAGGCACTTAGCCCAGAGACGAGCACACTGCTTTCAGAGTTGGCTGGCTCTTAATACTTCCTTAGGAGGCTCCAGGCTTCAAAGAGAAAGCGCTGGAGAGATTTGAGAGGGTGCCAGCCAGGCAAAGGCTTCCTAGTGACACACACCAGGATCTCAGCCAGCCAGGAAGAGGGGCCTAAGTCATTAGTGACAGAATTTTGGTATAAAGGAAAACAAAATGGAACACAAGTTAAAATATATATCTACACCTTTCTTTGGATGGCAGATGTCCAGGTGGGCCATGTGACTGAGTCTCCTTTTGTCGCGGTGAGGCTGGGACTTGGAAAAGTCTGCAGACTCGGGGATGCTGCTATCGCTAAGTGACAGCATTGGGAGGGGGGGCCTGCTACTGGCAACAAATGAATTAGAGGCCAGGAGTGGTGTCACAGGCATCCTGTGATGCTCAGGGAAGTCTCCAATAGCAAACAGCTCTGGGACCTGACCTGTAAGAGTGCTGAACCCCAAACTACATTGCCGTGTAAAGCAGGGCACTGTCTCCTCGCCTGCAGCTGCAGCACTCAGAAACGTGCACCGGGAGGCAAGAGCCCTCCAGGCTGGGTTTGAATTTTGAATCTAGAATGTCCCAATGCCCAATGCAGCAGCCATGGGAGCTGGCTTCTGAGAGTTTGTCCCTTGGTCAAATGCAAACCTAACTAATTACTTGTCTTCTAAACAAACAAAAACAACAGCAACAACAAAGCACACACACACTTTTTCCCAGAGAAATAGGATGTCTTCTTAGGCAATTGGAGGAAACCAATGATTGACTTGAGTGTGCTCAGGCCTGTTACCTCTCTTCATGGAGGGTTCTTTGGCCCTAGCCAGGGGAGCCCCAGCACTGTGTACTTACAGCCCTCAGTGACTTTTCCCTTTTCCTTAGTCTAAGCACCACACTCTTGGGTCCAGGTATGAAAATCTGCAAAGGCCAGGAGTTATCCCAGTGCTGGCCTGAGCAAGGTGGAAAAGCCCGTCATATGTGTTGCACGGGTCCTTCTCTAGCCCCTGGGTCTAGAGGGGCTGTGCTCTCTCTCCCTTGCTCCAAAGTCGGGCAAATTCAGTCCAGACTCAGACACATGTACCTGTGGTCTGATACATGCCCCATCCCATGCCTCCAGCCTCCAGAGCCCTGTCCTTAGAACATCCAAGAGCTCCCTTCTCTCCGAGCCCCAGGGACTTCCTGGCCTACTGGCTTCCCTGCTGGTTTCCAAGGCACCCCGGGGGTTAGAAGCACCACAGAGCATAAAGCACACTGCCCAATTGGCCTCAGAGGGCCTCCCAATCAAAGAGACAGAAGATGCCTGGAAACTAGCTTGATTTCCCCCTCATGAGAAGCCCACAAGGAGGTGGGTCCGGAGGGTCCCTAGCCCATAGATCTCCAGTGTGCTCGTCAGCAGTGCTGCCCACCTGCGTGGGGCAACCCTGAACCAGAGCAATTTCCTGTGGAGTCTAAGTGTCCCAGACATTTAGGACAGCAAACAGGACACCTGGGCTCTAAGAAAATGTGTCAGTTATTTAAATAACTGGCAAAAGCAACTTAAGGAAGGACAGGTTTATTTTGGATCAGGAGTTAGGACAGGATACAGTCCATCATGGCTCGAAGGCATGGAGGCGGGCACGGGAGACACCTGTTCACCTTGTATCCAGAGTCAGGAATCAAGAAGAAGGATGGGACTTGGAGCTGGGCCATTCCCATTTCCTTCAGAGAGGCTCAACCTCCTGAAGTTTCTAACAGAGCACCACCAAGTAACCAAGTGCTCAAAAAGAAGCCTCTGCAGGAGACATTTCACATTGAAACATCGTCATTTGTTCAAAATGACAAGAATGACTTGGCATAGAGCTGGGTTCAGACTAATAACCTCTAATACAGACATTAGCCACATATGGGAAAGAAATAGTACTCAAAGCTTTCCATCTTTGCAAAAGAAGATTTGTTGGTCCAAAAGCCTGTGCTACACCCTTCATTGTTAGCAGACTCCATTGCAGCCTTCTTAATGATGGAGGAGGTGAGCTTGCCATGGCTTTGGGTTCCTTGGGGACCTTTTACACAGTGCTGGTTACCCAGAAAACATAACACCTGAAAAGTGGCAAAAAGATCCTGGTTGCTGGGGCAAGGGAATCCAATCATCTAGTTCACAATCGATGCTTAAAAAATGCAAGGTCAAATCCCACAAGGTGGTTTCGTTCTGAAACTGTGAAAAGCTAGCATGGCCCGGCTGTGGGAGAACAGAGCCTTATTTGAAAGAAATCTATTCAGCTCCCAGTCGCTCACTGGAGTATTTCATTTTATGTAGCTTTTGTGATGAAAAATGTTGGCATATTATTAGGGACAAATCTGACTAGGGTTTGAGCAGCTTTGCATCCTAAACTTAGGTGGCAGGAGCTCTCCTCGGGAGTCTTGCAGGTAATCCCACATCCATCCTGTTTTCTACAGGCCTCCTTATAGTCTCTCCCCCCCCCTCTCTCTTGAGACAGGGTTTCTCTGTGTAGCCCTATCTGTCCCAGACTCTCTCTGTAGACCAGGCTGGCCTTAAACTCACAGAGTTCCGCTTGCCACTGCCTCCCAAGATTAAAGGTGTGTGCCACCATGCCAGGTGCCCCTTTATATTCTCACCTCATCTTTTCAGACCCTGTCTGTGGACTTCTACCTGCAAACTAGCCTGACAAGGACTTCCTCCTCTTCCTTCTGGGATCAACTTTCTAATTGTTAGGTATCAAGACAATTTTTCTGTAATTGGCCAGAAAATTTGTTCTGGGGCTTTCAGAGCGATACGCTCTCCAAAAAAAAAAAAAAAAAAAAGCGCAGCCCCAGATGATATAGAATCTGTGAGTGCATGCAGACCAGCCTAAGCAGTCAGCGGACAGCCACCTTGCATTGCAGAAAGGGGTTTGCTTAAAATGACATATGCTAGAGTTGTACTGATAAACTCAGAGCAGAGACAGCATTAGCCATGCGTGGGAAACAAACCACCCCTGAATGTCTACTGTCGTTTCAAAACAGTATTTTCAGCTCAGGGCACCTGAAGAGAAGGGAAAGGGAAAGCCCTTTCTTCAGCTACTGTGTGTTGAAGGGTTGAGACCAGAAACGAGATACCCTCCTGCATGGGTCCAGGTCCCAGGGCCTACCCCTTCCTCCTCCACGTTCTTGACCCTCTGTTTCTGAGAAGGATGGGGAACAAGCTGCTGAGTTTCCAGTAAGAGCTGTGGGGAGCTGATCAGGATCTGGCAGAGGTACTTGGGCAGGACGGGGTTTATCTCAGGAGTGGAGAATTTTCCCAGAACTCTCAAGGCCCTGGGTTTAATCCCCAGCACCTAAACAAACCTCGGCTGGAGGTATTATTGTGTTCACTGGACTGCTTTCTTTCATTTTTTTTGTTAGTTTTTTTTCCTTAAACTATTTAATCTGTTGATTTTTTTTAACACTGGCCTACGAAGTAGGAAACCTAATTTTATCAAAATTTGGTTATATTCCATATGATTTTTAATGTAATATGTTCTTGGTTTCTGTCATTCACAAAATAGTCATTTGATGGTTTTTGATTAGCTGGCTAGGTTTGGCTTTATTTCTATTACCTCTGATGGTTTTGCATGAGGTTATAATAATATAATGTATAATAGGTCTGACATTATTTAGCCAAGAATATTTTTAAATTGATCATATATGTATTTCATTAAATTCTCTGTATTCTTTAAAAAAGTCCAATAGTTTAAAGATTTTCTTAGAATTTCTATTAAATCACTTCTAATCAAATTGGGAACAAAAGTCAATTTATTCTGCAGACCCAATATTTAATTTTATTTATCATTTTATTCTTTGTCTAATACATCTTCACAATTGAGGATAAATGTTTAATTTATTTATATCAATATGGCAAAGAGTCCATGCTTGGATCCTGATTTAATTTTTCTTATTGTTTGTTTGTTTTGTGAGACTGGGTCTCCATCTATAGCCTACGCTGGCCTTGAACTCATCAACTTAACTTATCTTTATTGTGCCACATCACTTTAACCCAAATAATTCCCCTTCACCATAAGGAGGAGAGTAGTCTTCAAATTGCCACTTAATGACCCCATCCTAACACATGATGGGGTACATACATCACGAAAGACCTCGCCCCCCCTTCCTTTCTCTATAGGGCTACCTTTTCAACCAGGTCTCACTTGAGAAAGCAAAGTCTAGACAGACTCTAGGAATCACGCAGTCTTAGACTTAGACTGGCATCCTTCCTAATCTAGCAGACACACATACCCACAGTCGGCACACACATCATAGAAGGTGTGATGTCATGAACTTTTCAATAGTCAATGGAAGCACAGCAGTGAGAACATTTATATTCTAAGCGGCCAGCAAATATTTGTTAAAGGGATCATTTCCTTTGCTTCAGGGCAAAAATCCAAAGGTCATGAGCAGAAGAGACCCCAACTACCCTCCATCTCCCACACAAGGCTAACGGTAAGGCTGAGCCGCCTAAGCATCACATGGAGCAATCACAGAAAAACGCTAGCCTCAGAGGGAATGAACTCAGAAGCATCAGCTTCCATAGCGAGGCTGACAACACAGCGCCTCAGCTGGATTTCATAGAAGCACTTCCGCGGAAAGAGATGCAGACACAGGGCTAGGACCAGCGCTCAGCAGCACAGGGTGTTTCCCAGGGCACACACTTTTGCTGCATATTTATTTAATGTTCTGTCTTCAGTATAATAGAAGATTTGCACGTCAGTGCCCCCACTCACATTATACACCCATCTCATCCGAGGCAAAAGCATATTTGACAATTCTATCTGGAGGTATCACTTCGTCTTTCCCACTGCATTTTGTCAGGTTCTCAGGTATACGACAATGCATGCTGATGACCCAGATGCACGGACAGTATGGCATACTGCCTCCTCTTTGGGCATCTGCTAACTGGACAGGTGTTACAGCAACATTAAGATAGCCTTCTATGAGTTAGGGATGTTGAAAAACCACAATTTGAATTGGCTTTCAGTTACACAGCCACTATGGAAACCACAAGTGCAGATTAAATGTACCTGTCAGCAGACATGTAAAACTGTAGACTTTCTGACCTACAGAATCAGGCAATGCAAATGACAAGGCAGTTGAAGCTTTTCAATGCCAAAGTGCTGCAATAAAGAAGAGACAGGAAGTAAAGGGCATAGCTTAGGGACACTGCACTTGTCTAACATGCAAGAGGTTCTGGGTTTGAGTGCTAACACTGAAAAAAAATCTAATGCCATGCCAAGCACAAACTAGCTGGATTTGGTTCTAACCCAAATCTTGACTTCCAGGCTCCCAGTCTCTAACTGGTCAGATTCAGCTTTGAGAGCTCTGGTTACCTGAAGATCTGACAGAAATTATGGGTTGGACTTTCTCCCCCTAAGCTGGGGACTCTGTTTTAACACTTTCCCTTCAGCTTCACCTTCTAGACAAGTGGATTTCCCAGTCACAACACAAGCGGACCAACTGGAGTCTGCAATGGGCTGGTTAACCCCCGTGCCTGTCATCGGCTGAAGAGAAGCATTCGGGAGAACTGCGGCCATGCTCCGGAATGAAGGGAAGTTAGTCAGCCACAGGAGCCATGGAAAGTGGAGGTGACAAAAATAAACATCAATAACATGGAGTTTTTGTCTATGTCCATTCCCGTCCAGGACTGGGGTTTTGTCTCTTCTCTGAATATTAATAACATATACAAATTAAGTTTACATTCATTGTCTAAAAGGTTCTGTTAAATTTTCTCTCTCTCTCTCTCTCTCTCTCTCTCTCTCACACACACACACACACACACACACCATGAAAAGTTGTTCCGTTCTTGAAACTCATCTAACAAGATTGCTCAGACTCTCTTGCACCTCTGGCTATGGATTTGCAGGATTACATAACCATGGCGGTTATTTAGTTTTGCACATATCTGTACCAACATTCCTGACTTGAATCTTAACATGCTGGAGTCCATCACCATTTCAGCCTTCTTTTCTGAACTAACAGCACATAGTAGACGTTCCGTATGTGCTAGCTGGCTGTGTGGTTAAGGAAGACAAGCCGGGAAAAGGGGCTGGAAGTTAACATGGGTCAAAAAGGCCCCTCGGTAACAAGAAGAGGTGGAGCTGTTGTGGTCTGAACTGAAGGACCGAGGTACAAGTGGACGGGAGGAAAGAAAAAAGAGGAGATTAAAATAAATGATGAGTAGGAAGAAAACAAGAAAGAGGGATGGGGAAGAAAAGAAAGTGGAGGTAAAGACAGAAAGGGGAGTGGAGGGGACCAGAGAAGGACAGAGGATGGGAAAATGTGAAAACATGCAGAAAGGACTTACCCTTGTGCTTCTGGGTCCTCCATATTTATTCTCGTTCTTCCTCTATTTCCCACACAGCTCTTGATGCCTTGCAGGGTAGACAGCACCTAATTTCAAGCTTGTTGGTCCACCACCAGAAGGTTGTGTGAGTCCCTTCTAGTACTAGATTGGTGCTTCCCTGGCTATGTCCTATGAGTACGGAGCTGTCTCGGATCTTCGGGAGTCAGTTCTAGGAAGCTGTGTTTCCTGACCCAGCGTAGAAAGCGCTGAAGGATGTGTAGGCAAAAGCTAGGGCAGGACTGGCCCTCCGCCAGGAGCTGTGGTGGGAGGTCCTCTCCTCTTATTAGTCCCAAGGAATCACATGACATTCTCAGTCCACTGGCTTCCTGCGCAGCCCATCAGGGAATCCAGGCTCAGAGGCTCCATGGGGCAGGCAAGGGCAAGGGCCTTTGAGGATACTCATTGGCATGAATCCATGGCTCCCTCCCTGCCAAGTCCCCTAGACTGTGACATCTCTCCTCTAACTACCTGTGAGGACTCAGTGACTGGAAACAAGAAGGCCCAAGACAATGAAGACAGGTAAGTACCTAAAACTTAAAAGATACAGCTCTTCGTAATGACTTAAAAGCAAAACCAGCCTAGGCTCCGCAGTGTTCTCAGTCCTACTGTCCCCCTTTTCTCGCTTACAAGTGCCACAACATAAAGAACGCTGGCACACTTTTTTAAAAGACATTTTTCATGATGAGAAAGGGGCTCTCAAAGGGAAAAGTAGATAGCATCTACTTTCGGGAGATCTATGTAGTACAAAGACTTGGGAGTGCACTTTTCCCAAAGGGCTTCTGACCCAAACAAGCCAGTGGGCACATGAAGACACATCTACTTGTTACAGAAAAAAAAATGAAGCTTAGGAAAGCCAGGAAGATGCACTTGAGCAAGCACTGACACCCAAAATAATGGGAAAATCTGCCTTATCGCTTTATTTTAAAAAGTAGTTTGCAGACTCCGTTAATCACTGCTCACATATGGCATGGCTGTCACCTTTATGAATCATGTCTTATCTTGAAACGATTTCCTTCTATTACCTTTCTTTTTGTTCTCTGTGCTGTGAGACAAGAAATGAGGGAGGGCTCTGAAGTTCAACACTGACAAACAAGGTCAGCCGCATGAGCTCAAAAGTGAGCATCTTCATTCCCAAGCTACAGAATGATCCTAGCCCTTACAAAATAACAGATCCTAGCCTTTCCCCCTCTGAGGCTTTATCCTGGTCTTAGGTGAAAAATTTACGACCCTTTGTTACTCATGGTGAGTAACAGATATATATACACTCATATAGCTGTGAGGGCAGAAATTTAAACATATCTGATTCAAAGTAAGATCTTGTTTAGGTCGTAAATCCCTTGGAGAAAGCTACCCAGGTTGTGATTCAAAGTAATAATCATAACTGCCTGTGATACAATCCATCTGAATATGATTTGAAAATAAACTAGATGAAGTGTTCATTATTAGGGCATACACACACACACACACACACACACACACACACGAATGTAAGACGAGGTTTAACATCAGATACTTTGGGCTTCTCTTCATACTTTGGAAAATGGAATGCTACAATAATAATGGAAAACACAGGCTTCAGAAAAATTTGCCACCATTCTCTTCCTTGACACAATGATGTCACTGTACTGAGCTATCTATATACAAACATAAGTTTTGTTTTCACAGCCTGAACCAAAAAGTCACCTCTATACGTCTAGCCCCATCACTGACAGTGTTTGGAAGTTCTAAAAAGTCAAGAATTCTCAGACACAAACAGCCTAAACCAAAGCTGTCTCTCAAGAGGAAATACTAGGCAGCCTACTCAAGCAGCACACCTGTGTCTGACTGTCCACCTGTCTGTATGTCTGTCTGTACCTGCCAGCTTCTAGCATAAAGACCATTTGAACTTGGGACCACTAAGCACATTCCCACACCACCAATTGCAAACTAGAACTTAAGAATCTAAGAGTCAAAATTTCATCCCTCTATGTTTTTTTTCAAAAAAGGGAAAAAGTGGCCAAGGTCCTATCTAAGCCAAGATCCTAGGAGCAGGCTTCCCTGCCTCGGCCCAGGGTTTCTTGCAGTCTGCCTGTCCTCAGCCAGCCATCCCACACAGGGAGTGAGTCACTTACCACAAAGGGGTGGCAGGCTGAGTTGCTCTGTCTGCACCCAGTGCTCCGAAGGTTGGAGCGCCTACAAGGTAAACCCTGTAGCCCCGTAGTGTGATGCAGAGGCTGAAGCCAGAGCTCGCTCCCCTCTCAGCTGAGCCAGTATGGCTGCCTCCCAAATGTCTGAGTTAATAAATAACTCCATGGTCAAATCTGTGGAGTTGAGCAGATGGGAGCCCCGGCTGTCTCCTCGGGAGAGAGGGCAGTGGGAACTCTAGTTCCTGAAGGGGGCACAGCACACTCTTTGAATTAGGAGTCGGCTACCCTGAGTTCACTATAGAACACCAGCCTGTCTCCCGGGATGGCAAATCTCGTTTTCTTCTGAAGGGTCGAGCCCATTACAGGCTACCCTCACTACCTCTTCTGCTCCACTCCCCTCTTCACAAGTAATGAATTTATAGCAGCCATCCTTCCTGTAATTTCTGGAAACTACAGGAAATGTCATTTCCACCTGCAATTTTGACCCATGAGTGAAGGGACTGTAGGCACTCTGGGTCTGTGGTTACGGAGGGCTGTCAATCCACAGGACTGTGGAATGCACACTAGAAGCATGTTCTCCAACCCCATCGCTATAGATAGTTCAGAACCAACACCAGGCAGGACTGTGACAACGTCCAGATTCCCTTGCCTCTCTCTAGGTGAGACACTGTGACAGCAGACACTCATGGGTTTTGTGTCCATCTAATAATCCAAACTGATGCTGAGTGACCTTGACTGATGCTGACTGCAGTTGTTTTGGGCACATTAGGGCACAGCAGCCCCAAGGATGTGTCTGTTATCCATCTCCTGTCTCTCTATCCTACAGAGTAACCCTGCACAAAAGTTCATCAGAAAGTAAGTAGATATTTTGATCTAATAAATAGGCTGGTAAATCATGCATCACAAATTATATATCTACACCCAATTACCCAAATCATAAGCACCTACTGTGTGCAAGCATTGCAACCAAGGTCAGGCACTTAGTTATTTGACCCATCATCTATTCTTCAAGATAATACTCCCTTGGGCACTTTGAAGAGCGTGTATATTTCTTATTTGGAGATGATCAAATTGAGATACCCCACCTACAGAACTTCACAGATGTTTTCTACAGAATTCTGGAGTACAGGCTTGGCAGGCTTTTCAGCCCTGCCATTGTCAAGTGGAAGAAGCGATTTGCAGGAATGTATATGAGTATGTTCTTACAAAACTTACTTTACAAAACAATGAAATATCTACAAAAAATAATTTGGTTTAATCACAGGCTACAGTTTCCCAGCCCATGTTTTAATAGATCACATTTGACAAAGACTTCAGGGTACAGCCAATCCCCCATTGCCTGAACCAAGTCTTGTTGTACCTCAAACTTCTCTTAGATACAGAATAGAACATTTGGAGAGTTTAGGTCATAGTGAGAAGTTGGGATTTATTTAATAGATGGGAAAGGCATGGGAATCCTAAAGGGATTGTCACTTGGTCATCCCAGCCTAGAGAATGGTACCCTCTAATGAACCAAACATTGAGCTTCCCCAGGCATTCTCTTCCTCCCAGCTTAGGCACACCAGTGTTCTCATGTTACTCCACAGTACCATGCGTGTTCTCTCTCGCTGCCCCATCTCCATGGGAAATGACTCCTGGCTCATTTCTGGGCTTCCCTAAGCAGAAGAGGAAGCGCACCTACAGGCAGGGGTGATGAGAAAAGGAGAAGGAGGACCCAGCTGTCTCCCTTGCTTGTGCCTGCAGCAGAAAGGGGGCTCTCACAGGCAGCCTAGCTGCAAACCCAAGAGGGCTCATTATTTTGAGCGAGGGTGTGTATTTTTCACCTGGACCTATTGATTCCAGCGTTTTGGAATTCTGAACAAGCAGCTCACATCCTAAAAGCAGCATGAGAAACTCAGTTAAAAGAGTTCTAAGGAGATGGCCCTCCTGGGAGAAATCAGAGACTCCTGCTTGATGTGACATGACAAGAAGGCAGGACTTTGCCAGCCGGCTCACTTGTGCTTGGGTATTCCTGCATGCATTCCTCTGTCTGCATTTCCTGTGCACACAGGTGCTGCCCCAAAGGACCCACACAGCCTGAGGTCGACTGGTCAATTTCAGCTTCTATGAACAATGACAAACAGCCACACAGCATCACCCTTCGTGGGTCTGTTTATTTGCGTGATGGATAGTGCCTGTGACATAAAACATCTGGGTAGACACTTTAAAAGCTGCTCCGGGAACAAGCCACTCAGATGTCTAGTGTGAAAAAGGTCACAGTCAGATGGCTACCACCTTCCCTTTGCCCTAACTTCCCATCCAAGGAGCTGTTACCGCTGAAGAATCACACAATCCTGAGACAGGAACCCCTTTCATTCATTTGTCTCTATTAGGATAGACGGGGGCTTGAACTCATCGATCATCAGCTGAGAATCACATTGAATTATGTCAGCTGCAATGGGGTTGCATTTACTCACTAGCATTTAACGACACCATAAAGCATTCGGAGTCAGCCAGAGCTGATGCTCAACAACCATGGACCATTGCACGTCAAAGGAAAATGTCTACTAGAATCCCTCCGTGCCATCAGATAAGGAATTAAAATAATAGGGATATGCAGTGTTTCCGCCGTTAACCTGCGATTAAACACAGATCAGTGGGCAGCAATGGAGAAAAAGCCTCCGGGCCTCTTCAGTGCAGCCATTCACCTGTTTCTCTCAACGTACTGAAGTAGCGGAAGTGATCCTCAGACAGCTCTCCTGGGCTTGCCTTCAGTGGCACGTTCCCAGGGGGACATGAATGCAATGTGTGTCACAAACTTATATGAGTTGTCACCTTTCTAAACCCCCTCAGCTAGGACAGAACTCCCTCAGCGGATAGCAAAACCGCATGTTAGTTTGGCCTGTGATAGACACATTAACTCTTGCTTTCCATTCACACAAATACTTCAGTAATGGAAAGCACAGCTCCAAAGCACACTGGCCTTTTGCTTAGGAAATCATCATTAGAGAATGCTGGCAAGCAAGGCTTTAAAACCTAGCCTTGTGCTTTAAAAAATAAAAAATAAAAAGTTTGGGGTTGGGGGGACAAGATATTTCTCATTTTTGATGGTTCCAAAAGTCATTAAAGAAATAGGACTCGGGGTCTGGGAAAGGTGTTAGGATTTGAAACGGGATTTAATAAAGCAATCCTCAAAGGGCGAGTACCTTTAATGATAATATAGTAAATACTAATATAGCAACACACATGAACAAAACCTCATTGAGATCTTTGCTAACTTTAAGAGCAGGAAGGAGCATTGAAGCATCTGAGCTTCACGAAGAGTCTGAGCCATCGTGTTTCAGCAGGACTGTACGTTTTGGAGTAAAATGGTGCTTGCCTTTGTCTCACACGTCCATCGTGCAGTATGCAATCACAGTCAAGTTAGCCGGCCTCTCTGAGCTGCTTATTTTGTGCAGATCAAACCCATTGCCCCTACGATTATTTGCTCCTGCGTGTCTTCCCTGCTGAAACAGAGCAGCCATAAGGGCAGGGCTACGTCCCTTCACCCATTCTATGTTCCCCGGAGCCTCACACAGCATGTTGCATGACACTTGATAAATAATGCTGGACCACTGAGCAGTGTGGCTCTGAGGAAAACATAGGATAATGTGTGCACAGAACCCTGGAACACCACACAGTAAATGCCATAGGCGCTCAACAAATGTCAGGGCCTTTTCTGTTTGCTAAAAAAAAAAAAAACTTACTAACGTTTTTCCCAGGTAAAGCACAGGAGGGAAAACACATAACTAGCCTATATTAAGTAAACAGTTAAGAAACCAGCTCTCAAAGTGTGGCCTCTAAACCAGAAGCTCAGCATCACCTGGGAAACAGAACCAAAAAGTGTTTTGCTCCCGCCCTGAGTGCACTGACTCAGAAGCCTAGGGTAGAGAGCCAATCAATCAACTGTGTTTCAGGCATCCATCTAGAAGGCTCCTGGTCATGCTCAACTGCGATATCCCCAGCTTGAAAATAATGTTTTAGGCTGGCCGTATTGGATACTTTCTTTTAAAAGATTTATGTTTAACGGGGTGTGTGCACACGCATATGCATGTGTGTGTGCGCGCGTGCCTGCTTAGGTACATGCATGTGTTCACGTGTATATGTGTTTTCCCCTGGAGCTGGAGTTTACAAATAGTTGTGATCTGTTAGATTAAGGGTATTTACTGAATTTAGGCCCTTCGAAAGAACAGTTCATGCTCTTAACAGCCAAGCCGTCTTGCCAACTTGGACTTTCATGGCAAGAGAATGCCCATCATCCTCACTATGGCTGGTCGCCTTGGACATTCTCTGAACACATATTAAGAGATTTTAGTCTAATGTAGTAACTGTCTGTTGCTAGCCTTGTGGAGGGCAAGGGCTGATTCTATGCTCAGTTGAGTTCCTGAGGCCAGGGGTAAGCATGCCCTTGCATTTGAAATGAAACTGGAACCAGTAGAAACAGGAATTTTGAACTGAGAAAAGCCCCAACTTGGGTGTTGTATCATCTTTGTGCCAGGGGTTGAGAAGAGAGGAAAGAAAGCAGAGGTACAGGAGAAGGGTACTGGCTAGAGAGAAGCTGTGTAAGGCGTCCGTTTTGTTGCTGAGTTCATCAGCTTTAGAAGCACACTCCCAACTTTTCCAACTTACCTGCAACACAGCAAACCACTACCATTTGGGAGTCACCGCAGGCCACCTTTTGAGAGATGTCCACAGCCAAGAATAGCTACTGTATGAGTACTGCAAGCCTCACGGTTACCGTGGCACCGTCGTTATCCTCCGTTTACATCTATGGCACTTCAACGGGACGAGCAGAGCCAGAATTTTAAACCCAGGGACATGTCACTCAGAATTCATGTCCATCACCATCAGGCAACCTGTCTGACTATATGACTATACAGAGCATTGCCCTGAAGAGTATCTCAGTGAACTTTCTATTGTTATCATAAGGATCATGACCAAAAGCAACATGCATAGGAAAGGGTTTATTTGCCTAATATGTCTAAATCATAGCCCATTGTTGAAGCCATGGCAGGAACCTAGGGGCAGGAACGGATGCAGAAGCACAGAGGAACACTGCTTACTGGCTTGCTCCCTATGAACTGCTCAGTTTACTTTCTTATACAATCACCTGCCCATGGGTGGCACACCACCCGCAGTGAACTGGACCCTCCCTCATGAGAGAGCTCACAGACTTGCCAATCTGATGGAGGTATTTTCTCAATTAGATTCCCTCTTCCCAGATGACTTTGCCGTGTGTCAAACTGACAAAAAACCTAACCAGCACAGAGATGGAGTGGGACATTTATGAGGGCGAAAATCAGCCTTTTAAAAATGCTATGATCTGCAAGCCAAATATCTAATGTAGTTACAGATAAAGTCACAAATGCTGACATACAGAACTTCACACATCTACTCATATCATGTGATTTAGAGCAAACACTCAAGGCACGGGAGCATTCTAAACAAATCTCAGTGGTGCAGAGTAGATGTCAGGTGAGCGCATGCATGGCCTACACATAGTGTGCTTGCTAAAGAAAGAGCATACACAGGCTGGTAGATGGAGGAAAGGGGCCTTCTTGCTGCCTCTGTGAACTAAACCAGTGATCAACTGACAGAAAATGTTTAGAGAATGGAGTACAATATAAGTTAGTGTGTCATTCCTTAAGTAGCATAGACTATTTATGTAATAATCACATTTTATTATGCATTATAACTAGAAATAATTACATATAAGTGGTGTAGGAGGGTCCTTCTGTATTTCTGTTGTTTTTATTGGTTGAATAAAGAAACTGTCTTGGCCTTTTGATAGGGCAGCCCTTAGGTGGGCGGAGTAGACAGAACAGAAGGCAGTGAGAAAGAAGGCATTGCCAGAGATGCCATGATCCTCCAGCCCAAGATGGATGCAGGTTAGAATCTTCTGATAAGTCACCACCTCGTGGTGACATACAGACTTTTATAATGGGTTAGTTTAAGATGTAAGAGTTAGCCAAGAAGAGACCAATGATAATGGGCCAGGCAGTGTGTTAAATGAATCCAGTTTGTGTGTAATCATTTCAGGCATAAACTAGCGGCCAGGAGCCAGGCACTGGGAACAAAAGGGCTCGCATTCCTCTCAGATGCCAGGAACACAGCCCCTCCTACAACATATAAGGATTGTGTAGGATACGTGCAAATAATGTATCATAAAAGGGAGTGAGAACCCAAAGATGTTAGCCTCCATAGGCATCAGCATCCATGGCTATCAGGTTCTTAGAACCAATGGCCCAAGGATACCAAGAAGTGACTGTATTTTGTGTCCATCGACTTTAGGTTCTCTGAATTTATCTTTAAAAACCTTCAGTGCATAGTTGCTACCTGCAAGAGCTTGTGATGTGCCCTGGGATTGGTGTGTCCATACATATTCACATTACAAAGCAATGATACCATAAGTAAGAGAAAAAGTAGGGAACTCAGATGCCTCTCAGTGGTGGAATAATTTGTCTAGAGGTGCAAAGTCTTGGTTTGCAGCCCCAGAACCATAGAATGCAGAAGATCAGTCCTTGAACCATGGGATGAAGGGAGGAATGGAGGGAGGGAAAGAGAGGGCATCCAAACTTTTGTTTCATTTTGTTTTAAATGATGTGTATGTGTACATGTGTCTGCATGGGTTGATGTGTACCACATGCATATGGCTGCACAAGGAGGCCAGAGGGGTCCTTGAGCTGAAATGACAGACTGTGAGCCACCTGATGTGCACACTGGGAACCGAACCCAGGTCTTCTGTGACAGCAGTAAGCCGTCTCAAACACTGAGCCATCTCTCCAGGACCCCAAATTTGGGGTTTTTTCCTCCCCAGTTATATTGGACATTGAAAAAAATCATGTGTAAAGCAAGACTAAGCATAACTAATCCGTACAACATGACTTTTACCAATTATGTGTGTGTGAATAATTTCATCTTTTAGGCAAAGCAAATATGAGTAATAAAATTGCTTATTTAAAAAAGCACTATTTAGGGACTGGGGACAGATCTCAGTTGATCAGATGGCTACCACGTAAGCACGAGGACCTGAGTTTCAGGCACAGTGGCCAGCATCTACAATCCTGCTACTGGAAAAGCAGATCCAAGGGGATCCCTGTGTCTTGCTGGCCAGCCAGTCTAGTCAAATAAGTGAGAGGCAGGTTTGGTGAAAGACTCTGTTGAAAAAAAAAATTCCTAAGGAAGTCAAAGAAAACCAACCCTTAGCACATAGTGAGAATGCGCCCACTTCCTGATTACCTTCAGTCTGCCCATCCACTTTTTAACGAATGAAGGAATAAGACATAAAGAGGCCGTGAAATTCAGCCAAATCCAGACACCCTCAGAGTGGTAGAGTCAGGGTCGAAACAAAGTCTGTAGTGTTACAGCATTCATTGTAGACCAAAAGTCTACAAACACTCATTCGTCCTCATCAAACCATATCACAACCCAGTGGTTTCCTGGCTTATACTCTAAACAGCACAAAGAACCGAGAGTGTTCTGAACACACACCATCCCATCATGGTTTTGAAGGAAATGCTAGAAGGCTGACATTTTTTCAGGTCAGCTCTGAACTAGACAAAAGGATCTTCCCTCATTCTACAGGGACAGAAGGGTGAGCTGAAACACAGGCCCAGTTGAGGAAGCTCCCTCTGGTGAAACCTGGGCCCCAACTGGTTTGTGTGTCAGTACTTTACTGAAGCTGATTCCTCATCTAGAAGAAGAGATGAGCGTGGTGGCTTGAATGTTGGTGCCCATAAAGCCCATATATTTTAATGCTTGGTCACCAGCAATGGAACTCTTTCAGAAGGTTAGAAGGGTTAGAAGGTGTGGCCCTATTGGAGGAAATGTGTCACTGGGGGTAGGCTTGAGATTTTAAAATCCCTTGACAGGCTCTCTCTCTCTCTCTCTCTCTCTCTCTCTCTCTCTCTCTCTCTCTCTCTCTCTCTCTCTCTCTCTCCTCCACCCCCTCTCTCTGCTTGCAGATTAGAATGTAGCTCTCAGCTCCTTTTCCAGCACCATCCCTGCCTGTGCACCTCCCTGCTCCAGGCTTGATAATAATGAATGAAACCTCTGAAACAGTTAACAGGATCCCAGTTAAATGCTTCTTCTATGAGTTGCCTTGGTCATGGTGTCTCTTCACGGCAATACAATCATGACTAAGGAAAAGGGCTTCTTGATTTCATGGGGCTGTCTGAGTCTCACATTTCATACATCCATAGAAGATATGTTTTTATCTCTTTAAAATTAAATCAGCCCAGGCCAGACCCATCCCAATTGTACAGGCCTGAAATTCCAGTTATTTGGGAGACTGAAGCAGGAGGATCAAGGCCAGATTATGGAATTTGTGAGGCGCTGTCTCAAAACATAAGGACTGGGCTTGTAACTTGATGGCAAGTGCTTGCCTATTGTGTGTGTGAGGTCCTAGGTTCAATTCCCAGTCGCATACAAAAAAATTAAATAGAAGGAACTGCGTGGTGGTGGTGGCTCACGCCTTTAATCCCAGCATTTGGGAGGCAGAGGCAGGCAGATCTCTGTGAGTTCGAGGCCAGCCTGGTCTACAACAGCTAATTACAGGAAAGACACCAAAAGCTACAGAGAAACCCTGTCTCAAAAAACCAAAAGAAGAAGGAGGAGGAGGAGGAGGAGGAGGAGGAGGAGGAGGAGGAAGAATTAAATCAGAAGCTATGGTCAATGTTAATAGCTGTCCCCAAATCTACTGTTTTCAGATTTTCCTCTTATGCTCCCTTGCTCTGATATGATTCAGAGCCACTATAAATCACAGAATTGAGAAGGTACCATGTAGAAGAAGTCTGTCCATGGTTTCTGTTTTGTTCTTATCTAGAAAACCAGAAGGGTGTTGTCCAGAGCCCAGCACTCGAGCTAGAGAGCACTCACCCGTGAGGTCAGAGGTACAGGTACCTGGTTTTCAGTGACACAGTGTCAGGTGCAAACCAGTGGGATTTCCATTTTGTCTCTAAACTTTTGCCTTTGAGTTACCTGTTGAGTCAACACTAAAAGAAACAAAGGCATAAAAAGAGGCATCCTGCACCCTGGTATTGGCCAACCAAGTCAAAGCTGGATTTGTCATTTTAATGGCAATGATAAGACATTCTGCATTCTATTGTTCTTTTTAATAGTATTTACGTTGACTACATATATATTTTTAAATATTCAAAAAAGTTTTTAAATTATTTTATGTTTATGGTTGTTATGGCTGCATAAATGTTTGTGGACCACATGGATGCATAATGCCTGCAGGTGTTGAAACAGGGCTTGTGATCCCCTGGAACTGGAGTTACAGACTCTTAGGAGCAGCTGTGCGGGTGTTGGGAGTTGAACTCAGGTCCTCTGGGACCGAAGACACCGAATAGTAATGAGTCTTGTAAAGAACCCCTTCCAGGTTTCTAGGGACCACGTGGTGGCCCTCTTTCTCTCACCCTGCCATCTCTCTCTGTTCTGCAGCTGTGAGTTTCAAGGCTTTGCCCCTTTTCTCAGTGTCTTCACCCGTGGCTTTTGGAACAGAGCCTGTTGCCCCTTCTTAATGAGCAAGTGGAAGAGACAAAGGGGACCCGGACTAGGGGGACAGAGGAGTCAAGAAACCTAATGTGTGCCTCGCACCTGGGCACAGTTCTGAACCTAGAAGCCAGGCTCATGAGCCCCAGGAGGTGGGCTCTGCCGGTGCTCCGGCGCCCTCTAGCGACTGACAGTCCATCCTAATGCTAACCCTCCGAAGCCCAGCCTGATCTAGGCAACTTTGGAAGCTTGCTGGAGTTGAATCCCTGCCAGCCAGCTTCTGCGCCTCCACCATTTCCCCCTACTCTCTTTCAAAGAGCAATAATTTGACACACAAAAGAATAGATCTTTGAGACAGGAAAGTATTTCATCCATGCACTTTAAGCCGGAGAAGTTTTCCAGGGTCCCATTGAAATTCTGTATTACCCCAAAACTTCCAAGGAAAAAATACTTACTTTTCTTTTAAAAATAAGAAAAATGAAGCTATATATATTGTGTTCTGAAACAAGCATGTAAAAGCAACATTTGAGAAAGTTTGCTCATTTTAAATAGCTCTTTAATTTAAAGCAGAGTGAAGATCCCCCGTGGATTCCTAGAATCTTGAACACTTAGAAAATCTCTGTTTACTTTATTGACTCCATGTGACATTTAAAATAGATGTCTAAGCCTGTGCAAGGGCAGTTCCTCACAAAGCATGCACACTACAGAAATGGCTGCAGACAATGACTTTGTACAGATGTAATCACATCTGCTGGGTAAATATTGCCGTGTCTCCAAGAGAAAATGTAATAAACTCCCAATTCTGCTTCTCTAAACACCCCAGTAGAGGTGGGGGTTCCCCCCATCATCTCCAACTCATACGCCACAGAGACGATCAGTATACATGGCGCCAGGGATTGGCGCCATCACAGTAATGGCCTGCAGGGAACTGGAGTCTCTTGACAAGAGGAGTCATCAAGAAGGTTGTCGAATGAGACTCCTGGCCCTGCACAAGTCAATTCCCTGAGTTTTCATTTCCACGTCTGTCCAATTAGAGTCTGCAGATTATCCTCGGGCTCATCCAGTCTGGAGAGTCATAGTTCCAAGATGCTAACCTATTCTTTGCCAGTTAGCAGTGAATCCGCCACAGAGCTACTTCAGTGACCTCCACCACCCCTGGGCACAATAAAATCACAGGACTGGGAAAAGGGCACACTCCCACCTACTCTCTCTTTACAAAACCAGCCTCAAGGCCTTCAGTACATACTGACGTAACAGCTAGTGCTCCTTTGGAGGCTTTCAAAGAACTCAGCAGACAGATAAAGAACTTACTGGGATTTACTGACTCAGAAATATGTTAAATGATATTTTATATATGAAGTATGTTATATGACATATTATATCAATTCACAAAATAACAGAAGCCACTTAGGAATAAGATTGTTAGCACAGAAAAGCCTGAGAGCTCATATCAGCACTACCATGTTTGTGTTTTGTAGACACAAGCCTTAGCAGACATTCACTGGGTGAGTTGGATGCCAACTGAATCCTTTCTATAGACTGCCTAGCTCAAATATCATAGGAGAGATCGTGTACCTGACCCTCACACACTCATTGAGTTTGGTCTTGAATGTAATGCCAACCTCTACATACCCAACCTTGAGAATGAATTTGAAATGCCAAGCTAGTTCACTTTCATGACATGCCTCCAAAAGGAAGAAGAAGAAGAAGAAGAAGAAGAAGAAGAAGAAGAAGAAGAAGAAGAGGAGGA
>JAQHUG010000001.1:9735574-9770239 GCA_028555095.1 Dicrostonyx torquatus
CACACACACACACACACACACACACACACACACACAACTCTGTAAACAGATATCATCTTTGTTCCATTAACTACAATGGTACTTTTCATCAAAATGTCACATGCAGATGAAGATAGCCTTTACAACAAGACAACTTTTAATCCAAAACCTGAAAAAAGCAGAGTCCCCTTCAGAGGAAGCTGGTAATTTAAACAAATGTCCCATCTCTACACCTGAAGATAAACGAGAAGTCATTTTCTTTTTCTTTTTTTTTTTTTTAACAGTTGAGAAGCAACTCACAAATCCCAGACCATCCATCCTAAAGTAAACATTTCTAAGTTCTAGTAAAGTTTCTGCTCAGGGGCTGAGAATCTGTCTATGCCCAAGGCCTGCACGGGAAGAGGAAACACCAGGCTGACCACTCACAAAAAGTATGGCGTCAATGGCCACGGGAGTTCTTACTCAGGACCGTGTGAGTGGAGTGTTGGTTTCATCACAGGCAGTTTTGCTCATACAGCCATTGGCAACTGTCCAGGCTTCAGCATCAAATAAAGGAAATTAATTTACTTCCTTCTCCCTCTTCAAGACCCCCACTATGGACCAACAGATCTTTTTTTTTACAGAATGTGCAGGGGGAATCACCTACTTCTGATGTGGTTTGAATTTGAACCTGAGAAATCTTTCCATCAAAAGAAAATGTGAAAATTTTGGCCCAACACACACAGGTGTCCTAACTATATTTCCCAAGCATTGTCTGGATTTTGGTCTCTCTCTGTATATGTCAGGAGCTTTGACCAACTCAGCTCAGAACCCTGACCTGCTAAATGGACTTTTGTCCAGCCCTCTTTCCTACCAGACAGGGAAATCAAATGAGTCCAGTCCAGGGGCAGTTCAGGGAAGCAAATGGAATCATCGGAAGTTATCTAATTCCAGAGAAGCCTGTCTGAGTCCTGTCTCATCTTCTGCTAAGAAATGTGGTCTTCCTAAACTTGAATGGCATCAAATGAAGTTGGCTCTCTGCCACTGGCTTTAAGGTAACTATGGCTAGGAAGTTTAACCTGTTACTGTGAACTATAAAGCAACGCCATGGATGCAAAAAATCCCTACCTACATTGTAAAGAAAGTTTGGAGGGGTGGGGCTTAAACTGCTTTGCTATAAAGCAAAACAAACACAAATGCCTTTAAAATTAGAGACTGTGAAGGAGTGCTCAGAGGCTGGGAGTAAGGAGAACTCTGTTAGGAGCCAAGGTGGTTTTGTGGGTTTTGTTTAAATAAAGATGGGGTTCCGTCTCAGTTTAAGAACACTTAAGCAGGGGCTAGAGAGATAGCTTGCCAGCTGAGAACACTTCAGGACTCTGTAACAGCCCCGAATGCTGCTCAGGGAATGGAAAAGCAAGCGATCCATGAGAAACCAGAGCAGTGCTTGGAAAATCCTTGCAAAGCAGTAATAAGAGGAAGCCCTTGGTTTGGTCTGCAGCGTTTCAAAGACAAAGTGTAAATTGTTGAAGCATTTCGGTTCCAAAGGCAGGGAGATTCTAGGAACCGGTTGGTCCACAGCAAGGGGGCTGGAAGGAGGCTGTACCTCTCTTAGAAACTTTCCCAGGGCTCTGTGTCCTCTTCCATCCCATCCCCACTTCATACTTTACCTCCCTCCAGCTCACTGAATTTTCACAGGTAATCCTCCCTAAGTCCCTGGCCTTACATCATCTCTACAGCCCCCTGAAGCCCCCTCTCTCCTCCAGTAGAACCTGGAAGACAGAGTGAGAATAGGAACCTCGAAGCCTGCTTACCCTAAGAGGAAGAAGTGCCTATTCCTAAGACTATTCCTTAGATTCTGCCTGCTCCCACCCGACGCTGTTCAACTCAATTCGGTGTGGACCACTTTCTAATTGATCCCTTTGGACTCAGTTCTAGCAATTCTGTTACCACCATCTAGTCAGAACCGTTTTCCGGCGTTTCTGGTTCCTCCTTACCACCTTGCTATTTTATTTAACCAAAAAGAAAAAAAATGCTGGAGACTGAGCCAAATAAAGACATCCATCGGCAAATCCATAGGTGAGTTGTGAGCCTGAGAGTCATGGCCGCAGTTAAATATTATTAGGACCTCTTGGTAAAGAATGTAAAGAAGCGGGATCCAAACAGAAGGAGGTCAAGCCATTGGCTAACATCACAATGTCCCATACCTTTCTCCCTCTCTTTCTGTCAGATGGGAAGCAGCAACTTCAGCCTGGACTCTGGTCCCCTCCCCCTTCCCGTTTCTAAAACAATAATAATCCTCCCCCGAGCCAGTAGGACTTCCCCAGCCGGACCTCACCGAGGTGCCTTGGTCCCGCCTGAGGTCTCCCTCTCCTCTCCACCTGGGAGAGTAGAGTTACGTGAGAAAGCAGGTAAACGGTTGAAAGTTCTTTTGCCTTTTAAGAAGGACTGCTGGTCCTGCCGCTGTTCAGAACAACAGCAACGACAAACAAGCCAGGCTGGGCGAAAACCCAGTGCTTCTCAAAAGTTGGTCTGGCTACGCAGCAGCCCTGACGAGTTTGCAAGAACGCGGGGCTCGGAGTTGGCATCTACTCACCTGGGTGTGCCAGCCTCGGAGACTAGAAAGAGAATTCAGCCCGGGACAGGTCTGTCCCGCCCCCAGGATACAAAATCCGCCTTTGGAGTGGAGGTCCTGGATGGTGTAGTTGTAAAGCGATCTTAGGAGGGTCGGGCTTCCCTCCTCCCTCTTTGGTCAGCGGGGGCCAGTTTAGCAACAGCCAAGGAAGATAAAGATGCTGGGAGGAGAGTTTGGTCGCTCTGGAAACCCCGACTCCATTCTTGGGGATGGGGGCGGGGGAAGAGGTGAACAGCGTGATGGGAGCTGCCAGGCTCGGAAACTCGCAGAGTAAAGAGGAAGGAACTGGGGAAGGAGGGAAGGAGCAGAGGAGTGAGGAAGGAAGGAAAGGAGGAAGGGAATGGGGTGAGGGTGGGAGATGACAGCTTCTCACTGAGATTTCCACCTTCTGACGAAACCCTTGCGCCCAGCAGCCCGGCAAGATACTAGTTCCTAAGCCTCCTCTCCAGCGCCCCCTGGGGGGATTCTAGGGACTGAGCGACGCCCCGCCCTGAGCTCGGCCCTGGCGCTCTCCATGGTCCTGCCGCGCCCTCAGCCCTGATAACCAGCTCAGCTTTGCAACTCCCACCAGCTCCCAGGAGGCACGTGATTCATTTCTCCTTAGTCCCTGATAAAGCAGTGAAATCACAGAAGCAGAGAGAAGAGAATAGGAGCTATACTTTTTGGGTTTTTGCATACATTCAAGGAAACTTCTTGACCAGCCTAACTGTCACTTGAAAGTGGGGGTGACGTTGAGTACTTATTTGGTATCTACATGTCAATAAAGACATGAATAAATGAATGGACAGCTAGTCTTCTCTTCACCTCAGAATGTTTTGATGAATACAAAACCTCACCAACAAAGAAATGCTTAGAGGATGTATGTTTCAAAATAGACCTTACGGCCGCGGTTGTAGCTCATTTGGTAGAATGCTGGCCTAACACACAGGGGACTCTGTGGTTCAAGCGCCAACATCATACAAAGTCAGGCATGGCATTGAATTTCTGTAACTCCAGCATTTGGGAGGTGAAGGGCGAAAGGCTCAGAAGGTTGAAGTTACCCTGAATTACGTAGGGGGTTTGAAGTCAGCTTCAGTTAGAGATGCTGTCTCAAAAAAAAGCCCCAACCAAAATGATAAGTCTTATTTAAGCAGCAACCACTACCACATATTATAAAGCACTTTGAGCACAGTATTAAGCATTTACACAAGAAGTGGGTGGGTTTGTTGTTTTGCTTTGTAGTTCCACTGAACAACATCTCTAGTCCTTAGGAGGCAGTTTGGAAATGATGGCTTTTCTGTTATACACATATTCAAAGTCAAATTCAGGCAAAGGAATGATGAAAAGGCACACCAGGCTGCTTTCATTTGTCTCTGCAGAAGTAGATAAACTAGACAACCAAAACCTCCCCGCATATTGCCATAATCAGAATAAATTAGACTTTAGAATGCATAAAGTAAAATGGATAAAAGACTCTTTGGACTTGGGGATGCTAGAGGGGTGAGAAGTGATGAGCAATCCCACAGGTGAGGGAAAGGGGTCCCTTTGAAATAGTTGAAAATAGTACACAACACAACAAGATCTCTCCTGGTTATCAGCTTTCCAGCACTCCACTGTTCTCAGTTTCAAAGGCCAGAGAAGGCTAAACGACAGGATTGAGGCGAAGGAGCCTCACTGATGATTCCAGGAAATGGGAAGACTTTTGAGAAGAAACAGCTTCCAGGAAAAAAAAATCAACATTTTCCTTCCTCCATTCACCTCACAGGCCATTCTAAGATGGTATATTAAGCCACAGCCTGGGAAAATAACCCTGAGAAAATCTAGCTGCACGTGGAGCTTACACATGTGCCTGTGGTTTGCCTTGACTGAAAACACTTGGGTCATGTGATTATGCACAAATCAGCCACTGAGGCCCTGGCATGTGAGGTCACAACAAAGGATAGGCCCCTGTGTTTGGAGCATGAAATATGCTCACAACACCCCTGGAAACAAACTAGAGCTTCATCTGAGTCACACAGACTGCACTGGAAGGACTAACCTCCCAGGAACGCTAAGGGTTTCTTCCTAGGAAAGGGGGATGGGTTCTGGGAAACCCATTGGCAGTCACCACCATGCCTGCCAACCCTTCCTAGATTGGATTCAGTAGCACATGGCCTTAGAGATGAAGTCTGCGTTGGACTAAATCTGCAGAAATGAAATAAGGAAAAGAAAGGTCCGATTTGTTTTCCTTGTGTGTTGACTGTGAACTCTAACCTTGACATTCCACCGAGGGGATCACCTCTGTTAACTTGTTCATGATTGGAACCACAAAACCTAGCAGAGCATCTCCACTTAGCAGACAGTCAATACACAGTTATTAAATTTAAAAGAGTTTTTTTAATGTCTTATAGACCGTTTAACACAAACCTCTTATTTTATAAGCAAGAGAAAGGCAGTTGCGATGTGCTGAACACAGGTGATTTCCAGTATCAGCCTTATCCAGGATTTCTCCTTATCAGCCCATTTCATTTTCAAGGCAGCCTTCTCAAGTCAGTTTTATCATGTCTACCACAAATCTGACTCGGGGGCTGGGATAACCAGACCGTGACTCAGTTAGTTGCAGTGTATTACTTGAAACAAGCTCTGAAGATGCCCAGCAACTAACTGTGGACGATGGAGAAGTTAGAGTCAAAACCAATGGAGAAAACCCTAGTACAGTTATTCCCTCCCCCTTTGCATAGACATGCAAACTAAACACAACACCAAAACTTGCGACTGCCAGCAGGCTTCGGCTCCCTAATTAGAAACAGTTGCCTGCAAGCCAGTGCGCAGAACACGTGTACAGCTTTTTGCCAGGGTATTTTTTTTTCTTGAGGCATGACACTGAAGGTAAATGAAAAGAGGCTTTTTGCAGGGCACATAGGCAGAACTCACTCCCACCTCGTATATGAAACCAACAGCTGAGCTGCACAAACAATTTCTAACCAGCTACTAGGCTGTCTTTTCCATCACTGCCCCACAGCAAGTTGTCCACCAACCAGCCAGAGTCCCCTCAACAATTGTGAAATCCAACCCTCCTTTGCTCTGGGTCACTCACCGCCTCCCGACTCTCCTTTTCATGGATTCTGTGTTGCTGGGTTCTACAGCCATGGTTAAGGTTATCTAAAGCCAAGCTGCTGAACTCGGTGGCACCAGCATTCCCAAGATGAAAGGAGGGCTTCAGTTCTGGGTGGCTTCACTCGCTGGGTCCATTTGATTAACATTAGGGGAGGCATCCGCTCTGTGTCCTGTGCCAGAATGAAAGGCATCTCACCCATCAGGATGACAAGTCAAAGGCTGGAAGGGAGCCAGGGAACAAGAGGGAAGGGATGTGAACTCTTCCCAGTGCAGAGGAGAGCATTTTTAAGGGTGGCAGATGATGAAGGGAAAAAGCAGACGGAGAGTCGCTGCCCTGCATCAGAAACCTTGGCTCCTTCCCTGAGTGAGTCAGGGTGAGCATTTTGTTTTGAAATGGAGTTTCTGTTTTCTTTTGAGCTGTAGGATGGTTACACACTCAACCAGTCAAGGCGATGGCTGTAAATAACAGGATTTATTTTTGAGACCGTGGATCAAAGCAAAGCCTTGAATCTCACCCCAGGGTTATTTATAGCCTGAAGGTGTGTCTTTTTTTTTCCTACTTCATGGAATTTTGAGAACTGGGGATAAGCTTTCCTTTTATATTTCCATGCACTGCTGATGGATGGTGTTGCTGGAAAGCAGAAAGGACTTTTCCAAGGAAGCCTTTCTAAGACGCAAAGAGTCAAGGAGAATTTGTGTGTCCCAAATGAATTCTGAATCACATGTTCCAAACTGAGACAGAGGTTACAAGGACCCTGTATGACCTGTCAATGCCTCTAATACTCAATAACAAGTCATTCTGTGGAGGGGAACCTGATACTTTTGTCTGCCAATAGGTGGCATCAAAATCTCTCTAGCTTTTCCTCCCTAAATTTTAAAAGCCATGAGCACAGGGCATTTTCTTCCTGAGGCTTTCCGGTTTCCTGCAATGGTGTTTGGATGGATGCTAATTGAGCCTGTTATTCATAGCGGGTCATCCTATCATCTATGAAGAGAAACTCATTCACTTTTCTGAGCCTCAGTTTCCACATTGTAGACAGAAGGTTCTTGAATGGACCCCAAGACTTAGGACCCTGCTTCCCAGGTACATCATACACATCATATCACATGTCTGCAATAAGCCCTCGGGACCTCATTCCTTTCGGTTGAAGAAACATTTGCATGCATCTAGCCCCTTGTTGTACATCCTGCTCTTTCCCCACCTCTATTCATATCTCTTTTGCTTTGTTTTATGAAGAAAAGCATAATTTTCTGAAAGAGAGCAGTGTCCCCAGCCTTGCTTCTGGGTTGGTTAGTCATGTGACTCAGATCTACCCTATATACATTTGCATTCATTAAGTAGAATTACAAATACGTTTCTGCAGTCTCCCTAGCCCATACTGAAAGGCAAGAAGTCCTAGGTGACTAGTAGCTAACATCTTGAAGAGTCCACACAGAACCCTGCCAGCACTGTGGGAGGTTCTGCTGCTGCTGGCTGGTCAGGAGCATTGCGGAAGGGAGTGGGGTGACTGACTCCACTGCAGCATGTATTTATGACCTTGGCCCCTCTCTCGCCTCTATCCAGAGTGAAACGGGTCACAGAGGAGCATTTGCTAAGGTGTGCTGGGCAGAAAGATAAAAGGAGCCTGGGCTTTTGATACCCGGAAGACAACCATTATCTCCAGGTTTGTTTGTTATGAGAAAAAGAAAGCCATCCATTGATTCAAGCCATTATTCTCAGCTTTTTCTTCCTTAACACCAAATATTATTTCTAACTGATTTGTCCTCGGAACACTACGCGGACAACTTTGTATTAATGGTTTTAGGCAAACAAGGCTCTTTTTCTGGTTCCTTTTATTTGGTCAGAGTGGAAGACTCGATGTTAGCTAAAGGAGACAAAGTAACGTATACAACATGAGAGAGCATTACGGAGCACTCATTTCAAAATGCCAAAAGAGACAAAAGGAGCGCAGATGGGCATTAGCAGCAGCTGAGATGAATGTCTTCCAGTTCATCACTTGGCTGAAAAGCGGCTATGACATTTCCTGGAAGGGAGTTGGTGGGTGTGGACAGAAAAGTGAAACAACATACTGGGGCTAGGGACTTGATGACATCATCATGGTGGCCAACACATCCAACACACTAAGCACCCATATCATCAACCCTTTTGTTCATAAACTGAGGCCCAGGGATTTTAGCCTGGAAAAGGGTGCACAGTTAGCTAGCTCCAATGTGAGTTTCACATCCAGATCTTACGGGTGCTTGACATATTTCCTAATGAAATCCCACTGGTGGGCGGGGGCTGCTTGTTCGTTTCCCGGCTCCCCAGACCTAAAATAATCACACAGAAACTGTATTAATTAAAACACTGCTTAGCCAATCACTTAAGCATATTGCTAGTTAGCTCTTATATCTTAAATTAGGCCATTTCCATTATTTTACATTTTACCACAAGGCTCGTGGTTTACTGGTAAGGTTCCCGGGAATCTGTTTCCTTCGTTGGCTACATGGAGTCTCCCTGATTCTGCCTTTTTCCCTCCTCTACCTGCTTGGAATTCCTGCCTTACTCTATCCTGCCCTGCTGTAGGCCAAAGTAGCTTTATTCATTAACCAATGAAAGCAATGCATGTACAGAAGGACTTTCCACATCACCCACTGGTTCGTGCTATTAGATTCTGGTTTGTGCCTACTCATCTCAAGGCTCTTAGTCCAGCTGATGTCATATCTTTGAACATGCTTCACTCTTCCCTACCATAAAGAGGTACTAACTCTCTTTATCTGTATGAACTCAGATATACTGTCCATCACACACACACACACACACACACACACACACACACACAGAGAGAGAGAGAGGCTTTTCTGTGGAAATTTGGGTGAATCCGGGCTAGAGATGGAGAATTTCACATGAACTAGAGGGGTGCTCCCTATTAATGAAGTCTGGAAAAGAAACAGAGAGCAATTTGAAGAACACAATTTGTGAAGGGCAGAGAGAAAGAGTTTCAAGTTCAAAATGAAATTAATTTTTTCCTTTCACAACTCATAGAAGAAAGAAAATGAACCAAATTGCACTCTAGTTCATGAACCCATCCTAATGTAATAAGAAAGCCATGTAAATGGAACATAAAATTAATGGAGAAAATTAGAGATAAATAGCATCACTAAAGAACTTAAGCTCACAATCTCTCCAAGAGCAGATTGATGATGTTAAAGACAGAGGGAACTGAGAATGTAGCTCAATGGTACAGAATCCACCTCGTGTATTAGTTATTCTTTTCATTGTTGTGATTAAATACTTGATAAGTGTATTTAGACCCTAATTTGAGGGGACATAGTCCATCATGGTGTAGAAGGCATGGTGGTGAGCCACTCCACAGTGGCAGGAGCTTGGAGTAGCTATTTATCCAGACACCCATGAATCGGAAAGTAGGGAACTGACGGAAAACCACTCAAGCCCCACCACTCAGCATCTGACTTCCTTCAGCTAGAATCTGCCTCCTAATGTACAAATTCCCAAAATAACATGGTCAGTTGAAGAACATGTGTTCAAATACATGAATCTGTGGGGGACATATCAAACTGAAATCACAACATCTCCCAATGGTCTTGTATCCTGTAAAGATTTGTAACTTGTATTGGTTTAATAAAATGCTAATTGACCAATAGCCAAGTAGGAAGTATAGGCAGGGCAATCAGAATAGAATTCTGGGAAGAGGAAAGGCTCAGTCTGCAGTCATCACCCAGACCAAGAGGAAGCAAGACAAGAATGTCTCACTGATAAAAGGTACCAAACCACATGGATAACACAGACAAGAATTATGGATTAATGTAAGCTATAAGAGTTAATAAGAAAGCCTGAGCTAATAAGCCAACAAATTTATAATTAATGTAAGCCTCTATGTGTTTCTTTGGGACTGAATAACTGTGGGACCGCTGGGCAGTGGTGGTGCATGCCTTTAATCCCAGCACTCGGGAGGCAGAGGCAGGCAGATCTTTGTGAGTTCGAGACCAGCCTGGTCTACAAGAGCTAGTTCCAGGACAGGCTCCAAAGCCACAGAGAAACCCTTTCTCGAAAAAAAAAAAAAAACTGTGGGACCATGTTGTAAGAGGGGGCGGCTGTGTTCTGGGCACCTAAGAGGAACATGGGCCCTTTTGTTCCTTCCCACCCAGCTCTCAGGCACCAGCTAACTTATGCCCAAAATAACCACAGAACAATTATATTAATTTAAATACTGCCTTGCCCATTATCTCTAGCCTTTTCTTGGCTAGCTCTCCTATCTAAACTAACCCATTATAAAAGTCTGTATGTCACCACGAGGTGGTGACTTACTGGACAATTCTAAGGTACGTCCATCTTGGGTGGAGGATCATGGCGGCTCTCTCACTTCCTTCTCTCTCACCACCTTCCATTCTGTCTACTCCACCCACCTAAGGGCTGTGTCCTACCTTACAGGCCAAGGCAGCTTCTTTATTAACTAATGAAAGCAACAGAAATAAAGAAGGACCCAGAAGGACCCTCCTACATTTGCCGCCGAGAAGTGGGGCCATTTGTTCCCAGCGCCTGTCTCCCAGTCGCCAGCTAGCTTATGCCCGAAATAACCACATGATAATTATATTCATTTAAACTCTGCCTGGCCCATTATCACTAGCCTTTTCTTGGCTAGCTCTCACATCTAAAACTAACTCATTCCTAATAATCTGTGTGTCACCACGAGGTGGTGACTTGCCAGAAAAGTCTAAACTGCATCCATCTGGGCTGGAGGATCATGGCAGCTCTCTCACTTCCTTCTCTCTCACCACCTTCCATTCTGTCTACTCCACCCACCTAAGGGCTGTGTCCTACCTTACAGGCCAAGGCAGCTTCTTTATTAACTAATGAAAGCAACAGAAATAAAGAAGGACCCTCCTACATTTGCCGCCGAGAAGTGGGGCCATTTGTTCCCAGCGCCTGTCTCCCAGTCGCCAGCTAGCTTATGCCCGAAATAACCACATGATAATTATATTCATTTAAACTCTGCCTGGCCCATTATCACTAGCCTTTTCTTGGCTAGCTCTCACATCTAAAACTAACTCATTCCTAATAATCTATGTGTCACCACGAGGTGGTGACTTGCCAGAAAAGTCTAAACTGCATCCATCTGGGCTGGAGGATCATGGCAGCTCTCTCACTTTCTTCTCTCTCACCACCTTCCGTTCTGTCTACTCCACCCACCTAAGGGCTGTGTCCTATCTTACAGGCCAAGGCAGCTTCATTATTAACCAATAAAAGCAACAGAAATAAAGAAGGACCCAGAAGGACCCTCCTACAGGACCAAGTGGGACAGAAACCTCTGTCAATAAGCTCAGTTCCTGAAACTGGAAGCAAACTGAGCACATACCCCCAAACAAAAAGCATCAGAAAACATTTGATATTCTCCATGACCTGGATTACTACAGAGAAGTTTTTTGAGTGTATCAACTGTTTATTAAGCAACAAGAAATAAATTTTCTGAATTCCTTTATAAAGACTTTTTAAAAAATGGTTAAATAGGTATTTGAGATCAAGTGATCACTAAAAACATCTTAAATTCAAGTAGAGGGAACTTTCACTTGCCCCTTGGTGAGTGATGGCTTATTTTAAGGCCACCTTATCCTCCAGCCTACAGAGGGGTCCAATTCTGTTCAGCTACCTGTGTCTACCCCACCCCAATATGGGAAAATCATATGAGAAACATATGAACAGAGGATATACCAGGAAAAAATATGCCTCCTAAGAGGAGCTGAGGATTCAGCCAAATTTTGGATCTGGTGTCACTAATTAACTAAGTCCTAAGATGTCCCTGTGGCCCTTTGGTACAATCACAGGTTCATAAACCAACACTTCTCCTAAGCTTGTACTCAGCCCTGCTTCACTCAAGGAGAGAAGAGAGTCCTTTTCCAAAGGCCACAGGGAGGCGTCTTCAATTCTATCTCCTCCTTTCTCTACCGATTGAACTTCATCAATAACAAGAGGCAACCCAACACACCATTCTATTTCCTCAGCCACATGAAATAGCAGCAATAAATTTAGTTAACCTAGAATACTTAGAATTATATTATGATTTCCCCTGATTATTGTCTCTAGATTATTTTTCTTGGACATTGTCTAACTCTACAGCTCAAGCTGAATTGGCACTTGGTATACTGTCCAGGCTAGCCTCACACTTGTGGTAACCTTTCTGTCTCTGCCTCCTATGTGCTGGCATTATAGACAGGAGCCATTGTGTCTAGGTTCATTTTTCTGCTACAATAAAATGCCACAGATGTGGCCATTAATAACCAATAGAAACTTATCCCTTTCAGCTCTAGAGGCTGGAAGGTTCAAGACTAAGACCCAGAAGGTCTGCCAGCCAGAGAAGATCCATTCTATCTGCCTCCAAGATGGCACCTGTTTCTGTATTCCTGGAAGAGGGTGCATGCTATGATTTCACCTGGTGGAACAGGGAACAGAAGGGACAACAAGAGGACTTACTTGTGTGTGAAACCTCTTTCATAAAGGATTTGTAAAACTGTGACCTCATCACCTCTCAGAGGCCCGACCTCATAATATCATTGCAATGATACAATGTAATTGCATTGATACAATGACAACCATGGCAGTGCTTATCAATCAAGCCAGAGGGGACAGAAAAAAAAACAAAGAAGAAAACACAAGGGGATTGGGGACACTGACGAGAAAGACTATCTATAAACATAGGTAAGTCCTGTGAAGATGAGCTAAGCAGTACTTGGAAATGGTTCCTAGGGGATGATCCAAAAGCCCTCTTCAATAAGAACTGTGAACTATGAGAAAAATCTTGGGGAAATTCATACTCAAGACAGAAGGAATAGCTAGGCCGGAGGTGGAAAACATCCTTAATAGCCAATTCTAAAGGCTTAGTCAACAGAGGATGAGGAAGTGATGCCAGACTCATGAAGGGGGGTGTCAATATCAGGGAAGATTTGTTAGTTTTGTTAAAGAGATGGCTTGAGCATCTAGTCTGAGCCAACCTTCACTTTAGATACCAAGACTCACAAAACAACATCATATTCTTTAGGACATAAGTGCTCCAAAGAAAGCACAGCACAGAAATCAAAACCCAAAGGAGTCTTGATTAGAAATAACTTCCATCCACAATCTGCAGAGACAGTAGCTCTCATTGACATCACTAGAGGAGAAGGGCTCTGGGCTGTGAGCCCAGGAAACCAACACACAGGAGGTTATTTATGGAGGCGGTTGTCCATATGTGCACACAGGGGACTTAAAGGAAGAACAGGATTTGCCTCAGCAGGCTCCCTTCCCTGATATGATCCACCATTCCCATTACATCTGTTCTCTTTATGACTTCAGATTTGACCAGCATCTATCAAATGCTTTCAAGCAGAAATGCTTTCATGTGTGTTATCTAGATGTTTGCTATCGTTTTTCCTTACAATAAATCTAGGGGGCGCCACTGACTTCAGTATGCAGAACATGTCTTTGAGAAGGATGCCTGGAGGAGAGGCATTTTCCTGATGTGAGCTGGTTGTCCCTTGCAATGATCAGCCCTGTAGGTTTGATTGGAATGAAAAATACCTAGGATATCAGTAAAGTGCACCTCTGGATGTGTCTTTGAGGGTGTTTGTGGAGAGGATTAGATTATAAGGGCTCTGATCTAATGAATAAATTAATCCATTGGTTGTTATATTGATAATACAATGGCATTATTGGGAGGCGGTGCAAGTTAGAAAATGGTGCTTACTTAAAGTGAGTAGGTCATTTGGGGTATGCCCTTGGGACTATATCCTTCCTGTGTTTACCTTTTCGGCCACTGTGATATGTGATGCTTTGTTCTGTCCCCATTTCCTGCTATGAAGGGAATCAAGCCCTCTGAAATGGTGAGCCAATATACACCCTTCCTCCTTTATGTTTTTTTCTTTTTTTTTTCTTTAGTGTTTAGTTACAGGAACACAAAAGTTACTGATACACTCAGGAGATGTGTGCTGCTTCCTAGGTCATGGAGTCAAACCTCTATATGGCAATGTGTCAAGAACCAGCCTTGGGAACATTCATACATTCCAGAGTAGGAGAATGAAGATTAGAATTATTAGGCAAAAGGAACAGAGACATGAGAGAAATAAGAGACACAGAACAGCATTGGGAGGGACATTCAGTGAATACTGAATCCATGTTTATTTTCTACATGTTTATATACTTCACTGCAAAAGAGGAGAAGGCAGCAACAGATTTCATTAACATGATATAAGGAATAGACTTGAATTCTCCAACCTTTGGTCCAGGTAGAGTGGATCCACCTCTATACCCAAAATATTAATTAACCACACCCTAGGTCAGGATCTCTTGTTTGTAGCCACATCTCTTGTCAACAACTTTGAAAGAACAAAAATAAGCTCAAACTCTCTGACCTCCAGTCAAGGTGGAACAGGCTCACAGCAGTAGACACTGGCTCCCACCAGAAAAGAGTAAACCAGAGTGAAGGAGCAGGCCATTGGGGAGTCAAGGGCAGGCTCAGGATGAGGACATCCTCCTCAGAGGGTTGAGATGACATAGTATACAGGGGTTCTAAGACTACACGCATGTATAGATATTTTAAAGTTTTAAAGGAAGCCTCTCCATATCCTACTTTGCAATCTTGCTTTTTGAGAAATAAATATTAATTGATATCATAACTTGAATAGCTAGAAAATACACAGCTATAACAAATAAACAGTTATGACAAAAATATGATGGAACTAGGGATATTGTTAAGTGAAGTGTTTGCTAGCATGCGTGAAGCCCTAGGTGTGATTCCTATCACCACATAAACCAGCTGTAATGGAAGACATTTGCAGTTCCCATATACAGAAGGCAGAGGCAAATGAATCAAAAGTTCAAGGTTATCCGCAGCTACATAGTGAATTCAACATCAGCTCAGGCTGCATGAGATGTTGTGACAGTCTGAATGTAATTAGTCCCCCAAAATCTCATAGGGAGTAGCACTATTAGGAGATGTGGCCTTGTTGGCAGGTGTGGTCTTGTTGGAGGAAGTGTGTCACTGTAGAGGTGGGTTTGAAGTCTCATATATGCTCAAAATACCACCCAATATCTCCGTTCACTTCCAGTTGCCCTCAAGATGTAGGAAACTCAGCTACTTCTCCAGTATCATGTCTGCTTGCATGCTACCATGTCTTACCATGATGATAATGGGCGAAGCCTCTGAAAATGCACACCACCACAATTAAATGTTTTTCCTTTCTAAGAGTTTCTGTGGTCATGGTGTCTCTTCACGGCACTAGACTGCAGTTGGTACCAGGGACTGGGGCATTGCTGTCATAGGCCTGACCATGCTTTTGTTTTAAGGAATATGGACCTTGGACTGTGTAGAAAAGCATTAAGTGCTTTAAGTGATACTTAATGGGCCATACTAGTAGAAGCAAGAAAGATAGTTGTGCAGGGTGGGATTTGAACTGTAGGTGCTTGGATCGAGAGGTTTCAGAAGAAAGAATGGCCTTGTGATACTTTGATTAATAATGTGGCTGCTTATTGTCCTTGTCCAAAAGTCTTCCCGAGGCTAAAGTGAAGAATTTTGCATTAATTCCTTTGGCAGAGGAAATCTCAAAACAGCCCACTATAGTCATTGTCATGTGATTATCAGTGTTAACTCTAATGAAGATTTATAACCAAAAGAAGCAAGCTGAGCAAGGAAACATATTTGAGGAGAAAAGGTGCACCAGGAGGTAGAATGATGGTTAACCCTGTCTTCAAGGAAATTAACAGATTAAGAAATGGAATAAAGGGAGTTTTGACCTCAGGAAAAGATTACAGTCAGCTAAATTTCCAAATTGTGAAAAGGAATTAAAGAAAACTTAGAGAAGGGTGTGGTGGTATATACCTTTAATCCCAGCACTGGGAAGGCAGAGGTTGGGAGATCTCCAAGTTTGAGGCCAGCCTAGTCTACAAAGCAAGTTCCAGAACAGTCAGTCTTAAGCAGTGAAGAAAATCATGGAAAGCAAAAAAATTGGTGAACATGTAATTGAACAAGGGGACCATGCTCCTGCCCCAACAAGTAGCAGAACTTGACAGCTTTGGCCACATGGTTCTCTGAGTCAAGAATAGAAGAAAGAATAGAAGAAAGGGATTATGGAATCCTTGCCTAATGAAAGCTACTGAGGACAGGCATGCATCAGGGGTGCACTTGAATGGAAGCCCAGAGGGGCCATTTCATGAAACTCTGAAGGTGAAGCCTAGATTGCCTTGGAGAATCTAAGATGTTGGAAATGTCAGAGCTATGGGATACCTGCCTAAGAAAGCTGTCAGAAGAAGGGGGAACCAGCCCAAGAGAAAGAAGTGTATGGCAGTTCATCACAACTGAGTGGAATTGGAGATCTGAAGATTGCTTTGACATCAGACATGGAGTCTGGAGTTTACTTGGCTGGTTCTCAGTCTTGCTTTGCTCCAGTATTTCCTCATTGTGTTTTAGAAGGTAATGTATACCCTGTGCCACTATATGTTAGAACTATGTGAACATTTCTTTATTTTGATTTTATAGGGGATTGCAATTAAGAGATTACATGAGCTTTCCTGTGTTTTTCGAGCCAGAGCTTTCGTACAACAAAGGAAACCATCCACTGGGTGAATAAGCAGCCCACAGAATGGGAACAAGTCTGTGTCAGCCATTCTTCTGATAGGAGGTCAGTTTCTAGAACATATGAGGAACTAAGAAAAAAATAACACCAAGTAAATGTTCTATTTTTTTAAAGGATATAGAAATAAACAGATTTTTCAAAAGAAAAATTACAAGACTTAAAAATATGCTCAACATCTTTAGCCATCAAGAAGATGCCGATGAAAACTACTTTAAGATTCATTCCATCTCACCCTGATCAGAATATCTACCATGGATATTCAGAAAACAAATAATAACAAAGGCTATTGTGAGTGTGGAGGAAAGTGAACCTTGGTGCATCGTTGGTAGATATGGAAACCACAGCCTGGAGGTTTCTCAACAAACTAGGAATAAGACTACTGTGTGTCCCAATGTAAAGTTGATTGACATATAGCCAACGAAATCTATATCCTGCTACAAAGACACACAGTAGCTAAGCGATGGGAACAACCTAAATGTTCATCACTGATGAAAGGATAATAAAAATGTGATCCATTTACACAATGGAATACTGTTAAAATAAGGAAATTTACAGGTAAATGGATAAAACCAGAAAAAAAAATTATGCTGAGTGAAGTAACCCAGAACAAGAAAAACAAATGTTAGATATTCACTCTTCTTTGTGGGTCCTAACCTCAGCTCTACAGCTTTGTTTAACATGGAGTGCCTGTGAACGCCAGGAATCTAGAAAGGGGACATAGCTAGGGAGGTTCCCTAATGGGGGGAGGCTAGCAGAGTGCAGGTGAAAGGGAAACAGAGAGGGGAACACTAAAGTGGGAAAGCGTAAGCGGGGATGGAAGTGGGGGAATTGGGGAGATGAAGCTGTAGGAAGGGAATTAACCAGAATAAAAGGCATATTAAAAAGCTCTCTGGAAACCTATCTTATAACACAAATAAAGCAGAAAAGAGATAATAAAGGAGTTACCCTACAAGACTAGATAAGGCTGCCCTTAGACGCAGAGGGTTGCTAAACAAAATTCCCAGTACCAGGTGTGAGATACCTGTGCAGGAGCTGATCAAGGAGACCTCGGAGACTCTTAAAACAATACAGGCTCCTTGTCAGCCCTCTTGGCTAACTACCAGAACTGGTGGTAGGGCTATTCCTCTTATCTGTACTTTATACTATCTCTTATCTATACTCTATCTATACTATACTCTTAGCTATACTTTGGTTACAAGATATAGATAAAAAGCAAAGTGGGATTCAGCTGGAATTCCCTCGCTGCTGACTAGCTGTCACAGTGCCGGGAGGCGCTAAGCAGGGGAAGGGGTTGGAGGGTATTCACAGTGGTCTTACCCAGCTGTGAATGCTATGAACCCCCCCCCAAAAAAAAAAACCAAACTTCCAGGCAAGCTGTGCCCACTATACAACAGTGGCACAGCCGTGGTATGGGATAAACAACTGCCTTCTGGTTGGATTTGAGCCCCCACTCTATGGGAGGGAACCCATGCCTGCTATTGTAAGCTTGGTTAATAACCCATGCCTGAGGCGGTCATAAGCCCAAGTGGGGAACTTACTACAATTGTGTGGAGGTTTGAATGACAACAACCCCAGTTGGTGGAGCTATCTGGGAAGGATTAGGAGGCATGACCTTGTTAGAAGAGATGGGTCACTGCGGACTTTGAGGTTTTAAGACTCATACCATTCCCAATGTAGTCTCTGCTTCCTGGTTACTGATGGAGATGAGAGCTCTCAACTGTTCCTGCCACCGTGCCTCTACTCTGCCGTAATGAACTCTAATCCTCTAACACCATAAGCGCAATAAAAAGCTTTATTTTATAAGTTGCTTTGGTCATGATATTTTGACACAAAAATAGGAAAGGAAACAAATACACGTTGCTTAACTAAATTGATGTAGCATCAAAATGCAAGCCAAATATCTACTTTATAACTGTAGACAAGAACTACTTTCAGCATGAGCAGAAAAACCTCTTAGTGCAGAGATCCATGCTGCTCAAGATGCTGAGAATAGGGCTCAGTCCTAAACAAGACATTTACAGCACCCCTTCCAAGGCTCAGGGAGCCCTGCAGAAGAAGGGGTAGGAAGTGTGTAGAACACAGGGTGAAGGCCGTGAGACGCCACAGCCTAGACTAGATAAGTCATCTCAGTTATGAACCCATGACTACGATTACCTGCACGGGGCAGGCACAAAACTGAAACCGTAAACAATCAATCTTAGAAGGCAGGACTCGTGGGCCCTTCCCCATACTGCTGAATTATTGACAAGTGACAGAGTCTGGGAGAGGGAGAATCATTGTCTTCCCATGTGTATCCAGGCATCAAAGTATAGTTTCCAACCCACAGTTACATAGGAGGCTCTAGGTGACTCTGTAAATCACAGAACAAAACAAATAGACATGGGCACGAGAAAGAGATCTGTAGGGAATAGGGGAACTATAGAAGTACTAGAGAAATGGAAAGTTGTGGTAATGGATAGGAGTGATTATTATACATCACACACATGTGTGCAATTGTCAATGAACACATTTAATTAATATTTTAAAATGAGAAAAAAACAAGATAAAGCAAAAGTATGTGCTAAGCTAATCCCCTGTGGTGAAGCTTTGGTTTCCAGTTTTTCAGTCCTGCACACAGTGCTGTCGCTGGCAAGCGTGTATGTCATGAACCCCCAACATGATGACAAGAATGTCCAGAATGGCAACTTTGTAACATTCACCCCAAAAGCCCCTAATCAAGTATAATCACAAAGAAAGTATCAACAGGACCCAAGCGTTCTATAACACCCCCACCAGTTCTCCCCAAAGCTGTCCACATCATTAAAAACAAGGAAGTCTGAGAAATCCTCACAGGGCAGAGGCTACCGGGCAGACGTGATCATTAGAAGCAGCCGATGCCCTTGATTGCACCGGGAACAAAAACTGGGTGTTCGGGGCGGGGGGAGTCACGTGAAGTCTGGATTCTGTTGTTACTCACTTAGCTATGACAGCTCTTCCATGAAGACGTCATCTGTTAACACGGGGAAATGGGCGATGATTAGATGTGACACCCCTGGCCATCCTTAAAACCTTGCCACAAATCTAAGGATATCAAATTCAACTTTTATTTAAATATATTTTACATTTTACTTGAGCGTAGGTGGGCAGGTGCATGCCACAGTGTGCATGTGGAGGTCAGAGGAGGGTCAGTTTTCTCCCTTCATCCTATGGGTCCCAGGAAAGGAACTCTGGCTGTAGGCTTGATTATAGGTACCTATACCAAAATGAGCCATCTTGATGGCTTTCAACTTTCATTTTTAAAGACCAAAAGTTTTCTTTTTCTTTTTCTTTTTTCTTTTTTCTTTTTTTGCTTGTTTCCTTTGAATTATAAAATGTAGGGAGTTGCTTTGAGAGTTCTGACAAATTTTCAGGTTTTGCATACATTTTGTGAAATTACCATTGTGGGAATGTAATTTAATGTATCATTTCTGGTGACATTTTAAAAGTAAAGACCTTACTTCAGCTGCTTGGCAGCCTTAAGTCAAATGTCTTTTGGGCAAATTACATAATAATATACTCTCTAGTTAACGCCTGGCATAACTCAGAGAAGATACTGGTGAGATAAATAAGACACAACTTACCGTCCAAGGCAGGCTGGTTCTCTAGGAGCCAAAGTATTAGGAAGTAGGGGGTGGGGGGAACTCCCAGGGAAATAAGGCAGAAAGACAGAGGAAGTCATTTTTCTGATTGCAAGTCGGCTTCCTGCACTCTTCCCCAGCAGCACTGCCTTTAGAGTGAATCACTGGTGATCAAAGCAGACCAAAATAACGCATTGTTCCCCTTGAGACGGGAAGGCAAAGTCCTACCATTCCAGCGGGTATTCTTGGGGGAGAGAAGAAAGAAGGGCAAGACAGACACCACATGGCCAAGGTTTCCTCAAAGCGAGGCCTGTAATTTGGCTCTTTTGAAAAGTCCTTTTGAGAACACTTGCCTGATGAAATAGGCGTAAGCAGTGTTCACGCATGCATTGGAAATCCACCTGCTGGGTTCCTACAGCCTACTCTATTGCTGTGTGCCAGGAGGCTCTGGCCTTGTCTGGCCCCTGCTCAGTACCCCTATTGCAGTGTGCCTGGAGGGTCTGACCTTGTCTGGCCCCTGCTCCACACCCTATCGCTGTGCACCAGGAGGGTCTGACCATGTCTGGCCCCTGCTCCATAACCCTATCGCTGTGCACCAGGAGGGTCTGACCATGTCTGGCCCCTGCTCCACACCCTATCGCTGTGCACCAGGAGGGTCTGACCATGTCTGGCTCCTGCTCTCAGCTTCTTTTTGTAGGACAGGAGACGTGGACATAGGCACCACACATCTGTGTGCCGGCTGCTGCCTTAGACACCTCCAGGTGTGTTCTAAGAAAATCCCCCAACGATTCAGAGTAACAGGGTGGACGCTTCTGAAAAATAACTGCTGTCAAGGAATGCCCCTTGCAAAAATGCCTCCAGAGCTCCTCCCACGAAAGGAAGGCTCCTTCTCCACACATTTGACTCTTCGGTGGCCTTGTGATTTATTTGGTCAGCAGAGCGCTGTAGATGGAATACTCTGTCCATGCTTAGCCTAGGCTTGAGGGGCATCTGGTACATTTCCAGTCCCCATGATGAGAACACACACAGGCTTTCTTGACAAAAGATCAGAGAGAGAGAGAGAGAGAGACCAGAGAGATGGGCCACTGTGGAGAAAGTCCAGGCAAGACCCCAATCAGCCCTCCACTGGCCACGAACACACCAGAGAGCCATTTCTATAAACCTTTGCTAAGTAACCTTAATTGTCAATTTGGGGGAATGAATGCCTAGAAGATGAGATATCTCTAAAGGTGTCTGTGATGTTTTCAGAGATGATTTAGGTCGTGAGGGCTCTGACTCCATGCGTGGTTCATTCCATTTATCTGATGACACTTTTAAGAGGTGCTGAGAGGTAGGAGGAAGGGGTCTCTAGAGGTGTGTCTTTGGGGCTGTATCTTGTCCTGGGTCATGCATACGCCTCTTTCTGCCTCCTGGTGGTCATGAATGTGAATTTCTCTACTCCGCTATGTCCTTGCCATGATGGACCTATATCTCTTACGATGATTAATATTGCTTGTCAACTCAATTAGATCTGGAAATAACTAAGACAGAACTCCAGGAAGGGCAGCCAGGGTAATTCCCAGAAAGATTACCTAAGAGAGAGAACCCTTCCCCACTGTGGGTGGCAACTTCCAGCTGCAGCCCAGACAAAAGGGGGTCAGACGTAAAAGCTGCTGTGATTTGCCTTCCTATGCCAGCAGTAGGCAACCACATCCACTCCATGCCTGGCTTTGCTGCTGTCTACTGATTTCTGAACCCAGCTCATTTAGCCTCCAATATCTATTGAGGATTAGCTGCTATCCAAGCCTTCCACGTCAGACTGGGGCTGCCAAGACTTCTAGCCTCAGACTGGGTGATACTCGGTTCACAGCCTATCAAGTGGCATAAAACCATTGTCGGCCTACCCAACACATACCCCATGAAAACCAATCTAATAAGTTCCCTTTGTAATATATTTTTATTCTTTCAACTCTGTTCTTCCAAAGAAGGCTGACTAATGAGCCCCTGAAATGAAATACATCTTTCTTTCTTTAAATTCATGTCACCTTGATCGGGATACAAAGGGAACTAACACACACTCGGGCTTGTACAGAATGAGGAGGGAATGGAAACATTTTTTACTTCACAGGCCATTTAATTTAATATTACATTAATTTATTGGGAAGTTAGTTAGGTTTCTAGGACCAGGGATTATTCCCCTCCTATTGAGTGGGCATTAGGTCCGCTCAGTTGCTGGGTCTTCGTCACATCTTGACATGCTGGCCCTTCACTGTGGTTCCTAGGTATTGTTGTAGGGTAGGAATGTCAATTGGTTCACCACCTTGACAGCCCGTGTAGTATTATTGTCTGGTACCATGGAAGTTAGACCGCAGGAAGGAGGCTTTTAGGTCAGGTCCAGTTCAAATTATCCGAGTCCTGGGTCTGAAGTATATGACTTCTTCAGCAAGAGGGGCTTACATCCAACCTCTGAGAGGCCACCAAGGGAAGTAGCAATAGTCTACACTGCTTTGAGAGCCACTTTACTACCCTGACACAACATTTGAAGAAGGTTTCTTGTGCCTGGTACCAGACTTTTCTGTTAGTCTCTGGTTCTTGTGGGGAGCACTGTCCGCTCCAGTAGCATAACTTCCTTTAAGTTATACATATGTGTGTACATGTATATATGCATATACTTACACTGTAATAGGTGAGGGCTCTGTTCCCAGCACCTGAGAGGAATGCAGGCCCTTTTGTTCCTTCCCGCCCAGCTCTCGGCCGCCAGCTAGCTTATGCCTGAAATAACCACACGACAATTATATTCATTTAAATACTGCCTTGCCCATTATCTCTAGCCTTTGCTTGGCTGACTCTTACATCTTAAACTAACCCATTATAAAAGTCTATATGTCACTACAAGGTGGTGACTTATCAGAAGATTCTAACCTGCATCCATCTTGGGCCGGATGATCATGGCGTCTGTCACACTTCCTTTCTCTTTCACCACCTTCCGTTCTGTGTACTCTGTCCACCTAAGGGCTGTGTCCTATCTTACAGGCCAGGCAGTCCTTTATTCAACCAATGAGAATCACCCAAAATACAGAAGAACCCTCCTACACCATACTTATATGCATTGTGTATAATTTTAGTTAAATATAAAATAATAAGATTCTTGAGGCTTTATCAAACAGTTTTGTTCCTCTTTCTCCTTTTGTATTAACCTGCCTCCCTTCTGCAATAGCTGGAGGCCTCTCCTCAAGGATTCATAGCTGTATCCTTCTATTCCCCTGCCCTCTGCTCCTCCCTGCTACATACCTAGCAGAGGCTCACCATCAAAGAGAGATCCTGGGCAGTGGGTCTAGAACTGAGCTCATGAGTTTGTAGATGGCATCAGAATGAAGGAGAAGCAATTTGCTGAAAATGCTCATGAGCCCTGATTGGATCTATTTAAGTCACATGACAAATAAAAATTTCTGAGGCCACAGCAATGCATTAATCCATGCTGTAGGTTAAGCTTCCTACTCACCTCTCAAGTGGGTTGGGAAATAGTGACTTGTGTGAAGAGTGCTGGATGCCATAGTAATAACCCTCCATTGTCACCATCTCCTCTTTCGTGACCAAGCTCATCTTGACCCTACAGGGCACAGGCAGTGATTTGGGGGGGGCCTTCTCTGCCTGACTTAAGCTTCAGTTAACATTACCCCCTTCTATCCTCTATTCCAGACACAAGAAGTTAATTTGGGGTTCTATGGAAGTGGGAAGCAGAAAGTGCTTATGGAGGTTTAGCACCCCAACTCCCAAAGTAAGATGTTTGAAATGCTCCAAAATCTAAAGCTTTTCATCAGGGCTTATTTATTGTACAAGACAAGGGGTTTCATTATGACATCACCCACAGTCTGAACTTTGGTTGTATTCACTCCTTCTCCATAGTGCTCTCAACTGCTGTCTCCAACCACAGCATCTCCAGGAGGCACCCACACTCCTGATGAAAGTAGTGACTGTGTTATCAAGCATCTAAGAGACAGGACTTGAGTGGCCATGGCTCTGGACAGAAGGATAGGAGCAGCAGAAGTCCCTCTCCTTCCTTAAAGGTCATGAGGGTTTGTGCAGCTGCTGCCTGCTCCCCTAGTCATCACTCTCCCAGAAGAATTCTTTTCCACAGCCATGGTAACTTGAAAGCAGGATTTTGTTCAGGTCTCAACAACGAAAGATCAAAAGTATCTGGATGACCAGTCCCCCTCCACTTATTTTATGTGTGTTCCAGTCAGCACAGAAATGTAGTAAGACAATGTGTTTGCTCACTAAAACTAGCAGAAAATTTCTTAAAATATTAAATTTAGAGATTTCTGAGTTAATAGGAGACAATTTCCACTAAACTCATTTTCTTCATTGTGTTTATGTGTCACTTCTGATATGAACAGATATAGGATAACTCTTTTCAATATTTTGTTTTTATTCTACGTGTATGAATACTTTGCCTGCACATATATATGTATATATACATACATATACATATATACATGCATACATATGTATGTATATATAATGTGTATGCAGTGCCCAAGGAGACAAGAAGGAGGCCCTAAAACTAGAATTTCAGACAATTGTGCATTACCAAATCAGAGCTGTGAACAGAGATCCTCTACAAGACTATCAAGTGTTCTTAATCAATGAACCATCTCTCCAGCTTCATGAAAGGTATAAAAATATGCTTTGAGTAGACATGAAGAGGTAAAAACATGAAATTAATATTTAAAATCATATATTTTTTAAAAATGAAATTACCTCTGGTACCTCCCATCCAACCAGAATTTCTAATAGTTAAAATTTTCTTCCAACTTTCAACACCACCACCCCTGATATTTAAACTTTACCACAGAAAGAAATACACATTTTAAGGGCTCGAGATAAGGAGATGGGGAAAGACATAAGACCCGAGAAGCTGGTGAGCAGGCACACTGAAACACGAGTGAGCTCATTGGTGAGAGATACATTTATAAAGCATTATGAATCAGATCAGGAGCGTACACAGCGAGCACTGACCAGGGATCCTAGGATCAGATTGGTAGGATACACAACAACCATTGACCAGGACCCCTAGGATCAGACAAGGAGCATACACAATAACCATAGACCAGGGCTCCTAGGAGGGCTTCAAGGGAAGGTTCCACTCTGGCTTTAATTTCTGGTTTGCATAAAACCATTTGCTGTGTTTTCCTCACCTTGATTCCGTGTGTGTATACGTCTGTGTCCACCTTTCCTACCCTTATAAAGCAAGTATCAAGGGGAAAGCCTGGTAAGAATATATGTTATTGGAGTAGAGCCTGACTCAATGACCTCATTTCAACTTAACTCTTCAAAGACCCTACCTCTAAATTCAGTCACATTCTAAGATACCAGACTATAGAATTTAACATATAAATTTTAGGAGAATCCACTAACCCCATATCTTAAGAAAAACAAAACATTTATAAGGATATGCTATAGCCCCATACAGCAACCTCTAATACCTGACATCTTTAACACTCTCAAACATTGAGAACCTAACTGAGGTTCAGACTGAGTAAGAACCTAACTGAGGCTAAGAATCTGCCTCAGTTGGTAAAATGTTTATCTAACATGCATGAGACCCTAAGTTTGATCACAGAACCATATAAAATGCTGTGGTGATGTACATCTGTAATTTGAGGACTTGGTCTGTAGAGGCAGAAAGACCAGAAGTTCAAGGTTCTCTTTGGCTAGTTTGGATTTTGAGAGCATACTGGGCTAGCAGCCCTGCCTCAAACATCAATGAAACAACCAAATCTTCCTAATAGCAATTCTATGTTTACAGTTATATACTTTGGGAGCAAGAAATTGGGTTACCAGGTGACTCACTGGTTAGCCAGAAATATAATTGGTCCATGCTTATCTCCCATTATCTAAGATTTAATTAATGAATGGTTCTGTTTGTTATATATAATCTGTGGGTCTTTATACACAGCAGCTCTCCCAGAGACTGCCAGGCTGCTGCTGTGGGAAAAGCCATGGCTGCTTCACAGAGCAAGAACCTTTATCGGCAGCTGGTCCAGCCACAGCTGGTCCAGTTCATCATCTCCCCATGAGAAGAAGCAGGGGTATTTCCACAGGAACTCATCTTAAATCATCACCTCCACAGCTACAAACTGATCACCATTGTCCTTTATCCAACTCTCAGAAGACTCTCTAGCATTCTCTTCCAGGGACCTGTAGAATGACATGGTCATGTGCCACTTTTGAGCAAGTCTCAAGGAATTGCAAAGCTTTTGGTTCCAGTCCAGTCAGGAAGGAAGTCTAGCCCTCAGCCCAGCATTCCCTTTTCCCTGTGGGTGGTTGTGGGCAACCAGAAGGAAATACACCCACTGCAGTAACCTCAACCCAAGTACCTTGGCTTCAGGGGTCTTCATTCCATTAATACGTATCCACCCTCGCTGGGCCTTGTCGAGTCCTTTCCCTAGAAATACAGTTGCTCTTGATGATATCCTGCATTTCCCACAGAGAGAATTTGAAAGGAAAGCAGCATCCACTGTCTAGGGATCGGATCTGAAAGCAGATGCCTTACTGCTGCCCACCGCCTAATCTCCACTCCTTCCTTCTGATGAAGATCATGCTATGAAGTGAAAAGGCTTTCGTCTCAGCTGTGTCTCAGGCTCCCAGACTCTTTCCCTCACTGAGCAAAGAGTTCTCTATCCTATTAGCTCAGAAGGAAAGCCAGGTCTGCAGATCAGAAAGGAAAGAGAGGCAGAGGTTGTAGGAAGGAGTTGGGAGGGCAGAGACAACCATTTCCCAACACCAGAGATATTCTAATGGGTGGCAATGTTTTGAATATGTCTTCTCATTTAATTTGCCCCCATAATCTGCATAATAAGAGGTGTTTTTCACATCTAAAGTTTAAGGAGATTAAAGTCCTTGGGAACATCTCATATGTTCATGTAATAAAGGCTAGATTTACTCTAACACTAATTAAAAGAAAATGGAGGTGGGGGAAACTCATGTTTTTTACATACCTTTTGATTTCAAGCCTTTCTGTTTTTACTGTTTATTGTGGATATTCTTTAAAGAATGTTTTTTTAAAGGCTTTTCTAGGAGAACTTTCAGTGAGTGTATTCCTCAACATCTGGAATTTCCACAGGAGACTGCATCACCAACATTAGTGTTGGGCTGGGAGGTGACTCAGGGGGTAAAGCACCTACCCACCTGAGTCAGAGTGAGTCGATGTCTCCAGTGAAACAGTATTTTTCAGACAAGACAGCACAATTGCACACACAGACTCACAGTCAGAATGAGACCATTCTGATCACAAGATTGCATGCACAAGACTTTCACAAGATCAAGTCAGCCAAAATTATGGCATGAATGGGCAAGAGCTCATATTTTGCCCATATCCAAGGAGCTATTGGCAATTTCTGGATGCTGGGAGGTGGAGAGCCAGTTTTCTTCATGGCCCTGAGAGGCTACCCATGATCCAGTAGATGGTCCACACCCAAGTTACAGTCAGAACTAAGTGGATTCAGTGGGAAGGAGGGAGGAAGGGAGGGAGGGAGAGAGGGAAGAAAGAAGGGAGGGAAAAACAAGGGGGAAGGAAGGAGGGAAGGGAGGGAGGGAGGGAGGAAGGAAGGGAGGGAAAAGGAAAGGGTGAGGGAAGGGAGGGAAGGAAGGAAGGAAAGAAGGAAGGAAGCAAGCTATCAAAAAAGCTTATGAAGTTGGGAGGGATGTGTGCTGGAGGAGATAAGGGAAGATTTGGAAATGAAGGAATGAAAAGTGAATTTGATGAAAATACATTTTATGTATGTATGAATATTAAATATAGTATTTTTATAATGGCAGCAGGGCCAGTGAAAGACGAGATTCTGTGGCTTTGCACAGCATGATGGGTAAAGTATATGAACCGGTTAACCTGAACATCATGACTAACAGCCCCAGGTGTTCACAATCAGCAGTGTGGAAGAAGTTGTAGAGACTCTTCCAAGGGACAGAGAGATTGCTAGAACTCCACCTGGGCACCATCAAGGCCAAGAGAAACAAGAGAAAGGAAAGCAAAATGGCATATTTACCATCCCCAACCACAAGGGAAACTTAAGCAAAAATCAAGTAAGACTGACGACCGCAATAACAGCAACAAAATCCTTTTCTTCGGGTATCAGTGGTACACCCAGGTCTCCATGTGAGGACTCATTTTTCCCTCAAAGCAGGAACTAGGAGTGAAATTCCCAAACACTATTTTAGTTTTTCCTCTACTAACAGAAATAGACATACTCTAAGGAAAAGGCCAATGAGTGGAATTGGTCAGGTGAAACAGCAGGATGAGCAACTTCATGTCAGCATAGTCCATGATGACCAACTTCATGTCAGCATGGTCCATGATGACCAACTTCATGCTTGCATGGTCCATGATGACAAACTTCATGTCAGCATGGTCCATGATGACCAACTTCATGTCAGCATGGTCCATGATGACCAACTTCATGCTTGCATGGTCCATGATGACAAACTTCATGTCAGCATGGTCCATGATGACCAACTTCATGTCAGCATGGTCCATGATGACCAACTTCATGCTTGCATGGTCCATGATGACAAACTTCATGTTAGCATGGTCCATGCTGACCAACTTTATGTTAGCATGGTCCATGATGACTTGGAAGACAGCTGCAAAGAAAGATGACAACTCCATCCCCATTCATCTCTGCAAGAAAATATGCAGGTCAACCAGCCAAGGATCATTAGCAGGATATCTGAAAGGGTCTCCAAAGAAGAGAGGTACCAGGTCCTTTAGAGGCTATAGGTCAACCCACAAAGAACTCTCCAAAATCTCTCTCAGGACTCCAGGTTGTTTAAAAATAATAAAACTTACAACTTAAAAAGTAGCTCTTGGACTCGGGAGTTGGCTTAGCAGGTAAAGAGCCTGCTACACAAGTATGAGAACCTGAGTTTGATCCCCAGAATCTACTTTTTAAAAAACTAAATGTGACTGCCTGCCCCTCTAACCATCTCTGGCAAGGATGGGGTACAGACACAGGAGAACCCCTAAAGCTCACTGACCAGCTAGCCTTTAGAATCTGATGAGCTCCAGGTTCAATGAGAGACCCTGTCTCAAAAATACGGTGGAGAGGGATGATGGTTGACACATGACATTGTCTCTGACTTCCATATGCACACATGTGCACACACATGTGAACTCACAACACACATGTGCACAAATGCAGAAACATGCCCAACACACATGCGCATGGTAGCTCAACAAAGGCACCGATAGAATGAATGAATGGTTGGAGAGAATCTGTCTACACCATTAAAACAAGTGGGAATTCTGATCACATCTCTCCATATTACTCAAAAAGAAATTGGAAGGAAACAGTGTGTTATTACAAGAATATACCACAACCAAGTGAGAGTGAGAGGGTAGAAGCAGAGGTCAAATACATAAGTGTCCCCCAAACTGCTCAAAATTTTAACACAGAAGAAAACCCTCAGGTGATAAATACTTTATGCTGCTATATTTCTGTAGGTTTAGAGACAAGACCACATGCAGGATGATAAGGGGAGAGAATAAGATGAAAATCAGAATTGCAAAGACAAGAAAATCAGTCACAAACCTAAGCAACCTGTGGTGGAATGCTGAGCATAATAGACACATCTGAAAACAATTACAAATATATAAGAATTTGTAATCACAGTGGGCATAGACAGAAAAAGACCAGTAGCCTCAAAACAACATGGGGAGGGGGAGGGAAGATAATAGATGGAAAGAAAAAGGAAAATGGCCAGCCTAAGGCATGTTATCATTACCAAAATAGAAAATTCAATAATAGGACAAAATATATTGAAATATATAGAAGAGACCTTCCTTGAAATAAAGTAAAACAATCTATATCCTAAAAATACACAGAATGTTCCAGTAAAAGTAATAACAATGTGAAAACGGTTAGAATCATAGTTGTTACCAAATTCTGAGTCTATAAGAGAACTCCCCAGATATTTAGTGAGAAACAAAGCAAGTCAAACCACAGACACTAGCTTCAGATTTCCCACTGCAAACTTTAAAGACTGAAGGGTCCTAGTTCCCTTCCCTGCTGTTGAGATAAGTGACCAAAAGAGAACTTGGGGAAGAAATGGTTTGTTTCAGCTTATCACCTATGATCCATCATCGAAGAAAACCTGGGAAGGGACTTCAGACAGGAGCATGGAGGGAGGGACTGAAGCAGAGGCCTCAAAGGAGTACTGCTTGCTGGCTTGCTCCCCATGGCTCCCTCAGTCTGTTTTCTTAAACAGTCCAGGGCCAACTGTGTGTGGGTAACAGCACTCACAGTGGGCTAGGCCCACCCACATTATTAATCAAGAAAATGCCCTGCAAACTTGCCCACACGTGAACAGATGAGGCAACTTCTCAATCAAGTATCCAGTTTGTATTAAACTGACAAATCTGACCAGCACAGAACTAGCTAGACCAGCCATCATCTACAGATGTTTGGGTTTAAGAAATTCTGACCCAGGACTATCTTGGCAAACTGGGATGCTGTGCAAGGATAATTAAGCAGTTATCTGTGCTATGAAACATTTAAGGTATTGGGACATTGGGGGACATTTAAACACACACACACCTTACCAGTTTTTTAAAAAATTTTCTTAAAAGTAGCCCATGAGACACTTTTTAAAGATATTAAGGTAGTTGATAGCCATAACAATAAACTATAAATTCATGGGCATGATTATTTAGTCAAGATTTTATGATGTTTGGAACATCATGGTGACCTCCCTTTGTGTCAGTCACATGATACTGACCGCTCGACCCCAACACCTTCCCCCCAGCCACTCTACAGAGTCATCAGCCAAGGGCACACATGTTTCCTGGAAGAGAAGCAGCCTTCCAGTTCTACATGGTCTTTTACAAGTTTCACATGGGTCTTGCCTGAATTCAAGCCTGACTTTAGAGATCTGGAAATTAGCTCTCTCAATTTCTTAGGGAATTTGGTGACTAAGTCCATATTAAGATTTTCATATTCTTTGAAATTATGTACCCCCTCTGCTTATCATATCTCTGTCTTATAAAAGATGCCTTTATCTTTTTAAAGTCTTTCCTAAGACAGTGATTCCTCAATCCCTTCCCTTTTAATATAGTATCTCACATGTCCCAGGTAGTCTGAGACTCACTAGGTAACAAGGATGACTTTGAAGTCTTGACTTTCCAGTCACTGCATCCCACATCCTGGTCATGTTCTACAACATTGGTTTTCTCCCAGTTGGTTTGAATTCTCCTTTGAGTGTGTTTTTCAGGACATCTACCTTATATTGTTGAATATGGTGATAAATCAAGAACCCCCACCTCCAAATCAAGAACCTTGACTCCAAAGTCAAGGAATACTTCTCAGGTTGCCCCTGGAGCAGAAAATGAGAAAAAAAAGTAAGTATATTAAAAAGCCATTACTAATTGTCAAATTTCACCTTGACCTTACAGTCATCTCCCATTGGTGATTGAAATGTGGATGGTGGAGCTACCACTGAAATGAAAGATAACAAAAGCATCAATGACAAGTCACTACACACAGCCCGCGTGGAAAGAAGCTGGCAATGGTACCTGACAGCTGAACTGGAATTCCTTGAGGATTTGGAGTGTGATCAATGACTGGATGGGCCACTGGGATTATTAGATGAGGATCGGCAATGATTTAATCAATGCTAGGTCAGAAAGGATGATCTTGAAAATTTTGTTTCCCATAGTCTAATCATGAAATAATTCATAATTTGACACCCACCCAGGGCTATAACTCAAGATAAGGTATAGCTCCCTTGTTAAGATACACAACACTAAATATTAATATTCTGCACACTGGTGTAGGAGGTCCTTCTGCCTATGTGTTGCTTTCATTGGTTGAGTAAAGAAACTGCCTTGGCCTTTTGGTAGGGCAGAACTTAAGTAGGCAGAGTAGACAGAACTGTATGCTGGGAAGAAGGGTAGAGAGAGAGCCACCATGGAGCTGCTAGGTCAGACATGCTAAATATTTCCCAGTAAGCCATGACCTCATGGTAAGCACAAATTATTAAAAATGGATTAAATCAAGATGTGAGAATTAGCCAATAAGAAGTTAGAGATAATGGGTCAGGCAGTGATTAAATGAATACAGTTTCTGTGTGATTATTTCAGGTGTAAGCTAGCAGGGTGGCCGGGATGAAAAACAGGCCCCCTCCTCGTACATCAGCACACTTTCCAACTCTGCTACTTTTAAAGAATGACCCTGTATCTTTCCTTTTCCCTAGAAAAGAGGGTCTGATGGTTGATCCCGACTGTCAGCTTGTCTGGATTTAGAATCATGTAGGGGATGTACCTCTGGGCATGTCTGTAAGAGCATGCCAAGAGATGGCCAACTGAGGGGGACAGACCTACCCACCATGTGGGAAGCACCTTCCAACTGGTGGTCGAGATATAAGAGTTGAGGAGAAAGCAGCACACATGTGCCTGAGCTCACGGCCATCTAATGGGTGGTATATCACTGCCACTCCTGCTACCGCTGTGGCATCAGCTCATCTGGCCTTCCAGTGTGGACTCTATACCAGAGACACTCCCGGAGGATCCTTGAGACTGCTGAGACGTCTAGCGTGTTGATGAGCAGCTTCCGGGACCTCTGCCTCTCTAACGTGTAGACAGCCACTGCACTTCCTAGCTCTTGTGGTGTAAACCAATAACATCAATGTTGTCATTGTCATCACCATCCCCTTTGCACACATTCTCTGTCTTTGGGGTTTTATTCCTCTACAAAATACTGCCTAATCTGTATGGTGGCAGAGAAATAATCTTTGGCCAGGAGCACACACTATCTTGTTGGCCAGATCCATCCATCAACCACCTGTGGATAGTCACCAGCATCTTAAACTCCTCAGCGTGTTCTCCCCTGGATGTCAGTGCCCATAAGAAGGTACAGCAGGATCATACAGCTGTATCTAGAAGAACTTAATGCTTCTATGGTAAGCTTTTCTTAAGCCTAGTATAGCATTTTCACACTCATTTATTTTCTCATTAAGTACTAACCAAGTTGTTGTATGTCAGAATGGCAAGATGCATTTTGGGATTAGAACTGGAAAACACTCGTTCTACTGCTGTGTTGCAGTCGCTCCTTAGCTGCTCTGTGATCTCAGGTACACAGATACAGCTGAGGTGTAGCGCAGCTTCCTATCTGATAAATGCAATCACACTTTCACAGATAGCCGGAGACAGAGCCAGAGAAGAAATGAAAAGGAGTCTCTTTGTCTACAAGTTTCTCTAAAAACGAAAGGGTTTATAATGTGGTAATGTATAGAAGGATGTTTGCTACCGTTCCCACTGTCTGCCTCCAGATTGCTCTTGGGAAGTGGGAATGGATAGGCGGGGGAAGGGCCTGGCAACTTTACCACAAGGAACAGATTTTCATTCCTTCAGCCTTCGTTAAGGACCTCCTGTATCTAGTCAGCTAGGACGGTGGCAACCGAATACCTCACACTGGGTGAATGATAAACAAGAAGACTTTATTTCTCATGGTTTTCAAGGCTTACAAGGGACCGATTTCTGTCGTCTGTGGTTGCTTCTGGCTATGTCTTTGCATAGTGGAAGGTGTGAATGAGTTCTCTGGGATCTCCCACACACAAGGACTTTACTTTCAAGACCTGCCCCCCCCCAAATACCAAAGACCACTACATTGTGGGGTTAGAACTCCAACGTGGGGATTTCAAGGGCCACAAGCGTTCAGCCTGTGCATATTGTACATATACCTAAGCACAGGGGATTCTTCCTGATGACTGCTTTGATTCTCTAAGAAAGCTAAAAGTTTAGGGAAGGGCCCAGCTGGGAAAGCAGCTAAGTCTATTAGACTGCGATAAGTACCCTGACCTAACGTGCATGGGACTCTGGGAAAAGGCTAGCTCTGACCTAGAGGGGGAGACATGCTCTTTTTAGATGTGCTGGCTGGAGGAAGGGCTGGCTCAGCAGAGTCCGAGTCTACAAGTCTGCTGTCCCAGCACAATTGTCAATGCACCTGCACCAGCCTTTCTCAAGAGTGTCAGTAAACTCCGCGGATGAAGCACTCGCCATGCAAATATGTCAACCTCAGTTTGAATCCCCAGAACCCACGCAGAAGCCAAGCTTTGGCATGTGCTTGCTATCCCAGTGCTCTTATGATGAGGCTCAGAAGCTCCAAGGCCAGCCAGTCCATGATCTAAACAAGGTGGAAGGTGAAGACCGAAACTCAAGGTTATCCTTTGACCTTCACACACATGTTGCAGCATGTTCATGCACACACACACACACACACACACACACACACACACACTCACACATACACACACAACTTGATCATTATGGCCATGGGCACAATCTCCTTTTCCGAAAGAGAGAAAGTGGAGTAGTAGTGGAGTGGCAAGTTCTTTGGGTGCTTATGAGTTTTATTCATGCAGCAAAGTAGTCTTTTACTGAGTGTCTGTCCTCTCAGTCGGTCCTACAGAGATCAGGACAGCATTAGGTAAGTCGTAGTATGCAAGCCACACTCTGCACACTCGTGGCAGGCATCATTAATTGATCACCATGATCCACAGGGAAAACAGTCCACATACAGCCTCGCCATCTTTCTCAGGCTTCAGATTGCCATTCCTAATTGACTGCAGATGAAGTCTTGTCTTTTCAGCTTTGGGGAAGGGAGGGCAGGGCTCTCCTTCACCACCACTCAACCCTCATCTAGAAAAAAAAAATCCAGTTGCAATGGACATGGGTGTGCCTGTGTGTGTAGAATGTTAGTCTGCCTATTATGGGTACTGCAGAAATAGGCCAGAGTCTATTTTTTTCTGGAAAAAAGATCACTTTCCAAG
>JAQHUG010000001.1:9778851-9795931 GCA_028555095.1 Dicrostonyx torquatus
CAGAACAGTTTCAAGACTACTGTCCTAGATGATCAAGCCTCACAGAATACGCCAGTCAGGACTTGATCATAATTCTAAATCTTCTTTTGGTCCCCATAAGATTATCAGCACCCACAATCACCAGGAAGTAGCCTAGAAAACTATGTCCACATTTCCAAAAAATGGATTATGGATGTTTGTCTTTGTTTAGATTATTGGTTACAAGTTGTTATGGATAATGGCCAGGAAAAAAGCTAAACAAAGGAGATTAGATTCAGAGTTTTTGTTTTGAAAAAGTGGGGGTGGGGTAGAGTGCTGTGGGACAATGGTCTTGTACCCTATAAAGCTACGTTACTTGTATTTTAATAAAACGCTGATTGACCAGGAGCTAGGCAGGAAGTATAAATGGGGCGACTGGGCAGGAAGTAGAGGCAGGGCGATGAGTAAAGGAGAATTCTGGGAAGAGGAAAGACTCAGTCTGCAGTCGTCACCCAGATGTAGAGGAAGCAAGATGAGAACGCCTCACTGATAAAGGTACCAAGCCACATGGCTAACACAGGCAAGAATTATGGGCTAATATAAGTTATAAGAGTTAACAAGAAGCCTGAGCTAATAGGCCAACCAGTTTGTGATCAATGTAGACCTCTGTGTGTTTTCTTTGGAACTGAATGGCTGCAGGACTAGATGGGTCAGATATCTCAGTCAACAGCCATCTACTTCCACATTGTGTTGGACTCATCTGTTAAGGCATTACCATCACCCATCACCACCAGTGTTATCATACTTATATAGTGGTTTATGCCTTATTATCTAGCTAACTACAGTGTTCTGCACCTCAACTGCATCTCCTTCCAGCTTCTGAAAGTGTTTCCATTCTATAAAGTGTTGACTCATTCCAATAAGCAGATAACCCCAGCTGTGGTGCCATCTTGGTTAACCATCCTTCTTGTCCTCAATACAAACAGACCTGTCTGTGTAAGTGCAATCTAGACACAAGACAGGTGTCTGCCCAACTTCAACAAACTGGGAATCTCTGTCCACTTTATAGCATGCACTTCTACATCTAAAAACACTTGCTGGATTCAGAAATAAAAGGTATGTGTGACAAATTTTTAAAAATATCTTATAACACTCCTGGCTTTGACCCTATTCATCTCGAGGAATTAGAAGATGGAAGTTGGCCCCTACACCAATTTTAGTCTAAATCAAAATGCATAGCAGGTATGTAATTTGCAATAATCTTGAATTTCTTGAGTTCTACTCAGCAGCTTCAAATCATATCATATCTTCAAGAACATCTTACTTCTTTATCAACCAGAAGGATAAGGAAGAAATCAGTACGTCATCAGGACAAGTTTTCTGAGAGTGCTGGGGTGAATGGGGAGCACAAACCATTCAGAATGTCTCCCAGCAGTAAGATGAAGTAAAATCAGATAACACAGACGGCATTGATGACTTTCTGGACAGCTGCCAATTCTCTTTCTTGCCAAAGGACTCAAAGCAGGGTAATAAACATTCACCTTTAGGAATAGGCTCTTCCCAGGCTCCTGAGGGTGACCCAATAACTAATTCAACAGTGGGAAAGTCCTTAGCTAACACAGCATTGGAGATAGTACCATTTGCCAGCTGCCAAAATACAATGCCGAGGAAGTGCACTTTGGTGCTTTACCTTGAAAAATATAAGAGGAAACTTTTGTAGCACAGATAGTATAGATCAAAAGCTTCAAAAAGTCAAAACTTATGAACCCCTGTAGTACTTCTAAGAATCTATATGAATAATCAAAAATCAGATAGCAGTCACAGAACTACTATCTACAGTGAATAAAAATCAATAGAAATACATGTTATGCCAGTTAAATAGTAAATGCAATATGCAGAACATTGTAATTATACTGTAAAAATATTTAACAATACAGACAAGTTTTCAAGATACAATGTTAAGGTCAGCATGGGAGCATATGCCTATACTTTCAACACTTGGTAAGTGGAGATGGCAAGATCAAGAGTTCAAGGCCAGCCTTAGGTATGTAGAGAGCTTTAGGACAGTCTGGGCTGCATAACACCCTGTCTCAAGAAAATAATAAATAAATAAATACTAATAAAATTTATTTATGGAAAATATATATATGTAGCAAAATATAGGTAAATACCATTTGATAAATATTTATTGTAAATAAAATTTTATTTTATTTACAGAGATGTACTTAAAAATGAGGCTATAGTGAATATAAAGTTATTCTTTGGACACCTTTAAATTTTCTGAATTTGAGGCAGTGAGATAGATTAGAAGGTCAAGGTACTTGCTGCCAAGTCTAGTGACCTGAGTTCAAATCTCCCCTTTTTCCACTAGGACCCACATGGTTAAAGGATAAAATGGATTCTTGAATGTTGTCTTCTGACCTTCACACACTTCCCAGATAGCATATATGCGCCTCCACACAAACGAGAAATAAATATTCTAGCTTTTATCATTCCTATTAGACAGTCACTGGCCAAGTCAAGGGTTTAGCACCCTGCTCTGGCTCACTTGTCTTTTCAACAAGGAACTTCTGACAATTGAACTTGACTCACAGGCTCATGCTGCCTCTGCAAGAGCTCAGATCACACTTCCGCAGCTGGCCACTGGGAAAAGAGAGTGAATCTAATTGTCCTGGTCCTTTCCCAGCCACCAGCACAGCTTGGAAATTAAGTCTTCCTGTTCACCCTCTTGGCCTCACATCTGGTCACAGCACACATGTGTATTTTTGAAAAATGGAATGGCTGAAGAATTCCACAGAAGCAGAAGAGAATTTTAGGCTGTGTTCTAGACACAGGACAGGTTCTTTATGTATGCGTGATAAACAAGACAATGAATGACTGGACCTAGCCATCTGTGTTCTTATCGTACCACCTTAGTTTTAAGGTGCTCCAGGAGAAATGTCCCACCTGCCAGATTTCTTTCCTACCATTTTGGGTCTCTAATGATGAGAGATATTCACCGCTAACAAGACACCCAGGAACCTGGGTTCAAGTTTGTGACCCCTTACACGTGATTCCCTTGCAGACACAACCTCCCACTGCAGGCTGCTCTCTTCAGAGGTCTTGTCCACCAGTGTAAGTGTTGAAAACATACTCTAGAAGGAGACCTGAATGCTCCCTCACACTAGGCAGGTTCGACAATGAACACACACACGCACACAAAGGAGACTTGATCAGGCATCAATAGCTCATGGGTTGGTCCTAGTTACAGTGTGTAGCTCTGGAGGGTCAGCGATGTCTCTGCCACTCATTTTCAAAGACTAAGGGGTGAGAAATGTGCAAATAGAATCTCCCAGGCAAATCTCAGCCAAATAGCTCTGATGGCATCCGTATCTGTAGACACAGTTCCTGACTTTCAGGCAGCCCTTAGCAGAAGCTTGCTGAGGGAGTAGGTATCCATTCGTTTACAGTACAATGATATTAATTAAGACCCCCCCCCCAAGAATAAGAGCATGTGTGGTGGGGATATAGTAAGGATACTTGACCTGAAGCTGCAAAATTAGCAGGGTGTCCACAACCATAGAGATCAGATGTGTCATCTCCCAAGCCTCTCATGGGCTGTGTGCTCACCTCACCCTCTCTCTGTTCCTCTGTTTGACTCTGTGTAGGGATGCCCAGGTCCAAAGTGCCATTATGTCAAATTATATCATCTCGAGTCCCTGTCTCTACTTCTGGTGCCCGCCCTGCCTCTCTCTCCCTTCTCCTTCTTTCTACTTTTCTCTTCCATCTCGGTCTCCTAGGAATCTAATGAATCCAGCTCATCTTTGGCACCTAGCAATGCTGTAAGTGGCTGGAAAGACAATAGACTAGTTAACAAAGGTGCAAGCTGCTATCTGCCCAGCAGGACCATAACCAGAATACAGGAGCAGCTGTCACCAAGAACTCAATCATTAGAGGCAGGAACTGAACCTTCAAATCTCACTTTATCCAGAAGGCAGTCAGAGAAGACGGGATTAGCATCCCTCCTCCATCTCATCACTGACCAGTAGACTATGTGGGAAATAGAAACAATGGCATTCATTGTTTGGTCAGGTGGTCAGTCTTGTCTGTGAGATCCACGGTGCTAGTATGTCTCCCCTTGTCTCCTCCTACAGCTTTTCCTCATTGCCATCTTTATCTGTGTAATGGCAGTTTCACATACACCAAAGCTGCTAGTCTCACATTTCTACTCTGTGGCCATTTGGATTATATGTAGATCAACTTAAAACAAAGAAACTTCAAAAACAATTCCAAATAAAGAACAAAAACTCTCTTCCCAGCATGTATGTATTGCGCTGTTTACACTGTATGTGCAGATTCCTTCTGACAACATGACATCTCCACATGTTATTTTAGAATATAAAGGTGCCCCCATCTGTCCCCTATCAGGACAAAGATTAAACAAGGGGCAAATGTGTGGATGTAGCATTCACCAGGCATAGAGACAGTTGGAGAGTTGTTTTTCTGTCGTTCCCTTCTGCTCAGCTGAATGAAATTTTAAGTTTGAATTTACTTTTCCTTGGAACATAATTTTTTGTCTCTAGCTTTCTGGTGCCACTTGCCACAGTTTTGATCTCATAGTACTTCCTGCCCATATCAAATTCAACTGGTATTCTTGTCTAGATGAACAACTTCTGTCACAGGGTGAGTGAGCTTTCTCAACAATGAGTTAGCGGCAAAGCTGAGATATAACAGAACCAAGATCTTCCCCCATCTAGACTGGACCACAAGGATGGTGGTCTGAATGAGGATCACCCCCAAAGGCTCATATGTTTGACTTTTTGCTCCCCAGTTTGTGAGACTGTGTGGGTAGGATTAGGTGCTGTGGCCTTGTTGGAAGAAGTGTGTCACTAGTGGTTGGTTTTGAGATTTCAAAAGCCCATGTCATTCCAGTTAGCTCTCTCTCCCTCTCTCTGCCTCAAAATTGTAGATAAGATATAAGCTCTCAGCTACTGCTTCAGCACCATGCCTGCCTGCCTGCCTGCCTGATGCCGTGCTCCATGCTATGATGGTCATCCACTCACCCTCTGAAACACTAAGCCCCAATCAAATTCTTTTATAAGTTGTGTTGGTCATGGCGTCTCTTCACAGCAATAGCACAGTAACTAAGACAATGGGTAGCTGTTTTCAACAGTGATTAAATATCAATATAGAGGAAGAGAAACTGTAACTAACCTGACATAAAAGAGCCAAATCAAAATAACCAGAATCCCTCAGTAATAGAGGTGGGAAATCTGTATCCAGGGATCGCTTCTGACAGGGTATCTGTAGATCAAGGCGAAGCCCATGGGAGAAAGTTGTTACCTGAAACACAGGAAGATAATGCATAAAATCACAAGCTGTCCGGGATCTCTTGCAATACCGTCTTCTTGAACAAAGCTAGTTGTCTCTCCTGGTATATGCCCCTGCAGTGGGAGACCCTTCCTCCTAGTACTGGTCCCCACTGAGGCTACAAAGCATCAAAACAAATCTCAAGATGACCCAGGTTACACCAGTCTGTCCTTGGCTTGATATTGCTTGCTCAGTCTTTCTCATGGGTCCCTAGGATGATCCCGCTGCAGATGCCTTGTAGCCAAAACACCTCAGATCAGCATCCTGATGTGAGACAGGTGTTTGGTGTAACCAGGGGCCAATGACATGCAAATGAAAGCAGTGAGATGCCTTCTTGCCAAACAAGTTAAAAAGATTTTTTTAAAATGATAATATCCAATAGTTCTGACTTTTGAAAAATTACTATTTTAGTTGTACAAATTTATGGGGTACAGTGTGACAATTCCATGCGCGTATATGATGTATGATGGTTAAATCAAGATAGCGAACATTTCCATCTCCTTACAAATGGTTTTATTTTTTTGCTTATTATGAAATAATGATCCATATTTATAGGGTACACTATGATATTTCAATATGTATGTATACTATGTACTGATCAAATCAAGGTAATAAATGTCTCTAACTCTTAAAAAAAAATCACAAGCTGTGCTAACAGAAATGGACCCACGCTGGAGGGTGGACTGTCCAGATCATCTACTTGGACACCCAAGTTTTCAAAATATCATCCTTTTAGGACAGAGTGATTTCTATAAGAAATTCAACAACTTAAAAGGCAATGAGTCCATGTGTCAGAGCAAATATACTAGTCATCTACTTGTATTCTGAAGGCATGCTGAGCATTCAAATGAGCCTTTACCCAACACTTTTGCCATCCAATCAACACACTGTCAATAAGAACCAGTTCAGCTTCTTTCATCCCTTTAAAAAGAAAAGCTTTCTAACAAAGAACACTACACTACACCCTAATTTTGAATTACTTATAATTATTTTAAGAGAAGTTTAATATAAAAATTATTCAATTTGGGCCTGAAAAGGTGGCTCAGCTATTAAGAGGTCTGGCTGCTCTTGCAGAGGACCCAGGTTCAGTTCTCAGTACCTGCATGGGAGCTGATAACCACTTGCAATTCCAGTTCCAGGGAGATCTAATGTCCTCTTCTGGTTGCCTCAGATAGGCATGCACATGGCACACATACATACACACCAGCAAAACTCTCACACATACATTAAAAAATTAAGTTTAAAAATCGTAAGGTTTTTAAAGACAGAGTTTGTCTTAGTCTAATAATGTAAACACTGTGGCTGGGAAAACCGGCCACTGTGATCTAGTTTTTTTACATACGTCCAAAGAAAGACACATTCATCATTCCAGTGGAGCTGCTGCCACCCAAGGGGCCAGACTAGGATTATAGATTCCTTTATAGAACAAAGACTTCAAGAAGCAAGACACGAACCTCATCACTGAAAGCAAAAAGAAGTGGATGGAACATATGCTCACTGTATCTGGTGACCTTAGAGAGCAGAGTCCATTTCTAGCAAAAAGAACATTCTCCTAGCCAAGTGACTTAGGGGGAAATCTCAGCCATTGCAATATTTCACCTACTCAACTATCTGTCTAGTACCTGACCATGTAGGAATCAGAATGCATTGGTATCATATTGCATCAGCAATATAGTTGGCAATAAAGTTGCAAAGTAAAGAATAGGGCTGGTGGTGGAACAAAGAATGTCCTTTCGTTGAAGTCTTTAGGATGCAATGTCCCAGCTGAGGTGCTTCATGGTCATGGAAGCTTCTGGATGTAATGTCCTCTAACGATGCTTTACAAAAAAGTTTTTCAATCTCAGCATTGTTGACATTTTGGCTCAGACAAGTCTTTGGTGAGGAACCATCTTTATACTATAGAATATTTAACATGATCACTACCCTCAACCCAGCAAATGTCAACAACCCAGTCCTGCAAGTGAAAAAAGAAAATGCATCTGTAGACCGTGCCAAACGGACTCTGAGTGTGGAAATTTCTGCTCATTACACAATGCTATAGCTCAGTTGATAGACCATTTGCCTAGAATGGCATCCCTTAAGAAAGAGAAATGGGTAGAAAGTATACACTCCTGCTTTTCGTAATAAATTCTGGAATGCTATTCAACTTTAGACCATGTAAGCCTCTGATGAATATGAATACTTGAAATACTGGCTTTACAGGGTATAATTAAGCAGCCAGGTAAATCTAATAGTGCCTGAAGCCAAATGAATAGAAAACCATAGTGGCATTTCATTTGTATTTTAGTAAATAAAGCTTGCCTGAATGTCAGAAAAGTAAAACAGCCACACTGGCCAGCCTTACAGTTAGGTAGCAATGGCACACACCTTTAATATCAGTAGCCACATTGGCTTGCCATAGAAACCAGGAAGTAGTGGTGTGTGCCTTTAATCACCAAACTAGAGAGAAATATAAAACAGGAGGAGACAGCTCTCAGTCTCCGTCTCATTCTGACGTTTCCTGGAGGCAGGATCACTATTTTCAGGTTGAAGTCAAGGTAAGAGCCAGTGGGTGGCTGCTTTGCTTTCTGGTCTTCAGGTTGAACCCCAATATCTGTCCCTGAGTTTTTATTAATCATGTTTCAGAAAAGAGTTGGTGTCTGTGTGTTCATGGGCATGGATTTCACACAGTTTCTTTGAATTGTCATATACAGTTTGGAAATGAGTTCATCTAGGATGATCCAAGAATGAAATTAAACAGCCTTCAACTCATTTCTGCCCATTCAGGCAAAGGCTTCAAGGATACACCTGTGAGCTTTTGACTGCGGCAGGCCCTTGGAGGTGGCTTCTGATACAGCCATCAGATCCGGAGGAAATTTCACATGATGGATGGAGATAGAGCCAGAGACCCACATTCACATCAGAGCAAGGGACTGAGCTACCAAGGTCCAGTGGAAGAGCAGAAGGAGGGAGAAGAGGAGCAAGGAAGTCAGGACCGTGAGGGACTGGCCCACCAACAGAGACAGTGTGCTTGATCTATTGGGAGCTCATCAAATCCAGCTGGACCAGGACTGAATGAGCATATGACCAAACCGGACTCACTGAATGTGGCTGCCAATGGGGAGTGACTGATAAGCCAATGATATTGGCACAGGGACCTATCTCTTCTGCATGTATTGGCCTTTTGGGAACCTATTCTATATGGATGCACACCTTCTTAGACCGAGATGGAGGGGGGAGGGCCTTGGTCTTTCCACAGGGCAGGGTACCCTGCCCCCTCTTAAGGAAGCAGGGGAAGGGCAGTGGGGTAGTGGGGGAGCGGGAGGGCATGGGACAAGGGGAGTAAATGTAAATTTTTCTTTTAACAATAAAAAAAGAAAGGAAAAAAAAAGGATACACCTGTGAGACTCGGAGTTCCAAAGTGCAGCCAACCTGAAATCTTCAGCAAGGGAACACACTTTCTCAGGGGAATAGATATCCCAACCGTCCTATGATTTCATATAACACTTACTTTCTAGATCACAAAGTTAGGAAAGAGAGTTGTCAGGAATTTGTCAACTACTTCATCCCAGAGAATCCCTGACACCCCAAACCTCAAATACTTTTATCTCCCTAGAAGGGCTCTGAAGTTTACCACAGTCACCCAAAGTTCTCCGGGGCAGAGGCAAGGACAGTGCAGATTGAGCATAGGTTATTGTACCTATCCTGTTTGGTTCAAATTCCAGTTCCATTATTCATACATATGTGATCTCTATAAAATTAATATCTCTTAACCATCATTTTGGCTTCCAAAAATATAAGAACTGAAATGTCTACATTACTCAACAGTTCTCAAGACCAAAGAGCTCATTTTAACAAAGTCCTTGGCATATAGACGGTTCTCTGGCAAATTTAGCTAATGTTATAATTATTGTCATCAGTGCAGCTACAATTAGTAATAGTTATTATTATTACTGATGCTGTTGCCAGAGGAATTCCTTTCCATCCACAGCACAGCGGCTTTGTAAAGCAGCTTCAGCTCCCTTCGTTTCATCCTGTGTGGTTCTGACCTTGCTGGAGCCACTGGTATTGCAGGAATCTATTCCAACCCAGCTTTCCCCACTGCCGCCCTCCCAGGCCCATCTCCCAGGTATGTTAAATGCTCCCTTCTGCCCACATCCTTTGATCCATCAGCAATGTCTACGAACTCTTCACTCCCCCTGTTTTAAGTATACTGTTCCCTGGGGTTCTAGGGAAGTGCATTCTTCTGACTTCCAGCGACCTCCTAAGTTTTATTATTTGTTTTTTCTTTCCAGACTTCCCTGATTTCTGAACTCCTAAAATTGTGGTGTACCAGGGACTGGGACCTTCATTACTACATTAACTGCTTATTTGTTGCTGCATCAAAACAATCGACAAGATAACTGTAGCAAGGAAGGGTCTTAATGGCTCTAGAAAATAGTCTATCCTGCCTAGCAAGGCCTGGAACCAGAACAGGGTGGCTGGGCACATGTCCACAGTGAGGAAGTAGAGTTAGCAATGATGCTAACATGCTCAGTTACTACTCCTTTTTATTTAATCTTGAACACCCACTCAAGGAATAGTACCACTTACATTCTGAATGGGTCTCCCACCTCAATTAAACTAACCCAGATAATCCCTCACTGACTAGATATTATCTAGAGATGTGTTTCCATGGCGATTCCAAGCCCATCGAGTCAACAACCAAGATTAACCATCACCATTGCCTCTTTCTCTCTCTTTCTTGCACTGCCAGTTTCATGTTATCTTGTGGATTTAGACACTCTACATACAACGCTCCCTTCACAGTGTACATCGTCAGCCACGAGACACTCTACATACAATGCTCCCTTCACAGTGTACATCATCAGCCACGAGACACTCTACATACAACGCTCCCTTCACAGTGTACATCGTCAGCCACGAGCTTCCCGCTGATTCCAGGATTCAGCATCTGGTGCCTGCTTGCCTTGTCCTGGATGTCTCGTGAATGTTGCCCATCCAGTATGCTTAAAACCAAGCTGGGCTTGTCTCTCAAGCCTTCTCCAGCCAGAAGCAAGACATAATAGCTCCAGTTGAGAGTGTCTGCATCTTCCTGTCATGGAGGTCAAAGCGTCTGGAATTATTTACGGCATATCTCTTTTTAACACAGCAAAGCTCAATCCACATGCAAAATATAACGACTTTTCATTCTGTGCAAAGAGCCCCACCTGGATTCCCCAATCCTCCAGTTGCCATCTTATACTCTACATTCATACAGTAGATGCACTTATCCTCCAAAAACACCGTCAAGTTGTGTTGTTCCACTGCTAGAATGCCTTCCAGTGGTTTCCTCCCCCAACTGAAATAAAAGCCAGTTCCTTTACAGCATGACCATGGGATTGTAAGCCAGCTACTTCCCGGATTTCATCTCCCACTTTCCACTCTTCCTTCGCTCTCTCCGGTCTCTGTGGGCTCTGTGCTATTCCCATCAGACACACTCCCACCTTGAGGCCTTTGTACCAGCTGCTCCCTCTACCTAGAATACACATCTCCAGATACACACGGACTCAATTCTAGTCTTCATTCAAATGTCAACTCTAGAGCCAATCAGGGCACTGAACACTCTGTTATAAACTATATCCTTTCTCTCTCCTACCTGTAGTAATTCTGCTCTGGTGTTTCCCCACCACACTCATCAAATTGCATCATATGATATCATTAGCTATGTGTGCGTTCTTTCTTGTCTACCATCCCCAAAGGCATGTAGGGCTCATGAAAACAGGAACCCTAAGCCATTGTGTTCTCTGACATTTCCCACCTACCTAATAGAATACACAGGAGCTATTTAATACGCATTTGCAAAAAAGAAGGGAGAAGGGGAGAAAGATGGGAAAGAGGAGAACAGGGGAAAGGCAGGGAAGATGGAGACAGTGCAGCATTTAGGTCCATTCTCAAACAACGCAGTTGCTCTCTCTGGACCTCAGTTTCCATCTTGAAATAGAAGGCAGGAGTTGAAGCAGATGACTGTGAGATCCTTGCCACTTCTGCATTTAAAGGTTCTATGTCAAGTTGAAGAAGTTCAGAAAAGATAGAAAGAACACTTGGACCTTATTATGGTGCAAAAATCTCAGGGCACGTAGGAAGACTGCTAGACTGTGAGAGAGGCCATTGTGGGGCTTTCCTGGCTGAGCCACCTCATCCCTCCTCCAAATGACACTGATCTTGGAGATGCTGGGGCATCATCCCACACCACCTCCAATGCACAGGCTACATAACCAGAGGCTTCTTCATGAGGACCCAAAACCTTTGCCAGAGACATAAGTCCCTGCCAAATTCAGAAATTATCACTCAACGTAACTTAGACTACGAGGGTCATACTTCTGCCTTGACCCTACTCCCCTGCTACCCTTTGGTTATATCACCATGGTATAATTGCCAAACTTGGTAACCCATAAACTGTGCCTACGACCTGTGCCAGCAAAGGGTCCTATGAAGGTCTCTGTTCTTGGATACAGAGTCCTTAGGACAAACACTAATGTGTCTGCTTTTCCCACATGAAGCAAATGCTGTCCTGAGAAAGGGGTACGTGCAGAGCTGAAGGAAACTCTGGGTCCTAGCCCTGTGGGAGGGACCCTTGTTCATGCTGCAGGGGCATATGGAGAACCAGCTATGAGATAGAGGTTAGCAAAATGCTATATCGACACGTGAGGGGCAGGCATGTGGTAGACGGCACTGTCCCCAGAGTCACCCAGGAAGGCAACTCTTCCAGCAATCGTGCAGCTGGTCTAGTCTTGTTTCCTTCCTTAAATCTGAGCCTCCATCTCTTCACCATACATGTAGTTTGGAAGTCAAGTCAGTGTGCCAGTGATGAGAGGAGGGGCTAGGGACATAGCTCAGTTGGTAGGGTGCCTGCTTGGTGTGCACAAAGCCCTGTTTTCGACCCCCAGCACTAGATTTGGTGGCACATGCTTGTAACCCTAGCATCCTGGATGTAGGTGCAGGTGGATCAGACATTCAAAGTCATCCCCAACTAGGTTTAGGCCAGCCTGGGCTCCCGAAAGGAAACTAAGAACATATACTTACACATTCTCTACTCCAAAAGAATGAAACATCTTTTTCCGGAGAATGCGTGGCTCATGTGCAAAGACTGACAGAACAGCTTCACCAGCCTATTCCCAAGAGGTTTCCACAAGTTAAGATTGCTATGGGCAGTGAGGATGCAGCCAATGTCTCTAACAAAGCCCTGTCACTGTCACCAATGCCCTGTGAGGACAGTTCCTGCGGCCTGGAATGCCTTTCATCTGCTTCTCTACCGAGAAAGCTCTTCCTCATCTGTCAATACCCAAAGTTTCCTCCTTAAAAACCTTCCTACCTTCCCCAGCTAGTGCACAAATACACACACACACACACACACACGTGCACATACACACACACACACATACACACATGTGCACATACACACACACATACACACACGTGCACATACACACACACATACACACACGTGCACATACACGCACACATACACACACGTGCACATACACACATACACGTGCACATACACACACACATGCACATACACACATTTTCTTCTCTGTAACTCCTCAGTACTTTCTATGTAGTTCAGTTAGTTAATCTATAAACAACTTGAAGAAAAAGGCTTATACTAAAGTGTTTAATAATAATAACATAATAAGATACATAATAAATAACCTAATGCATCTGATAATTGCAACAACTGTATAGAATTAAAATATATTTCCAGAGCAAATGCTAACACACACATACACACACACACACACACACACACACACACACACACACCGAGTCATTTTGCTTTGGTACTCAAATTGACAAATTGTATTGCTCCTGTCCTAATTGTGGGAGAAAGGGAAAGTGCTGGGATGTTTAGTCCAGCTGGCTGTGGAATAATGAAACAGCTAAGTCCTGGAGCAGATCAAAGTGCACCTTCCTTGGGCCAGCAGAGATACAATGAAGCTTGATCAACCTTGTGGCCTCAGGCCAAAGAAGCGAGATCTCTTTAGTCCCGTCTTAACAAAGAGCAAAGTATTCTCATTTCATGAAAGATACTCCTAAAGAGCAGGGTTCAGAGGATATACCCTGCAAGAGGGAGGACTGGAGGTCAGATACTCAGAATCCCATGAAAAAGCCAGGCAGGCATGGCGGCCCACCTGCAATCCCTAGCGCCAGTGGCCGGGGATCCCTGGAGCTAGCTGGCTAGCTAGACTCACTGACAGGTGAGCTCTATCATCTACAGCTTTATTTGAAATAAAATTTTCATGACCCTGCCTCAATAATACGTAAAGTAGAGATGACAGAAGATACACCTGGTCAACCTCTAGCCTGCTCCTGCGCACACACGTATGTACATAAGCATCTGCACACACACACACACATGCACAGACACACACCACCTGCCATGTAGACATCCAAAAAGAAACAATCGTGGAAATGAACAAAATCAGAGGAAGATAGTACCTGCCACCATGGCTCTAGAGTGTCGCTTATTAAACATGTCCTATTTGGTGGGACATGCAGTCTCCCTAGGACCTGCTCGATGCTGCCGGTATAGCTCAAAGGCAGACAAGACAACACTGCAGTGAAGGGACAGGCTGTGTGAATGAACTTAGTTTCTATGGGCAGTCATCTAACATTTGCAGACCCCTGCTATAAGCCAATATTTCTCAAACTATTGTGTGCATACAAGCCTGGCTGTGCTGCTGATTTGGGGTTGCTCACACAAAACTGTTTTTAAATTTAAAATGTTTATAATTTAATGTTTCCTTAAAACAAACATATGACTTACCAAGCTTGATTCCAAACTTGATAAGTCATATGTTTATATTGCTTAGCATAAGGCTAAGTTTATTTTAAGTAGGGAAAAAAGACTTCATTTAAAGAAAGATAAAATGCAAACAAGATAAAGTTATTGCAAAAAATATATAGGCAGTATTTAAATTGCCCAGGCTTTGCTAGCATATGAGCTGCAGCGACACCCCACCCGCTGCCACTGTTGGCCCTCGCATCGTCTGTCACTGCTCTCACTACCCTGAGCCAAGGGAAAGGCCACGTCAGATCTCCAGACACAACGGTAAGGGCCACACAGATCGGTTCACACGAGGAAGCTATGTTTAACTCTTCCAACTGTCGTATGACCACATCTATGGCTTTATTTGAACTAAGATTTCCATGCTGTTAAAGTTAGAGAAAAACAGGCGTCGTACTTTTCTGTCGCATTAGAGATTACTAAGTTATAGGACATTTGCTCCAAAGAGACCAGAGATGATTGTGAAAATTGCTATGAGAGGATTTGAGGGGGACAGCACTTCTTATTCTTGATTTGGCCCTAGATGTCCCCCCTAGAGATGCCATGGTTCTGAACATGCTATGTGTCAAACTGAGGGAGCAAAAACTGGCCAAAGATGTAAGATTTTCTCACTGATACTTCTGGATATTTGAGCCTTTTGACAATTTCTTCTCAGGCTCCTGCTTGGCTGTGCATAAAGATTTTGGTGCTAAAGGAGCTGAGTCTTCTTCCCTAGAGAGGGAACTCAGGTGGCCTTCTGCACATCCTCAGTGGGACCCAGAAATGTGCAGAGCAGAAGTGCCTACACTCAGAAATAAGACAGGGATTCAAACTTGTAACCCTCTTTGACACAGAGCCTGGAGAGAGAGAGAGAGAGAGAGAGAGAGAGAGAGAGAGAGAGAGAGAGAGGCAGCTAAAAGCTCTTGTTCTTTGTCCTTGCAAAGGACCTGTTTCAAGTTTCAAGCACTTACCAGAGTTGTGGTAACTCACAACTATCCTTAACTCTAGTTCCAGGGGATCTGGTGCCCTCCCATGGCCTTCTTCAGCATTGGGCATGCACGTGGAGGCAAAACACTCATACAGATAAAACACAATACATTTTTTAAAAAATGTCTTTGACATTGTATTAATTACTTTTCTATTACTGTAATAAAATGCCATGAACAAAGTAACTTATAAAAGAAATAATATCTTTGAACTTATGATTCCAGAGGGAAAAAAGTCCATGATGATGGAGCAGAGGCAGTATGTGGCAGGAACTGGATGCTGGGAGTAGATGCTGAGGGCTCACATCTTCAAATCAAAGGCACAAAACAGACAGAAAAAAAAAAAACCGAGCATATTAGGAGCATCAAAGCCTACATCCCACGACACACCTCCTCCAGCAAAGCCAAACCTAATCCTTTCCAAACAGTTCCAACTAGGGGACCAAATGTCAAACACCAGAGATTATAGGAACTATTCTCACTCAAGCCACCACACACATTTTTTGACTAGAGTTGTGGTTTTCTTGTTGCTCGGGCAACCAAGAACTGATTCCAGGATGGACTCTGTGTGCTGTCTTGAAATTGTAGTCAGAGAAGAGAGTTGCAGCATCAGTTCAGAAAAAAATTAACCCAGAATGGATAATACACCTAATAATAAAAACTATGCTTGGAAAACACTGAAAAGAAAATATAACAAAAATAGTTCTGGCATTGGGTTTCTAATAAGCAGATATATTTTTCATTGTGTTTTGTATTTGGTCTTTCCCAGGCTCCACCTTGTTTGGGAATTGTTTGTCTGGGTTATGGTGGTGGTGTTGGTGGTTGTTTTGGCATTCTGTATTTTATCTGGTAACCCTACAACAATACTGCACACTTAGAGCAAATGTCAGAAAGTGTTATCTTTATGAGAAACTTGAGCCCTTTCTGTCCCTTCACAGGAAGAGAGAAGAGAGATGTGATGAACATCCCAAACAGATGAGCACTCAAGCGATTAGCACTTCTCTTCCCAAAAAAAGAGACTTGACTTTGGATTTAGAAAGAAACTCCAGCTCTGTGCTGACAAGGTGGATCCTGGGAAAAACCAAGCACAGAACACAGAACACAGAACTCGGGTCTGCTTGTTAGAGACATGACCTCTGACCTGGTCTACAGCTACACTCTGACTATAGTTCCAAGATGGCAGAGTCTGCCCTGGAGTCAGTTCTTGGTTGCCCTTGGTGACTTCTCTAAGGTGGAGGAGACTTACATTTCTACACTCGGGAGCAGTTTCCAGACTTGCAGTTGTTCTCAATATTTGCCTAGACACCAAATGCCCAGAAGACATGAGTGCTTCTCACTATTAGATAGCAGAATTTTCTCTTGTCATGATGCCCCAGTAAAAGGAACTTAAAATTCTCCATCCCAAGGGCGGACTGAGGACCACGTGGCTTGTTTTCAGACCGCTCCTTCCTGTGGCTCCTATGAAGATGACTGACTGGCAGTGCATTGTGGGAAGGAAAGCAAAAGGCAACTGAGAATTCCTTGGACTTGACCCTAAATAACATTTCTCATCATTACTAAACAGAAATAAAATACCCAGATGTGATGTTTGTGACTGCTTTCAGGCACGATACTGGGAAAAAAAAGAAAAGAAAATGTAAAAGGGATAAAACAGATCCCTGCTGTCTGCAGTGAGGCCAATAAATATTCTGGAGTGCACGCTCGTTAAAATATAAGTAGATCCTGAGTGAATCACACGATCAATCTTTTCAAAACACTGCTGAGCTCGTGACAAAGCGAGGCACAACACTAAATAGTTTGTAAGCCCTGACCAAAATATTGACCAAGGAGAACAAAAGTCAACATTTGTTTGAAGGATAAATACCAAGGCCATCATCAAAACAGGGAAATAAATTTTGAAGCAAGGTGGGATAGAAGACCCCCACACACACATATACACGCGCACGCACACACATGCACACGCACGCATACACACACACATGCACACGCACGCACACAC
>JAQHUG010000001.1:9813906-9830853 GCA_028555095.1 Dicrostonyx torquatus
AGAGAGAGGGAGAGAAAGAGAGAGAATAGGCACTAGGTGGCTTCTAGCATGGGCACTGAGGAACACTGAGGAATAGAGTCCTAGTTACAAAAACACCCTGGGGGTGAGAGGTGAAAGATAATGAAACGAGCTTAGCCAGTGTTCTGAATGAGATGGAATGATCCAGTTGCTTTATTTCTGAGCATCTCAAATCTGGAAAGAGACTGGTACCTAGGCAGCTACAAGGCTCAGAATAGTGAGTGTACACACTTAAAACCACATAAGCATCTGATTAGAGACAGCTGGAAATCTAGCCTGTGCTTCTACTTCCCAGCTTCCATTTCTTCCAGTTCCATCCTTCAAAGTAACTAGTAGCTACAGCCTTGCTTCCCACTCTTCCAGATCACCCTCTGGCACCGGAGATGATTTTTCACTTTGAAAGTCTCAAAAAGAGTTCAGATTTTTAAATTCAGCCTTCCCACCTCCTGTCTCGGGGCCAAGGAAGCTGGCCACCTGTTCTAACTCCATTCTTATCAACTGGAGAAGAACGTAGGGAGTGATGTCAATAGAAACCACGTTTAGAAATAGGACATGGCCCTTCCTGTTAAAGAAGCCACAGTAGGCAGGGAACGGTGGGGACAGCTGGCAAGCAGAGGTGGAATCAAGAATAAAGACACAGCAAGGGCCTGCTGTCATCAGGGGCTTTTCGCCTTCCCAGGTTTCCAGCTCATTAGAGCTCATCTCTGGTGCAAGAGACAAAATAGAGAAATTAAAACCAGGCAAAGGGGTTAGGAACGATGTTCCAGTGCCAGAGGCAGAGGGGCCGGGGTTAGAAAAGACGTCCAAGGAAGCAGAAAAAGTCAGCAGGTCTGGGCGGCTAATTCTCAAGCAGAGACAGGTGGGGAACAGAAGTCACGGGACTACAAAGGTTTTACAGAAACCTTTCAGAGACCAGCGGGCAGAATTAATAGAAGGGAGAAGAAATCCCTACAAGGATCCAGGAAGAGAGAAGAAAGTTAATTACACATCCGCAAAGCAAAATCAAGGGAACACGTTTGCCTTCTGATGTGTGACCGGGACAGGTGCTGTGCGGGCACCGTAACAAGCTGGGTAGAAGACCTGCTGTCAACCCAGTTAATCCTGGCTTCATATCCTAAATGCTGGAATGCAAGCAAGGATCTGGCCATTGCTCTCCTCTGAGCAGAACTGTATTGTGAATTAATGAGGAGGAGGCAAGCCGACACCAAGGAAGCAGGGTTCTGGTCTCACATAAGAGATGAGTGACCCGGGTTACTCGCGGGTGGGTGTGGTTCCCCTGAACAAGGAGAAAGGCACGTTGAATCAGTAACTATATTTGGAACCTGGACAGGAGGTCAAAAAGAGAGCTGAAAATGACCTCAACTATGGCCAAGCGGGAAGGTGTGGAGGTAGAAGCGGAGAAAAGGTGAGGGGAGCAGAAGGTGGTCAACAAATGACCAGCGATGTCCTCAGCAGTGTGACTTACAAGCCAAGCAGGAGCAGGCTCCGTAAGTGAGTTTCCAGGTGCTAGTCTCAGCATTTGCGTTGGTATCCAGAAAGTTCCTTTAACGGATTGCTGCCATTGTACCCGCCATGTCTGCCCCCACCAAGTGATTGTCAGGGTCAGATTTCAAAACTTAGGAACTTGAGGTAAGAGGTTCACAAGTGCAAAGCCACCCTGGGCTCTACAGAACCTATCTCAAAAATATATAAAAAGACGGTGATGTGTGCAGAACAGGCTATGAAGGTCAAGGGCCTCTTCAATGGCAAGGCAGCACTATTATGGCATCATGGTTCTTCTACCTCGACCTCGTTGTGCTGGTGTGATGAGAGGAGTGACATGTCTGTGAGTCTTAATCTGAAAGGGGGAGAAAAGACAGAAATGATATTTTGGGAACAGAGGCTTAAAAAATGTCCAGGTAAATGTCCAAGCAATCTGGCCAGAACGTATGTGCAAGTTATCCAAGGCAGCAAAGTTAGACTAGCCAAGTCTCCGTTTTCTCCCACTGTCATGATGGTCGGTTTCCATTGCCGAAACAGAGCCTCCACCCCAGTTACACTCTCTACTGCTCCCTGCAGCGCAGACAAACGTCTCACACTTGCATACTCTCTTTGTAAATTAAAAAAAAAAAAAAAAAAAAACAGCGAGAGAAAACTAAAATGCCTTCTGGCTTCCATCCAACACCTTTGCCTGAAACTACCCACTGGGTTGCATAGCGAGGGCAGGAACTCGGAGTGGACAATGCACGTCTGCCCATGCACACACTAAGACATGCCTAAGCACAGTGTGCCCAACACTTGGCAACAGAGGCACTGATAGAATACAGGTCTACGCTTGTCTATAAGAAGAGTCTACTAGGTTCCCACCCCTCCGTATGAAAATAATCTTGAAATCTGTGCAAAGACACAGAAGCAATTGTGAAAACAGCATGATAAATTACAGGCCCACACATTGACTCTAAATATTATCTACCAAGGCCATATCCCCCCGCACCCACTGCCCATTGCCACCCTCCACGCTTCTTCCTTACTAGCCTGATTTCTTCAGGTTGGCAACATAGCCGACTAAAAATACATGACTTCCCAACCTCTCTTGTATTCCATGGCATGCCAGTGGCGAAGATATGAATGATGTCATCTGAGCAAGAGAGCCAAAGTCATACCTCTGCCTGGATTAAAAGGGCTGTCTTTCTGAAATGCCACTCCAACTGCCACACACCGTGCTTCCTGCTTATGACACTCTCACTGTGCCCAGAGGTCTCATAACCATCCTTTTGGCAGTGTATTGACAAGAGAACAAATGGAGAAATGTCCAATTAGGGTAGAGAATGTGAAGGAAAGGCCTGGGTTCTCGGGGCACCGCAGGCCAACTGTGCCAGCCCCACACTGCCTGCCAGCGTGCTTATTAGCTTAGGAAGACAAACTCCATATTTGAATGTTGTCTCCCAGTCAGCTTTCCTTTTGTTTTCAGCTGAGCACATTTCTAATTGGCCAGATCCATCGCAATTCCTGTGAGTCATCGACTAAGAAGACAACAGTGAAGCTGGGTTGTGGGGCAAAGAATGAGAATGAAATTCTGGAGAGACATCCCAGAGGGAGTGGTGTTCACCTTGTCCACCAGCTTTCTGATGTTAATAGAAGGGTTAATAGCATTTTAAAGGTACAAACTGGGGGCATGTGTCTTGCAGGGTACCTCAACCTACTAGCCTGGGAATATTTACCGAAGTCTCATCTGCTTCCAGCATTGCCCCCGCCTCCTTTCCTTAACACCATCCTCCAGTGATACAAAGGATCCCTCTTCCAGGGATCCTAAAATGCTTTGGCAAGGACTACAGGGACAAATGCCCTGCCCTGATCTACTGAGAACCGCCTCTAAGTCCGACTCACTCAGCATCCTAGAAAGTAATAGAATACTTGTCTGTTCAACTGGCTTTTTTTTTTAACTTGTATTGATTGTCATCCTATAAGGCCAAGAGACTGCGAGCTGAACAGCAGGAAAACGAGCTGAGTCTCTAGCGCTAATGAAATGAAGCCTCTTCAGCTGGTGAGCAACCGTCAAAGGAGGAACTCATTGGCCGAAGTGGTGAGAATAAGAGACAGCTGAGTGCTTGGGTGGACCCTGAGAGCCCACAGGAGGGAGACCTGGAGACGCTGTGAACTGATGTGACACGGCAGCTGTGACCGCCTGTGTGGAACCTGGAAGGAAATAGGAAAAGAAGGACGGGAGAATAAAAGAGGCCGGCTGGGAAGGAAATGAGGATCAGAGGGAGTGGAGAGGGGTGAGAGCGGATGGGAGGTGTGGCGGAAACCATCACGGTGCATTGGATACACATGTAGCACTACTAAAACATTAGAAGATAAAAGCCTACACACCTAAGGCACGGCAGTGCTAACTGTAGTCGTGTTACTCGAGATGACGGTTTTATTTGACTGGTAACTAGCACACATGAGTGATGGTAAGTGCTGTATACGATTCAACTGTTTTCTGTCTTTCTCCTCATGTGGTTGGTTTCCTCACATCCACAGTCAGCAAGCAGTCAAGTTTGTGGAAGTGCTGTTTTAGCATCATCCCTTATACACACATGCACGCTCTCGGGAAAAGATAAAGCAGTCAGATTCCTGGCAAAGTGCAACGGTCATTTCCTTTGCTTTGCCCTCTCAGGGCCCTACGCCATTCACTAGACTCCTCAAGGGAGTCCATACAGTAGAATCCGGTCAACCAGTCTCCTCTGTATTGTTCAAGGTTACCGAGACGTCAGAGCCATCTGTCACATATGCTGCCGAGCTTTGAAAGTGCGACTTCTGATCACTGGGCTATAAAAATGCCACTCTGCGGCGTGTGCTGCACTCAGCACTCTCGTGAATTCCACACCCTTCACTCGTTCGTCTTCACAGAACAGTGCCGTGAGTCAGAGGCTGCCATCACACTCACTCTGGAGGTGCAGAACAAGGTACGGGGTGTGAGTCGTTACCTAGCAGCAACCACAGGGAAATGTCAGATGCACAGTGCTGACCTGGGTGGCCTGCCTTCAGGACTGGAGCACGTCAATGCCATCCTCTCTCTCCTGTGAGCGCTGTGGACCCTGCTGGACTTCAGCTCCCAACCATCCAGAGTAATCTTTCTCCTCCTCAATGCTGGAGCCGGGACCTGCTCTGCTCTGTGTCCTGAAAGATGGGTAAACACTGTAGTTGAATTAGTAAATTCCTTTCTCTTTTTGGCTTCCAGCTGGAGTTGGCCAATGGAAATGACTAGAAGGGATAAGAAAGCGAGAAGAGGCGTTTGTTTTCTGCTTCCAGTCTTTCCCCCACTCTCTCCTTTCCTTACCACTCTAACCACATCCTCTTCAACAGCCTCGGCTCCTGTTGGGAAGCAAGTCTCCCATCACTTCTGCTCTTCAGGGACTCTTTCTTTCCCCTTCTGTCTTTAAGCCTAGGGACCACTACTGCCTTCTGTTGTCAACCTGTAGGTGTTTTCCGACCTTCGCTCATTCCCTGAACTCTGTCCATACCTGATTTTACTGGAAACTCTAAACACCTGAAACTGTAGCATGATTAATAAAAGCCCAGGGACTGAAACTGGGGTTCAACCTGAAGATCTGAAAAGCAAAGCAGCCAGCCACTGGCTCTTACCTTGACCTCAGTCCGAAATGGCGATCCTGCCCTAGGACTCTTAGAATGAGACTTGTCTGAAAGCTGTCTCCTCGAATCCTCTCAAGATCCGGGGTGAAAGGTGTGTACCACTACCACCTGGTTTCTGTGCCAAACTAATGTATCTACTGGGATTAAAGGTGTACGTCATTGCTGCCTGGTCTATAAGGCTGGCTAGTGTGGCTGTTTTACTTTTTCTGATCTCAGGCAAGTTGTATTTATTAAAACACAAGTGAAATGCCACTACAAAAAACATTGAAGCATGTTAGCTATTTTCTTTCAGGATCCTGGCATATACAACTGTCGTAGAACAAAGATTCCATCTTTGGTTCAGAGGAAAGGACACACCATCCTGACACCAAGCTGCATATCTAAAAAGAACATGTCATTCTCTTTTAGTTCTCCTTCCAAACAGAATGGTGGGAACTGGGGCAAAGTGCCTGCTGCAAAATCATGAGGACCTGGACCTGAGTTCAGATCCCCAGGGCCCATGTAAAAAGCATATACCTATAACCTCAGCTCTGAGAAGGGTGAGGTAGAGAAAGCAGAGATAGGTGGATCCCTGAAACTCACTGGCCAATCAGTCTAGCCAATTGGTGAGCGACAGGTTTAAGGACAGACCCTATCTCAAAAATTAAGGTGGAAAGTGACAGAGGAAGATGCCCAGTATAAACCTCTAGCCTGCACACATGCATGCAGGGGTCTGTGCACCCACACACACATGTGTACACACATTCAAACAACACAAACACACGCACACACACTCAGGGTGATAGGCTGCAGACCTTTCAAAATAATAACAGGACAAAAGTGTCAGACAGACATAACGATTATAAATGTTATCTGTACTTAATAACAAAAATTTTAATTATGTGACTAAGAAACTGACAACTTAAGGGAGATATACAGATTGCCTCTAAGATTATAGCAGTAGATTTTAACCTACCTCTTCCAAAAGTGACAGAATGAGTAGATTAAGACATTCACTAGAGATACGGAAGATTTGAAGAGCTGACCACCACCCCTCCCCAATCCCAGACATAATTGTACACACATCTCTATAGAGAACACACCTCCTTTGCCAAGCCAAAGCACCCAGTGGAAATCTGTGGTGGTAAGAAATCTGTGGTGGTAAGAAATCTGTGGAGGGCTGTGTGGATGCAGAAGACGCTGAATAGTAGGGGAACTTCTAAGATGAGAGAAGCCTCAGAAAGGGCAAGGTGTGCTCCACAAAGTCCTAAACATCACCTGCCGTGCTAGAAGTTGGCATAGTGTCTACCCTTGGGAGACAGTAGCTAGACAGTGTCACTGTGTGGAGTTTTGAGATACTGGCTCTGAAGATTCACTTAGACACTGTGCACTTCATTTTTTCAGTTCATGAGAATTCTGTAAGCTGTACCCTAATGGTCTGAATGTTTTGGAAATGCACATTATTCTTCATGAACAAATATTTTAAAAGCACAAATTGTACACTTTGATTTCAGTTCTTGCCTTATCTTTAAAATGTTTCCTATCCATTATGTTTGGCCTTGTGGGAATGGGAGGAAAACATGAGCCCACAGTTCAGTACAGCAAATCATGAAGACAATAAAATAGGTCTTCAATGAATTTAGGCTCTCCTTTTTGATTCCTGGCTAGTATCTTTGCCCTCAGGTTTTAGCTACTCTTCAAATATTCATGCCCTATGTGATTTTGAAAAAAGCAAGTCACTTTTTTCACATCAATAGAATATATATCCCCTCCCCTTGCTTTTGGGCTTAACCATGTGACTTTCTTTGGCCGATTGTATATACAAAAGAAACAGTATGCCAGTTATCCTAGCCCTTCAGAGGTCTCATAAAATTTGCTTCCCTTCTAGGGTTTTGAAGGTATTCTAGGAGCTTCTGTGCCACATTTTTTTAAATATTCATTTGTTTTTATTTTATGTGTATAAGTGTTTTTGTCTACATGTATGTATGTGCACCATATATGTGCAGTACCAACAAAGACCAGAAGATGAGGTCAGATCCCCTAGAACTGGAGTTAGAGATTGTTGCTAGCCATCGTGTAGGGTCTGGAAATTGAAGCAAAAATATCCCACAACCCACAGACAAATGTTTATTTTTATGCTGTGGAGAATGTTTTTGAGTTGTTCATTACACAGTAACTGCTAACAATACACTTACCAAAATCAAAATTCAGAAACATGTATTATGTAATATGTATTATACAAGATAAGTAAGTTGTATAATTCTGTCTGATTTCTTTAAGCTGATAGACCAATTCATATACAATGTAGCTTTTCCAGATTTTAAATAATAGTAATGACAAATACTATAGAAATAATAATCGTGGTAATAACCTTGCATGTTAACTCAGCTGGGCTGGGGGATGCTGAAACAGCTGTTAAACATCATTTCTGTGTGCTCCTCTCCTCGAAAAGATTAACAGTGGAACCAATAAGATACATTAAGATGAAGTCATCATAACTCTTCCCCTCCTTGGGCTAAGACCTCCATCTTTCCCTGGCTTCAGCATTTGCAACGCCTGTTTGTCAATCCTTCAGACTCTGACCAGAACCTAACACTGTCCAACCTGCTCTCAGGACTCAGACTCAGACTGAATATTCTAGTGTGGTGTAGGAGGATTCTGTTGTATTTCTCTGCTTTCGTTGGTTAATAAAGAAGCTGCCTTGGCCTTTTGATAGGGCAGGACTTAGATAGGCAGGGAAAAGAGAAAAAAAGGCTGGAGAAGAAAGGAAGTGAGAGATGCCATGATGCTCCCGCTGGAGATGGATGCAGGTTAGACTTTTCCGGTAAGTCACCACCTCATGGTGATACACAGATTATTAGGAATGGGTTAGTTTATGATGTGAGGGCTAGCCAAGAAGAGGCTAGAGATAATGGGCCAGGCAGTATTTAAATGAATATAATTGTCCTGTGGTTATTTCGGGCATAAGCTAGCTGGCGGCTGGGAGCCAGGCTCCGGGAGAACGGCCCCACTTCTCAGCAGCGGGACACAGCCGCCCCCCATTTACTATACTAGTGAAGCATGTTGCTCAGACAGGTCTCAGCTCCTTGCACCCTTGAGCTGTTGATGTCCTGGCCTGGAAAATGGATCTAAGCAAAACAATTAAGAAGAGCCTCTCAGTATGGACAAAACAGGGCAATTTCTCTTCACACACACCTAAAGAGGGAATTAACACTTCCCTCTTCCAGGGCTGCCATTTACTCTTCCATCTCAAAACTACTGTTGTCTGGGGGTATAAGAAACCCAGCCCACATCTGCATCAAGATGCCCTTACCTGCCCTTAGCCCAGCTGTTTCTCCTGGCTGCAGTGCCAGATAAGCCTGCCTTGGCAAACCCTGGAAGCTCTTTGACTTTAAAATCTTAAAAGTTCTCAGAAGGCTTGCGCAATGGTGGCAACAGCTAGCACATCAATAGTCTCTGGCGGAAGCGCTGTCTGCTGACATTCAGCAGCTCTTCTTGCAAAGGCTTCATTTGCATAGCAGCACTGTCGCAGCCCTGGGCCTGCAAAGAGAGTCTAGCATCTGTCAAAATAGGAACGCACTTGAGAGTACCTGACAGGAATCCCGACTTGAAATCACACCAACTTCCCACCTCCAGAGCAACCCACTTGCTCCTGTGATCAGCTAGGAAATAAAACGAACGGAGGACCTAGAATGGGGTTGACTAAGCACTAGGGCAGGGGTAGGGCTATTGTTTCATTTAATCCTTGTAACAGCCGGCAAGGTCAGTGTGTGTTGTTGGTGTTCACAAATAAGGAAGGGAGGGAGACTCAGCGAGACTGACTACTAAAAGGCTGTGGCTGATAAGCAGGAGAGCACCTTGGTGGATCTGACCCACTATGTTCTTAGAACCTGTATAAGAGCTTAAAGAAAACATTAAAATGTCACCAGTGAATGCCATACTGTCAAAAGTCCACAGTTGGTTTATCTGAATGGTAAAGACGGGAAACAAACCTGCCTCTAGAATCTACTGTCAGCTGTGCACTTTCTCTCAGCGCTAAGTGCCAAGGTCAAGGAAGGGGATGGTGAATAGACCTACTTCAGGAGAAAACAGAGTTCTCTCACTTGGGGCTGGCAGGTCTCAGCTCCAACGATGTCAACATCGTTACTACCACACAGACTGTATCTACCACACAGATAGCAGCATCATTGGGATAATTTGACTAGAAATGGGATGGACAGAGTCTCACCCCTTAGACACATCTAAACACCAAGAGCATAATCTTCCAAAGTTTCTGGGATCCTACATTTCTGGATTCCAGAACACAGGCTCCTCTGTGAAACTTGCTATGATTCCGAAATGAATTTAGGTCCCAATGAAAGTAAACTTTCAATTATTAATCACTAGCCTGCCAAGAATACCAATGACCAAATGAAGGAACAATTATATCAGATTCCAACTTGCTTAACCAATAAGCTTATCAGGATTGCTTACAAGAGTGTGGGTTAAGGGTCACTTAAAGGAGTAGGCATGAGTTAAAGACAGGTGCATCATTAAAAAGCCCAACCCAGCACTGGAGTATTCAATCACTTATAAAAGCTATAATCTTGACATTTCCATAGAACTCACAGGCAATGCAGTAAGTTGTAGTTTCTTTTATAGGAGAGTCTCCTTCCCCCAGTAGTGCTTATTGCTTATACAACCTCCGGGAGCGAGGGGTCTTGTGAATCTTGTAAGTTTCAGGGACTCTCTGATATTTGGGGGTTATTTACTTTTAGAGTCACCAAGAGCCACCTTCCAGGATGGAATGGTTTAAACTACGAGGATATTGCCACTCAGCAGTGCCTGCCAGTAGAGGGAAGGCTGTCACTTCTACATTCTAATTGATCATATTTACCAGAGGCATCAGAAAACAGATTCATGGTATATCTGTTTTCAGTCTCTCACTCAATACCCTGCGCACAAAAGTGTCAAGATGGACTTCAACTTCTGCTTCTACTTCCCATAAGGAGCATCTTACAGCTTAGTTCTAAAACACCGTCCTTGGATATAATCACTTGGATTGTGTTTACAGCCATCAAGCAGTAAGAGTACTCTAATATTTTGAGCAAGCACACAACCGCTGGGGGAAAGATGTCACATTAAAGGGTAAGATGACTGACTGTATTGAAGAGTGTAGGTGCAGATGAGTCTCCTTAATAAGACTCTTCTTAAGAGCAACACAAAGCAGCATTTGCACATCTAACTTAAAGCATTAGGTAGGTAAGTAGATAGAGATGAAATGGATACGAATAATATAGATAGATATCGATGTCATCATTGGTTTAGAAAGCCTGTTCCTGCCCTGTATGGAACAATGAATGAGCAGTTCTGTGGATCCTTAAATATAAACAAACTGCTGTAATTTTAGGAAGGGTTTTGTTTAAATTCCTTTTACAGAATTAGATCAACAGCTACCAGAAGATCACCAAGAGTTCTCAGAGCTCTACCATGGCACAAGGATGGTCTGCCATTAATTAAGCATTTTTAATGATTAGGGGAAAAGGCATGTCTACAGAATATGGCCGTACAAACCAATAGATGCACCAGGATCATTTGAGCAGAAACCATATTGACTTATTGACTTTAACAGATGGTAGAGAGCCAAGGTCAGCAAGTAGAAACATAAGTAGATATACATGCTCACTATGTTGTGAAAGCCAACTAATTGCTATGTGTGAATATTGATTTTGTAACAAAAATGCAATCTGATGAAAAATGCAAAGAATTATTTTATTAAGAACAAAAATTATGCCAAATTTATGGTTAGGCAATTCACAAAACAAGGAAACCCCAAAGCTAGCAAAGCTAATAAGGAGAGAATGTAAGTTAAATATGCTAATCAGCCACTTGATATGCATCGCATGGGTAAGCATCAGAGTCTTGTGATGCAGAGGATTGGCAAGGCTGTGCAGGCATGAAAATCACATGCACTAGGTCTGGGACTGTGGACCTGAATAGGACACTGTGAAAATAAGAGTGTATGTCCTTCCATTTCATTCCTTCAAGAAGTGCGTGTCTGAGAACAAAAGAACTAGTTATCAGAATTATGCTTTTGGAAGCAAAGAATTGGGTGTAAACGGATTTATCTATCATTGGGAAAAATGGAAAGATAAATTGCTGCCTCAAACTGTGGAATATTTACCTGGAAGCAGAAGCAATGAACTAAATGTGCATGGAACATGGCTAAATCTCTGAAAGTTAATGTTAGGTGATTAAAACAAAAATCAAAATGAAGGCTATAGTATAACACCATAGGTGTTAACCTACACATACACACACACACACACAGAGAGAGAGAGAGAGAGAGGGAGAGAAAAAGAGAGAGAGAGAGAGAGAGAGAGAGAGAGAGAGAGGCACGCGCACACGTACACACATTCACTGTGTTTTCCAAGAATGTGTGTGCACTCAAGGCAATGAGACAGATCAGAGGTAGGGTGCTGCATTTCTGTGGAACACTGGGTTAAGAGTCGGGTATTATTAGACTATTGTTAAATGCTATAAAATCACTGTCAATGATGTCTTTATTCCAACCATCTCTTTTAATGCTTATTTTCTCTTTAAATAAGTTAAGATGTTGGAGCATTGATAGCTTCTGCAAGGCCCTTCTCAGTTCTCTGCTTGCCTGGAGTGAAGGACTGTCATCAGCCACGCCCACTAGGGCTGCTTTCCTGCCTGCACCAGCTGCTTTGAACACTCCATAGGTTCCTTGAGAAAGCTGCAAGGTAACCATGGCTGTCACAGGTTGAAGACCCTCATACCCAGAGCCTGTTTGTGAATGGTAATGCTTCCAGATGTTTGCAGCTACTGGTTGGTGTCTGCTCCCCAAATTCACCACTGATGAAAGTTGAGGATTATAATAGCCGCCAAGTGCTAAGGCTATTGAAAGTTCAAGTGTAGAACAATAAGCCTTACTCCTGAATGCCAAGAGGGTCTGGCTTCTTAAGCCTGAAGCAATTGGTCTAAAGCCAATTAAAGGTCTAGCTCTCTTTACAGACTCTGAGTCATTCAGTCCAGACACTAAACCCAGGGCAGGGAAGGGCTCAGGTGTGTCTTTCAGTGCAGAGAAATCCTACCCACAGTTTCTTTCCAGGTTGAACACAAGGACCCCAGACTTGGTTGGTAACACAGATCTAATATGTTAGAGAAGCTGCCTGCAAGTAGTATAGGTTCACAGATAAAAAGTAGTCGAAAATGAGACCAGTGCATTAAAAAAAAAAAAGTAGTTGAAAATAAGACCAGTGCATAAAAAAAATAAAGGTAAAACAAGAGACGAACTGTGGTGTTAGTGTGCCCGTGACCTGAGAAGATCAATGACAACCCAAGCATCTGGAGGTCAAGTCAATAAAGTATAGGTTGCATGGAGTTGGGCAGAGTTCGTGATAGAGGGGTAATGGAGAACCGCTAGGGTCCGTGGATCACCCCACAGCACAAAGACCACCACATACGCAATCAGCAAGAGTATTGTTTATTCCAACATGCTGAGATCTGCCAGCCAGACAACAAAATGTCTGCAACCCTAAGCAGAGGTCATAGGCTCCTTTTATGGGCAGCCAGGAGGGGATTAGGTCATCCAGACCCTGATTGGATGGAACGGTGGTGCTGACTCATACAGAAACCAAAACTGAAACTAAACTGGAACTCAGGCCTAGTGAGGCCTGGGGCCAGGAAAAGCCTAGCCTTGGAACAACTGTGGCAAACCAGGAGTGGAGACTGGGGGCTTGAGCCAAAGGGCTGGGGCAAACGGGAGCGGCCGCCCAGGGTTGGAGCAGCTGACCAGCCCCTCTGTCACACTTGCCCAAGGTACCCTGCTTCACCACAGCCAGGTGCCGGCTCTGAGTTGCTTCTCACTGCCCTTGGTGCCGCAGCAGGGTGCCATCTCAGGGGCACCTGCACAGGCCTGAGAGGCCTGAGATCCCGTGGGAACACAAACCAGGAAGGTCACTGCCTCAGAAACATTGAGATTTAAAATGATAATCTCTTTTCTTGCCAAATGGATGGACCGCAAGTTTTGCTAGCTGTTCATTTCACCCTATTTCCCTACTGTGACTCTACTCAAGAGCTCCAAGCTACACCAAGGGCTCAATGGGACCTTGTACTATCTCCAACTCTCAGAAGAAAAAGTGAGCAACACAAATAACTATTATGTCACAGATGCCCTGTATTTGCACCACATCTTAATATAGAATAAAATCCTTTGCTAAGGACAGACAGGAGAAATGAAACCCGGGCTAGGGCTATGGAGAAAGCAGCCCACTGGCCTCAGTGGCAGCCTGTCACCCCACCTCTGCAGCCAGAGTTGAGGACTGTTGATCACTGAGGCTCTCTGGTTCCCATGTTATCCCTCGAATAGGCTGAGAAATTACAGGAAAAAAAAAAATCAGAAAAGAAACAAATCCTCGGGAATATAATTGAATAATTGAAGATATTATCTTCCCCAATCACCAGACTGCAAGGCTCCTGCTTTTTTGCTCTTGCTAACAATCAAATGAGCCAGCAGAGCTATAAATCAGCAGTGTCTCACTCGCTTCCAACAAGCAATTCATAAAACCCTCAACAGGTTATAAGCAATATTTTTTAGCACATGAAGTAAAATAACAATGGGAGGGATTTAGCTGATGTGTGCGAAGATAAACAAATGGTGTGTTTAAAGATAAGTCACCTGGGGCTGTTGGGGTGACTCCATGAGTGAAGGTGACAGCTGCCAAGCCTGGTGACCGAAGGAGAGATCTGGTCCCCAAAACTTGTCCTCAGACCTCTACAAATGCACTATCATACACATATACAGACAGAGGCAGGGGCCAAATAAATGTATCAAAATGTAAAAAACGAAGTAGCTGGAGGGCAACCTATTAAGTATAAAACTTGTGGTGGGACACACCTTTAATCCCAGCAGTCAGGTGAATTTGAAAGTTCGAGGCCGGCTTGGTCTACAGAGCTAGGACAACCAAGGCTACACAGAGAAACCCTATCTTAAAAGAAAAGAGAGAGAGAGGAAGGGAGGAAGGAAGGAAGGAAACTTAAATCCTTGTTAGCATCCACATTCTTATTTAAAATAAAGCTGCAGGTATTCATGAAAATTTATGACACACAGTTGTATGGCAGCCAAAAGAAAATCTCATCACTATGGACGGAACATTTGCAAATATCACACAAGAGTTTCTCAGGCAACACACACACATATGTTAAAAATGAGACCTGGAGTTACACTAAATTTTATTAAATGGGAACCCAGTGTCATTGGCTTAAAGTACTGTGAAATAAATATTTTAAGAACTATTAAGGTTTCTGAGATGAAGAAGAGGGAGGGGGCAGAAGGTAAATAATTTCTAAACTGAGTGTGGTGTGGATGATGCCTATGATAAGCACTTGAAAGGCAGAGGGGAGAGAGGATTATAAATTTGAATTTATCTTGAAGTACAAAAGAAGGCCCAAAATATAGAGCAGATAGGGACTGTGGGTCGCAAGCCCTTTCGGGGCAAACAAACTTTTCACAGGGTTTGCCTAAGACTGTTGGAAAATGCAGATATTTACATTACAATTTAGAACTAGCAAAAATTACAGTTATGAAGTAGCAGCGAAAATAACTTTATGGTTGGGGTCAGTGAGACATGAGGAGCTATATTAACAGGTCACAGCATCGGGAAGGTTGGGATCACTTATCCAAAGCTTCAGGGAACCTTGATGACATCATTTGGGGTGAAGTAATATGTATATATGTACATTGTGTGTGTAGGCCAAAGGTCAAGAATCTTTTTTTTTCATATAAGGGTGTCTCTGAAGTGATGAACAGGTAAGAGTAAGCCATAAATAGAAAGGGTTGTCCTTCTTCCTCTGCCTTACAATTTGCAGTTAGCTATTATCATTTTTATTGTTGTTTTTCTTTTTTAATGGTTTTAATGAAGTAAACCAGGTTAACTACTCCCCCCTGTTCCTCCTCTCTCCATTCTGCCCTCTCCGATGACCCCCATGCTCCCAATTTATTCAGGAGATTTTATCTTTTACTTCACCTTCCTATGTAGACCCATGTATGTATGAATGTGTGTGTGTATATGTATGTATGTAGGGAGGGAGAGAGAGAGAGATACTATGGATCCTATGTAGATCCATCTTAGGGTCCTCTCTGTTGTCTAGTTTCTCTGGTGTTGTGTGCTGTAGGCTGGTTTTTTTGTTGTTGTTGTTGTTGTACGTTCCAAGCATTTCTATGTATATAATAACCAGCCTATCATCAACCTAGCCTCTGTATCCTGGTTCCCACCCCAACCAGCTCTGTGACCTCAGCACACAGCATAGTTTCTTTGAAATTTCATTTCCTCACATTATAAAATGTGTTTTCCTATCACTATCACACCCACCTCATAAGGTAGGATGAACGAGAGAATATGCATGGACACTACCAAACAGAATCCAAGCATTTAATAAAACTTCTATAAATATGAGTTGCTTTTCTTTCCTTCTTGCCTTCTGTGTAATATTTGATAACAGTTTTGTCATGCTGACAATGAGTCCTCTTCTACCAAGGATTTGTATCTAATTCCTAAGAAGCATTAGTATTGTATAGCAGCGATTCACCTGGTGCAGGCCTGTCAGGATGCATCCTTCCATCTTGTTTGTCAGTCCTCTGGCTGATCTATGACTCACAGCTTCTCGGGAAGACCCGTTTCGGTCATGGCCTTCTGAAAGTGCTAGTGTACAGAAAGACTAGTGTTTTGTTTTCATCTTCATTTAAGATTAAAAAAAAAACCTTCTGGCTCAAGGCAGCAGCAGGCTTGTAAAACTGCCTCCAAGATCCATTACTAGGTTGCTGGAGAGTTGCCACCCAGGAACATAAGACCTCCCTCATGGCTTCTGCCTTGGCAGTACCTGGAATGCTACAGTTTCCCTGACTGTGGAGTTAATGCCTGCCTTGCCAGGAGAACAAGGGGGAACTAAGATGTCTGGAATGAGAATGGGAATTTGGGGCCCTGACAAAACTTGTGGCTTAGACTTGACATTGCTGTGGGACAGTCTTTCTGTACACTGTGGATGTGTACTCTTCTCATTGGTTAGGCAGCCAGGCAAGAGACACAGAGGACCCTGGGAAGAAGGAGACAAAGTCAGGGGAGATGACAGCCATCCACTAGGAAGCAGGATGTGTAGAAAATGAAGTAACAAGCCATGAGCTACATGACAAAGCTTAGATAAGACATATGGGTTAATTTAAATGTAAGCATTGGGTAGTAACAAGCCTAAGCTACCAACCAGGCAGTTACAATTAACATAAGTCTCTGCGTGTTTATTTTGGAGTCTGTGGTACTGACAAAAACTCCACCTATATGACATGATCCTGTGTGTTTCTCTTTACCCATCTTTGACATATGCTAACAAGTTCTAGTCATTGTCTCTTCTCAATAGTTTTGGATCAGGACAGGAGCTGGGATCTTGGCTGTAGTCTTCATCTATACAAGCAGCTCAATGCTACCTATCCAAGGAGATTACATAGTCAAGGCCACAGTCTCTGGGTGTGTCTTAGGTGCTTCTCGCTCTTACTCTCTAGGCTACAACCCATCTGCCTCTTTGTTGATGTCTGCTTGAGACCATCTCAACCCAATCTACTTTTCATAAAAGCTAATGTTTCCCACCAGTTTTTCTTTCCTACTTGTAAACAATTGGTCAACACTCTAGATTCCCAAGAAGAAATGGGGATCAACTATTATTCACTTGAAATACAACTGCCCTGTTGAATAATGTTTACGATATTTGGTTTATCAACTCTACTATGAGAATTCAGTTTGATGAGAGAGAAACATATATAACCATATGACAGCATACAAA
>JAQHUG010000001.1:9860238-9887781 GCA_028555095.1 Dicrostonyx torquatus
GGAGCCACTGCCAGAGTCAGACATGCCAAAACTTTGCTGGTAAACTACTGCCATGTGGTGATACACAGATTAATAGAAATAGGTTAGATTAATATGCAAGAGATTAGCCAATAAGAAGTTAGAGCTATTGGGCCAAGAAGTGATTTAATTAATACAGTTTCTGTGGGGTTATTTCAGGTCTAAGCTAGCCAGGAAGCCGGGAACCAACAAGCGGCTCCCTTCTCCTACAAATGTCCATGTCTTTCTACACTCTTCCTGAGCCTGGAATGTTTTGATCTATGCATTACAGGAAAATCAGTATTCTCAGAGTTCAGGGGTCAGATCCAGTGCTTATAGGTAGCTCTGCTTCTCTCCAGGTACCCACCAGCTCTTCTGCAAAAGGTCTAAGCCACATGGATGAGACAGCCAACATTGACACTAAAGAGATGAGCTATCTCCATCTCTCTAGCCTGCTGAAATCCAAAAATGTAGCCCTTGATTGTGTAACAAGGAGTAGGGACACATCCAACAGAATCCAATAAGCTGTAGACTCATAAGAGAGTCTATAATGGCAGTGGTTTCAAAGCACTTTTTGAGTCATTTTCTTATACAATAATAAACAAACAGCAAATCTTAGAAATTCCCACTTAAAAACTAAATTGAAGATGTGGGGAATGGAGACTAGCAATCTACAGGTGGGAGAAGATTCAAATGGTTACTATAGTATGTAGTTTGGGAGCACTTATTCTTATTTCAAATGTGTATGCCCTGTAATTCAGCAATTTTACTTCCAAGTGCCTAATCTAAGGTATCAACCATACATGTTCCAAAAAACAGATACAAATAGACTTATCTCAGATGTTTTAAGAAAAAAGATTATCCATCAATAAAAGAATGTTCACGTATCTAATATAGAATATTTCTTACCTGCTAAAAGAATAAGATATATTTACTGAACCTGATAGAAGAAAAAGTGGGAAATAATCTTGAGCACATTGACACAGGAGGCAACTTCCTGAATAAAACACCAATAACACAGGCACTAAGTTAGACAATTAATAAATGGGACCCCATGAAACTGAAAAGTTTCTGTAAGGCAAAGGGCACCATTAATAGAATCTACAAGGACCCCAACTTGGACTTCTAGGAGTAGCAGATACATAGTCTGATCTGGCCATCTCCTGTGGCCAGATTAGTTCCTAGCCCAACTGTCATCAAAGAGGTTTCATCCAGCAACTGATGGAAACAGATGCAGACAGACCCACAGCCAGACGTTAGGCAGAGTTCAGGGAATCCTGCAGAGAGAGAGAGAAAGAATTGTAGGAGCCAAATGGGTCAAGGATACCACAAGAAAACCTACAGAATCGACTAACCAGGGCTCCCAGAGACTGACCCAACAACCAGACAGCCTGCAAGGGACTGCCCTAAGTCCTCTGCATATATGAGACAGTTGTGTAGCTTGGTTTCTTGTGGGACTCCTAACAATGGGAGCAGGGGCTATCTCCAAATCTTTTACAGGCCTTTGGAAGCCTACTCCTCATACTGGGTTGCCTTGCTGAACCTTAATACATGGGGTGGTGCTTAGTCTTGACATGCCTTATTTTGTTGATATCCATGGGAGGGGGAGAGCTGCCCTTGCCTAAACAGAAATGGAGGAGGTGTGGATTGAGCAGTGGGAACAGCGGGGGTGGAGGAAGGGACTGGAAGGATAGAAGGGAAGGGAAAAACTGTGGCCAGGATAATCTCTAGTATTAAAATAATTAATTTGAAAAATAAAAATAAACTAATAATCTAAAAAAGAACAAGATATATTCTAGTTTCGCTCTGTTGCTGTGTGTGATCACCTTAGACCACTTTGGGGAGGTGATGGTTTGCTTGGCTTACATGTTCAAGTTACAGTCATTGAGAGAACTAGGGCAAAGTCTTGGGGACAGGAACTGTGAAGGAATGCTGCTTGCTGCCTAGCTCGCCGCTATCACTTCCAGCTTGAGATCATCTGTCGGAGGAATGGAGTTTACCACAGTGGAATCAAGACAATAACCTACAGACCTATAGCTTTAGGACCCTACATAGCACAAACACATCTCCCATCTACTACTAAGTGAGAATAATAAAAAGTGATACTACAGTGTGTGGAGTAATAGCAAACATGGGCATAACAATTCACGTAAGGATAGATCCTGTACTATACAATTGCTTATATGTCTGAATGTGTTGACAGTCTGAAGGCGTTAACTGCATTTATATTCATGATAGAATTGGATATGTTGTAATAAGTAACTCTGAAGCTTTGACCATTTAGCATGAGAGTCTATTTCGTCGTCTTAGTAAATGCGATAGGGGTCAAGTGGCTTTCTTATGTGGTTCCCCTCCAGAGCAGCTTGGCGATCCGGTTTGCCTCCATCGCAGAGTTTCACAATGTGGCACTTGTGGCCTTTAGCCTGCTCACACCCGGGAGAAGAGCTGTGGAGCGGGCCCATTGGCTTTTAACTAACGTAGCCTAGGCATGGCAACACATCGTTAGTGCTCACCGTGAACTGGCTGGAATGATTCACAAGGTGCAGTCTTGTTTTGCGACATTTACATAATTTTAATTATTTCCCATCATCACAGATAATACTACACCGTGTCTGCATGTAATAAGTCGAAAATCTCCTAATCCACTATCTCGCTTTGAGCTCACAACAATCGTGTGTGAAAGGCAAGCTAGCTGCAAGCCTCACTGTTGAACAAAGAGAAGAAATTACAGCACAGAAACTCTCGACCAGAATTCCGTGGCTATCAAACAGCTGAGATTCAAATGAACTCCGTGGTGCTTAGGTCTGGTTCCCTTGGGATAAAACTGCCAGTTACCTTCCTTCCCCACAGCATGTCTTTTGAGCTAGCCTCAGTATGAGAGGATGAAAGGAATTTAGCCAGAGAATAGATAAGGGCTTTTAGGACATGAAAGAAATAACTGTTTCAAGAATCTGGGTCAGAGTGATTTTGAAAAAAAAAAAAAGTGTTTGCTTCTGTGTCTGTCTCCTTGGCTAGAACATCACAGTGTTCTAAACACAATGGGCCATATCCCCCCACCCCCCTGCAGTCCCAGTCTCTGCCACAGGACCTAGCCGTGAGCACTAGACAAGTATTTATTGGATGGCTAAATGCATGAACAGATGGATGGAGACAAAGATATGCTTTCTAGATCTGGACTGATAAAAATCATTGCTTTTTTTTTTTTAACCCTGACTACATCTAGACCCATTCTACTCAAACTTACTTTCTGAAGCAGCCAATATTAGAATTGCCAAGAACTGAAAACACAAAGAACCTCAGGCCTCACTTAAGACATATACTACATTAAAGATATTTATTTTTTTAAGATCTCAAGATGGCCCAATAGGATTTGAAAGTCTGGGCAAGTACAGATGCACTGTCCGGAATCACCTCTCTAATTGTACAGACAGAGCAGCTCTGCAGATCACTGACAGTCTCCAAGATGCCCGAAGACTTGGGTAGAAACCAGCCCTGAATCATGGTCCTACCCGCAAGGGGATCTGATGCTTGTCTGTGTCAGAGCCTCTTCTCAGCATCAAAGAACACAACAAATTGAGTCTGTTTAAATCAGATGCATTTAGTGTCTGTGTGTGGGTAGGATGGCAGGATGGGATCTTTAATGACAAAAGGAATACATTAGTAAACCTGTGGAAATTTTAGGAGCTACAGGATCAGAAGCAGCATCTCAGTGCCACATGTAAATCTTCCTTTTTCGTGTCCTAGTGTCACCTCCCATCTTCCAAGGCTGCTCTAGTTTTCCATCATTTCATAATGCCATGCAGAGCACAACAGGACACAAAAACACCTGGAATATATACCACGTCCCGAAACTAGTGCTGATACTACAAACTAATACTTCTCCAACATTTTTGCAGAGGTAATTTCCTTTAACTCCTATATAAATGCAGGCTGGGATTATTCACATATCACAGGCAAAGAAATCTAAGTTCAAAAACTGTTATGAGCTTGTCTAAGTCACTTTGGAGCTTCAGAATCTCAGCATCTAGAATCCCAAGGTGGACTGACATGAACCCTCTTAAACTGGCTCAGGTGGCCAATACACATCATGGGCTGCAATATCCACTTTTGCCAGCGGAGGGAGGATGATGCAATGGGGGCAGAGGTCAGCTGGCTCTAGTGTCTGGGCCCATTCGAAAATACTGACAGAAGTTATCCTAGACGAGCCCAGTTCTAAACCTCTTGCCCTTTCTCCAGTCACACATGCAGCCCCAGGGCCCTGAAAGTTTATCTCTCCGAAGATAGCTCTTCTCCAGCCATGGGGAGATGGATGCTGCCCAGCAGCAACCACGTGACTGCAGACACCAACGCATCACCACGTGCATGGCATTTTGCTGGGAAACTGGGAGTCTCTACTGGTGTCCCGTGAGTCTAGCTACAAGGCTTTCCCAATACTGGATGGATCCCTTGCAGCCCAGTACCCAGGATAGGTGCAGGCAAGAGGTGTTCATGAATAGAAAGACATGGAAATCAAGCTGCTTTGTTCCCCCAAGTGGACAATAACTGCTTAAATCAAAGGCTAGAAGAGGCATAGCTTTGTAAGATTTGTCAAAGTCAAGGAACCAATGATATAAGAGGGTCAAGCCATGGCTGGTAAGGTGCCAGGAATTAGCACCTGGATCTAATGCATTCCTTTCTGGTTTGTGAGGTTACCTTTGATGTGTTTAAACCCAGTTAGTTGATTCCTCTTTTTATTTTTTATTTTTATTTTATTTATTGTGTATACTGTATTCTGCCTACATGCATGCCTGCAGGCCAGAAGAGGGCACCAGGTTTCATTACAGATGTTTGTAAGCCACCATGTGGTTGCTGGGAATTGAACTCAGGACCTTTAGATGAGCAGGCAGTGCTCTTAACCACTGAGCCATCTCTCCAGCCCCCTGCTTCCTCTTTTTAAACACTGGGATTATTTTTCCCCATGTTCTTTTCCAGTCACATGACTATGACAATGCTTACTCACATGACACAGGCCTGAAAACCCCTATTTCCAATTCTGATCTCACTTCTGAGTTAAGAACGTGTATATTGGGCAGCTCACTCAACTTTTCTACTGTGTGTGTGTGTGTGTGTGTGTGTGTGTGTGTGTGTGTGCGTGTGTGCCACGCATGTGCAGGTGCTGATGGAGGACAGAAGGTGTTGGATCCTCAGAAGCTGGAGTTACAGGTATCTGGGAGCTGCCCAATAGGGGGTAACTTGGAACTGAACTCGGTACTCTAGAGGAGCAGCAAGCGCTCTTAACCACAGAGCCATCTCTCCGGCCTTTCCTTGACATTTTTAACTGGATTTTAACAGACATCTCCACCTTAATTTGTGTAATATGAACATGAACTCCATCTAATCTTCTACCTAAACTTGCTGCATGTTCATCTTTCTGTAGTTCGATAAATATACAACCTTTTACTAGTTTGCTCGATTCAAAGCAACCAGTAACATGTAATGCTCCTTTTCTTTATGACCTCACATCCAATCTGCTAGCATGTTCCACAGCCCATAATGTTAAAATGTGCCATATCAATCTAGATACCATTCTCACTGCTGCGCCTCCTGAGTCAACCTCTTTGTTTCCTCTCTTGCGACCCATTTCCTAACACCCAGGTTGATCTTTAGAATCATGCATCAGGCCATGTCACGGCTCTAGTCCAAACTTTTTGAAAATTTGCCAAAGTGCTTGGAACAAATCCAAATGTGGAGTTGTGGCTCATAAGGCCCTTCGCTGAGCCAGTGCCTGCCTGCCTGCCTGTTTAACTTTATCTTCTATCATGCTTCCTTTCTCTGATTCAAACAAAGAGATCCTTTCCTGAGTACCTAGAATATGCCACCTTGATTCCATAGTAGGGCTTTATTCCTGCCTTGCAAATGCCATCTAAGTACATGAACACACCTGGGTTCCAATAAAGATTTATTTACAAAAAACAGATCATCAGCTGAACTGGACCCATGGCCCGTGGTTTGCCAGTCTGTCATCTAGATGAGCACTTGGCTATAGGGAGTGTTCAGTAAATATTTATTGAGTGCATGAAAGAATGACAACACAGAACAATAATGGGAGGAAGCACTAGATAAAATGGAAGGGAAAAAACAAATATCAGCAGGGTGTCTCTTATACACATCTAGCAATAGATGATTATTAGCAGAGCCTTATTGCCTCTTTAAAACAGCTAAAAGTTAGTGTTTCAGTCCCTCTGAAAATTACCAAAGAACTGAAAACATGCTGTGTACTAAAATCAGATGGGTCGGCTAGACCCTACGGCATTAGAATAGTCTTGAGAGCCAAGCAAAAGACCCTTTCTGTGCTTGGATCAGAGTATTCATAGGGTGGCCTGTTTCATCTCAGGATAAGCAAATGATGCACTTGTTACAGCAGCATAAAAGGCTTGTTGAGGGAAAGCTATCTCCCGGCTACAAACTCTGAGTGGAGAAGTAGCATTCTCTCCCCTTTAAGAGTCAGTCTAGCTGGACCAGCCAATCCCCTGACCAAGCGACTGCTGCTCAGAAAGTTGGGGGCCCTTTATACCATGCTGTAAGAGGTAATAATTAGTATCCCTTTGATGAGATAACATACTTTTCTTTCTCAGAATTTGTCTCCTACCACAGTCCCTACGAACCACCATGAGGTTCTGAGTCGGTCTGCCTTTCTGATTGTAGCGTTTCCTTTTTCTTCTCCTTTGTCTCTATCATTCGGACATTGGCCAGAGCCAAAGTGTGCTTTCTCTGGTAATTGGGGCTTCCATAACTTCTTCTCTAGAGCGTCTCCTCCTCCCCACTATTTAACTGCCTGTTTGAGGTGCAGCTTACCTCTATGCCAGCTTAATTAAGGACATGGTTTTCCTCCTCCTCCTCTTCTCCATCTCCCTCCTCCTGGAGCTGCTGAGATTTACAGTGAGGGTCTCTAATTAAATGGTTCTTGAGCTTCCTTTTGAATCTGTTCTCAAATTCTTTATTAATGAGACTAAGAAGCCCTAAAGGGGACTCCAATCTCCCCTTTAGCCAGTGCAATTTGGACGAGACTCCCAAAAATTTCTGGCAACACACTATTTCTAAAAGATTTTGGCGTATGCCCACTGTCGATGCTTTCCTCTGATTCTACCACCCTTCCAGTTACATTCTTAGTAGTCCCCACCAAGTTATCCTTTATAAGTGATTTTTAATAAAACCTGTGTTTAGAATATAATAATATATTAATATTATGGCCCTTGCAAAGATGGGATTACTCAATTGTCAAAAAAAAAAACTTGTAGAGACAGTAGGAGATTGGGGTTTGTGGGAAAGAAAAGTCCAGTTTTAAATGTGGTAAATCCCAAAGTTCTGGATAAGGGGAAGGATAGGGACCGTCTCCAAGGGTAATTGTTCATCCTGGCCCACCTAAGAGTAACAACATTTACAAGATTCCCCTCTATAAGCCACAATAATTGGCGGAGTCATTGTTGCCAGGATCACCGTTGTGGCCCCATCAGCTCACAGAGAGAAGAATTTAGGATGACTTCTCCAGGAACATAGTTATATACTTGCTACCTGCTGAGATCGCATGAGGCTCCGAACTCCAGGCATCTCAACGTTTAAGAAGACATTTGTGGTCACCTTGCCACCACTTAGGGGAAAAAAATTCAAGAAGTAGGGGACTTTTGAGTTAAAGGCAAATGGTCTCAATAAAATCTCTTGGGAGCCCATTTTATACAGAAGGTGGGGGTGCACTCCTACCCACTAGCTGGGAAAGAAGACACAATCCATAATGGGAATCTTCTCCTCTCTGACTATGGGTGATTTTGGAGTTTTACACACACACACACACACATACACACACACACACGCACACGCACACGCACAGAGAGAGAGAGAGAAGCAAAGCAAGTTTCCCTCATGCTTTTTGAATTATGATTTCTGAGGGGGAAATGGGTAAGGAGCACAAACATTCCCTTTACAAAGTTCTAGTCTTCCGGAAGTCTCTGAGTTCAAATCAAATCACATTTCAGGAACTCTGTAAAATCTCAGGCTATCTTTTTTACTAAATTGATGATGAGCACCATCTACTGGGCATTACCCAAACTCTGTCTTAGGGATACTTTCATAAAGTTTGCAAAGAAATTCAGGGTCCCTGTTACACAATGGTTCTTTGGTATATTTAAGGAATATTTTGGTAATCTGGCAGCATCTTGGGTTCATCTAAAATTATTGTCTTAGTTTTTTTTATAGAGTTAAAGGCTTCTGGGGAAGCAGGTGGAGAATGAAGGCCCAGAGAGCAGCTTTATTAAATGGCTATAATTTAAGGGTAGCAATCTTACCGGCTGAGGCGTTTCTATGCAACCTCTCCTGCTCGTCCCACTGTTTTCAACTGGCTGGACGCAAGGTCCAGTCCCTAGGGGACAATTCTCAATAAATGGTAATTCCAGAATCCTCATTTATTGTTTTGTAAAACAGACTTATAGTTCCTCCTAAAATAATGTCCTCTGCATTAATTTATCCTCTAGTGACAAAACAATATGAAAGATATTAAGTCTGAATTAATTCCTCACTATGGTCATCATCACCTGGCTAAAGCCATTAATATGCATTTGTGTGTGTGTGTGTGTGTGTGTGTGTGTGTGTGTGTGAAACCAGTGTAGGTGGCCTTTCAAAGCTGACCACATTCCACTCTGGTTATACTCTCTGACTGAAAATGCCACAGTTCTATGATGTAAACCAAATGTCTGTTTCTGGGTTTCCTTACCTCAGAGCTAAGCATATCCTTCCTGCCTGTGAGGTGCGGAGGGTTTTGCACAGTCACTCCTGTCCTGCTCATGAATCCTTTATGACACTATTAGTCTCTGGGGTGATGTCTAAAGTCAAAAGAAAATCTGACTCACACAGAAGACTGTTCATATGGAACAATAGCCACAGAAGTGTCCTTCTGAGGGAGGGTGGAATTGTTTGCTAGGAGTGGGACAGCAATACAGTGCGAAGAGCCTGTTTGAGTTCCACCGTGCTCGGGTGCCAGAGGGACAACTTTGCACAGATCTACATTTTAGAATCTTCATTTCTTATGCTGTAAAATGGGATAGTATTGCCTCACCATATGATATTTAAGGTCTTGTTTGAGTTGTCTGGTGTACACTGAGCATAAATCACTCTGCATCTTGTTCTCTTCTTTATAAGACTGTTGTGAACAGGTGTTAGAGGCCCGCCCAGGATGCCTCATTGGAACTCTGAGGTTACCTTTGCTATTTCACTCCAGGAAGATCTGCAGCGGGACTACTGAGTCAGTTCCTAAAGCATGCACAAACTCTCTGCAAGCTAGTATCACCCAAGAAAACAACCACTTCAATGTAGGAGTCTAGCAATAAACAGGAAGGCTTATAATCAAGCACAGTTTTGCATGCTTTTAAGGTATTCAACCACATTCATCAAGGGACTTGCCTAAACAGCCAGATGCTGTCCTAACAAATCAACTCACCTGATCCTCCTGCAGCATGTATTCTAATTGGTCTTAATAATATAATCACAGAACTAGATATTAGTGGGTGAAAGACCAGAGAAGCAGAGGAGCCAGTCACTAGTTGTGACCTCTACAAAAGTCCTTAGATAGAATTGGGGTATTCTGGTCTCTACAAGTCCTCAGGTTGAATGTCTGAGCTCCTGTCTCTTCCCAACTTATATTCCTCTCTCTCTCTCTCTCTGCCCAGCCATACCCCTTTCTGCCTCCATCTCCCTCATGTTGAGATTAAAGGCATGTGACTCCCAAATACTGGGATTAAAGGTGTGAGCCACTACCACCTAGCTCTGTTTCTCTTTGAGATTGGATCAATCTAATGTGGCCTTGAATTTACAGGGGTCCATCTGCCTCCTGAGTGGTGGGATTAAAGGTGTGTGTCACTACTGCTTGACATCTATGGCTAACTAGTGACTAGCTCCACACTCTGATCTTTAGGCAAGCTTTATTTGTGATATCCCAAACAAAATATCACCGCACCTTCCCAAAGTTAAAGGAGAAAGGTTTGTTTCCACCAATTGTTTCCCTTCTCTTTACTCATAAATCATAACTTCAGAGAACATTGATTTAAAGGTTTAAATCAGTAAACTCCCAAAGTCTACCTAGCATATAGGAAACATTTGCAAATAGCCTTAGCTTTTCTGTATGTTTGGGGGTTTTGTTTGTTGGTTGGTTGGCTGGTTTTTCGAGACAGTTTCTCAGTAGCTATGGAGCCAGTCCTGGAACTCATTCCGTAGACCAGGTTGGCCTCAAATTCACAGAGATCTGCCTGCCTCTGCTTCCAGAATGCTGGGATTAAAGGCACATGCCATCACCATTGCCTGGCTAGTCTTAGTTTTCACTATCAACATATTGAAATTTCAGTGTCAGCAAGAAACTCTATTGTTGTTCATTCACTGATTTATAAAATACTTACTGAATGCCTAACTTGAGCCAGGCATGAATGAGACAGTTAAAGTTCCCTGTGCTCACTGTGCTTCTCATTCTAATGAGAAGATAATAAATGTGCCATGGGAAATATTAACAACACAGGTCCCTAAAGTCTGTACTCTTAGGTCCTCTGTGATAATGCTGTTTGAAATCTGAATTATAACACAGAGCCATGAAAACATTTGGGGAGAAACCATCAGACAAAAGAGATCAAAAGCTCCTAAGGTAGGAACCAGATAGACTTGCCTAAAAAGCCAAAGCAATGGTACTGTGGTGGAGGTAGTAAGGTCAGAAAAGCTGTGTGTAAGTAAGAATCCCTTAACAAAGTAGGTCTGGGTGGGACCGGAGAGTCTTCATCTCTAACAAACTCCCATGAGACATTGATGCTGATGGTCCATGGGGTCCACTTTGATTGGCAAGGATACGGAACTTTGTATGTCATGCAGAAGAGAATTTCCCACTAGCTACAGTCGAAAAACCATGCTTATCTGATGCTCTTCTGACCCGCAAAGCCCTTCACGGCGACTTAAAGGTCACAGCTCTTTGATATTTCCATACACCTCACAAAGCTTAGTGCTTAGTAGACGCACTGTGAATGCCTGGATTAAAAGATAAGAACAATCAGCTAGGCCCTGCTTTGTGGATTCCTGAAGTTTAAACTAAAGATAATGAAATAAGAAATGGGGAGTAAATGGAAAGAGATGCACAGGCCTTGAGTCTGGTATCTGTGGCTTCCCATCTTACACTAGCTTCTAAAAGGACTTTCAGCAAATGGCCTAGTTCTCTGAGCACTCTGTTTCATTTAAAAAATAGTATTAATAACTATTTCATTAGGGGAGATATGAAAATCACATATGTTATGTTTTCATAAGCACTCAATAAATGTTCTGGAGTAGGAGGGTCTTCTGTATTTCTGTGCTTTGATTGGTTAAATAAAGACTCCGCCTGGCTTGTAAGATAGGTCAGCCCTTAAGTGGGCAGAGTAGACAGAAAGGAAGTTCTGGGAAGAGAGAAGGAAGAGAGCCAGATGCCACGAGCCACCGTCGCAGATGGATGCAGGTTAGACCTTTTCCGGTATGTCACCACGTGGTGACTTACAGACTTTTATAATGGGTTAGTTTATGAGGTGAGGGCTAGTCAAGAAGAGGATGGTGATGATGGGCCAGGCAGAGTTTAAATGAATACAGTCTCATGTGATTATTTTGGGCATAAGCAAGCAACCAGTGGCTGAGCGGGCCAGCGGCTGGGGAACACAACCCGCACCTCTCCCTCAATTACAACAGTTCATTTTCTTTTCCTCTACCTCAAATCCACTTCGTTGTCAACAACATGGTATTTAAATCTGAAAGTTTTCCAATTATCAACTAGTATATAAATAATGAAACAAACTGTATGACCACAAAATGGAATACTGCTCGGCAATATACAAGAGAAAACTGTTGACAAACACAACAGCAGGGAAAATCAAGATCGGTTATTTTTCTCAGTGTTGAGACAAGACAGTTGACAAAGGCAGCTGAAGGAAGGGTGTAGCCCATCATAACAGAGAAGCCATGGCAGTGAGAGCTTGAGGCAACTGGACATACTGCATCTTCCATTAGAAGCCAGAAAGATATGAATGTTGACCCTCCATCCGTTGTTTTCATTTTTATTAGTGGGATACATTCACAGTGTATCTACTCCTGCACCGTGAAAGATTGCTGGCCACATTTAGGCTAGGTCTTTATACCTCAAATAACTTGATCTAGAAATGCCCTCACAGACATTCCCAGAAGTTTCTCTCTTAAGTGGTTCTAGATCCTGTTGAGTTGACATTAAATACTGGCCATCACAACGCCATCCCTTCTCAGGTTGATCACATAAACACATCAGTTTTCACCATAACCTTTCACCTCCATCTCCATAGACTCATGGCCATTTCCCAATGCAAAATACACCCAGACCAGCTTCACAAGTTAGCACCGTCTTTAACGATTCCAGCCGTGCTCAAAAGTGTAAGGAGAGCTGGGGAGATGGCTCCGTGAGTAAGTGCTCAATACACAAGCCAGACAACCTGAGTTTGGCTCTGCAGAATGCATATAAAAGCCAGATGCAGAAACATGGTGTCTGTAATCTGACCGTTCCTATGGTCAAATAGAGGTAGGGACAGGAGAATCTCCAGAGGTCCACAGGCCAGTGAGTCAGTTAGCTTGACTCCACAGCAGTGAACAAGACACTGTCCCCAACAAAGTGGAAATCAAGGACCAGCCCCCAAGGTTGTTCTCTTACCTACATTACAAGTGTGGCATGTATGTGCCTACACTCACACATATGAACACACACATCGTCCACAGATGATTAAAGAAATCATGTCTATACAAAAAAGTTTAAGTACAGAATGTCTGCTGAGACTCATGAAATTTCTTAATTATGAGTCCTTATAACATTAAAGTAGAAATGATATACTTCCAGCATACAAAAATCACAGTGTGAATGTTGTCATTCTAAAAGATTATAGGTGGATACGTTGGATAATGTTTTTCTTCTTTGTGTCTCTAAAGATTGAACCCAGGGCCAAGACATATCAGATTGTTCAGGCTGGATATGGAAATTGTAGCGCATGGTAATTTTATCTCCATAAAAAGCTGTTAGGAATAAAAAGTGTATAGTCAATTTGAATTCAAATGGCCCTGAAGGCCCAGGACCCTGCACTGTATGTGGCTTTGGGCAAGGCACTCCTCCACCCTAAGAATCTGTCTCCTCATACATAACATGGTTAGAGTAACAGCTGCCTGCTTTTTATTGTAAGAGTTCTTGTGTGCCACTGGCAGGAAGAGCATATTAATTCCAAACCAAATTCCTTCTCCAAGCAAAGTACAGGGATTTCACACCTGTGCATATTCATCTAGGGAAGTCGCTCCTTAGAGCTGGTGATTGTGGGGGCTAAATGAGAGCATTTGCATAAATCATTTGGACAATACCTGGTTCCTGGGAAGTATGCAATAAATATCTGATACCATACCACTAAAAACTTCAGGGAGCATTGTATAGCACGTCAATTTCCAAATCAGAAATACAAAGGCAGCATCCACATAAAGTAGGTGATTGTTCCCCTAACCTTGGTCATACCTTTTGATACTGTGACGACTCTCACAACTAGGCTCAAGCTCTTGTTTCATGTATAACTAGACAGTCTTTTGTTAAGCCTTTGCCAACTGTGAGCTGCACACAGTCTGAGAGAGGCTGGACAAGCATGGAAAGGAAAAAAATGAGGTCAACATGGTCATTGGAAACCGATACAACTAAACATTGCTGGGGACAGAAGACCCTCTGGATAAAGACTTGGGAACAGGATGACCCTGTCTTGGAATAATGTGAAGGGCTTAAGAGAAGAATGAAAGGCGGGAAGGAGAAGACTGCCATATTGCACACCAAAACACTTCACTCCTAAGTTGCACAATTCCTTCTTTACGCATAAATGGAATTTTCAGATTTTCTGTGGCCATAATAAAATAATCCACTAGATGAAGAAATCATTTTAAAATAGTTGTGCATGTGCTGGTGAATCTTGATTGCCAACTTAATGGGATTTGAAGTCACCTGGAAGATAGAGCTCTGGGCATGTCTGTGAGGAATTTTTCAGAAAGGTTCAACCGAAGAGAGGAAACCCACCCGAACTGTGGGCAGCACCATTTCCTAGATGAAGGTCCTGGGCTGACTGAAAAAGGAGAAGCAAGCTAAGTATGAGCAGCTGTTTCGCTCTGTTTCTTGGATGAAGATACAATGTGGGCCTCAAGCTTCTGTCCTCATGACTCCCCACCATGATGGATTATGGTGGTTTGATTGAGAATGGTCCCTGTAGGCTCATAAATTTGAATGCTTAGTCACCAGGGAGTGGAACAGTTTGGGAAGGATTAGGAGGTGCAACCTTTGTTGGAAGAGGTCTATTGGAAGAGGTGTGTCACTGCGAGTGGGCTTCGAGGTTTCAAAAGCCCAGGACTGGCCCAGGGTCACTCTCTTCACCTGCTGACTGTGAATTATGATGTAAACTCTCAGGCACTGGTCCAGCACCATGCCTGTCTGCTTCCCACCAAGATGATCTTGGATGGACCCTCTGAAACTGTAAGCAAGCCCCCAGTGAAATGCTTCCTTTATATGTTTACTTGGGTGTGCGCCTCTAACAGCGATAGAACAGTGACCAAGACATTAACTCACCCTCAAGCCAACCAGAGTTGCAACAGCGATAGAACAGTGATTAAGACATTAACTCACCCTCAAGCCAACCAGAGTTGCAAGTTTTTCTGTTAAGTAAAAGTGTTGGAGTAGATAGTCCTATGTGACCATGGCATTTTTCAAACCTGGTTGGTTAACTTCAGTCTCAAGGGATTGATTTCTCTGTGAAGAAAGATGGCAAGAACCCAGCAGCTGAGACATTTGAGGCAAGAGATCCAAATTCATTGGGAAATCCTTACCCATTAACCTTGGCCATCACATATCCTCTTCTACTTCATTCCAATCCCATTGTTCAAGGAACCAGAGTGCCAAAAATATTATCTCATCCCTTCTCAATCTTTAATATTTTTAAAAGCAGCTGACATCACAGGGAAAACCTGAGAACAAGATTTAATGAAATCAAACGTGTGCCTTCCTTCTCCATCACGTAGGGATGTTATAATGCTTTATTTTTATTTTTATTTTTAAAAAAATCTTCAGACCAAAAGAAATCTGTAAAAAGTGCTTGCAATGGCCATCCTTGGGTGTCAACTTGAATACTTCTGGAATTAATTAAAACCCAAATGATTGGGCACACCTGTGAGGAGTTGTTTTCTTAATTAAATCATTTGAAGTGGGAAGACCCACTTTTAATCCAGTTCTTTGAGGTGAGAAGACCACCTTTAATCTGGGCCACATCTTCTGCTGGCAGGCTACATAAATTACATGGAAGAAGGGAGCTTGCTTTCTTTGCCTGCTTGCTCTCGCTCTCAATAGCAAATCCAGTCCCTTACTAGCATTAGAGCCTACTTCCTCAGGAGTCTGTCATGCACTGAAGACCAGCTAGACATCCAGCCTCATGGACTGAACAGCTACTGGATTCTTGGACCTTCTGTTGGAAGACAGTCATTGCTATCTGGCTAGCTGGACCACAGCCATTCTAATAAATCCCGTGTGTGTGTGTGTGTGTGTGTGTGTGTGTGTGTGTGTGTGCGTGTGTTAATTCTATAAGTTCTGTTCCTCTAGAGAACCCTGACTAATACAATGTCAATATTCTAAAACATGATTTTATTAATTAAATTTGTTTTTCAGATAATTTTGCACATGTGCACAATAAACACCAATCATTCTCACTCCTGCTTCTCCAATACCCCCGTCAACCCTCCCTCATACCCACAAATCTCTCTTATGTCCATGATTATTTCTCTTGTTTTATAAACTACTGAGATTAACCAGGGCTGCCTGTGTGACCATGGATTTAGAACACTATGTTGGAGCCTGGTGAGCCCAGCTGTTTGCATGCAACTAAAGACAGTGGTCCCTCTCTTCCAGAGTCTTTCAGTAGCCAGTAGTTCAGAGGTGACGAATAGGAGCCTTGAGTTTCTCCACCTTCCATGACTTACCATTGATATGTTCTGGGAAGAGAGAAGGAAGTGGGCCAGTCATCATGAGGCTCCCGCCGCAGACGGATGTACCTTAGAATCGTCCGATAAGATCACCACTTCGTGGTGACACACAGACTTTTATAATGGGTTAGTTTAGATGTGAGAGCTAGCCAAGAAAAGGCTGGAGATAATGGGACAGACAGAGTTTAAATGAATACAGTTCTCATGTGATTATTTCGGGCGTAAACAAGCAACCAGCGGCTGAGCGGGCCAGCGGCTGGGGGCCAGGGGAGCTGGGTGCTGGGAACACACAATCCCACACCTCTCCCCTATTTACAACAGGAATGGTGCTTTGCAGCCCTTCATTCTATCTCCTGGCTCTCAGACATTTCCCAACCCCTCTTCTAAAACGTTTCCTGGGTCTTAAAGGACGTGGTATACAGGTCCTGTTTGGGGCTGTGCCCCCAGCCATTGTTATTCTCTGCATCTTGGAAGCTGTGAATCTCATCTAAAGATATATATCTTGACAGAATTGTTCTTCTGTGAAAGCTTATACATAAGCAGAAACTATTTCACTGAAGGACAGGTTCTGAGACAGGCACAGTATCACATGATTATCATCCCAGCACCATGGATGCAGAAGAATCAGAAGTTCAAGGTTATCCTTGACTACACGGCAAGTTCGGGACCAGCTCCGATAACCTGAGACACTGCTGTGAAAATGGAGGAGAAAGAGACAATGATGACAAAGACAGAGATGAAGACCAAGAAGAAGGGCTGCTCCATCTAAAAGACTGGTTCTCCTCCCCACTCCACAGGAGACCAGGAACTTTCAGAAATGAGGACAAAAGCAAAAGTTTCTCTGCCCTCAGACCCATACCCAAAGAGAATCTCTTTTTAGCCTGGTTGGCCCTCAATCAGAGAGGGTTTGTGTCATTTGCTTCCTTAGCCTGATGTTTCTTAAGATTTGAAAGGTTAAATAGAGCAAAGACTTCAGAACTGACGGGAATCCACAGTGTGGTTCAGGGAGCTTTTGGCAGCAGCAGATCTCCTGATTATTAAGAGGTTAAATTGTGTGTGCCAGAGGTAGACATTTAATGGACCAAATTATATGTGTGTTTTTCTGATCCGCAGGTCTACAGAGCAGGCAAAGGAGCAGGTGCTGCTTACGGAAAACACAGGCTCTTTTAGTATCATCTCTGCTCTTTCCCAGCCAAGGGCACCCATAATTACTGCTCCTAAGCTGAACCTTCAACCCCACTGTGCCACACATACACACACCCGCTGCTGCAAATTGTATTGGCAATTAATTTGTCAGGAAAATGCTAGGGGATGTGAACACTGGTAATTTTATACCATAGATATTCAAATTAAGCCTCCAGCCTAAGTATTTTTGGTGTCAACTTGTAGAATTGTTACAGAAGAAACACAACCTTCTCTTGCTAGCTCCCAAGGAGGACAATAAGGAATGCCACAATGTGGCTATAACAGCCTGACTCCATCTGTAAGCTTGGCTTGGGGACATTAAGAACAGAAACACTAATTATGGGTGACACTCCTTGTGTTCCTCCTCTAGTGAAAGGGGATACATTGGTTGCTTTTTTCTGTATCATTCCTGAAATGCTCAGAATCTTTTTAATGGAAAACAACTGTATCAGCTACTGATGACCTCTGGATCCCAAGCCAATATCACATGATAATTTCCCAGAGTCGCTATGCAGGAGTGCATGGGTGATGGAAAGATCCTGGACCAAATGGTAGCTATGAGAGGTTCTCATGACCAGAGTGTCTGACAGCATCGGCAGACAGTCCCCCAAACCATCTCAGTACGCCTCTGGAACACAGAAGACTCATTAAAGAGAAAGGCATTATTTCGATTTCATTTTGTCACCGTGGTAAAATACCCTGGGAAAAGGTAACTTAAGGGAGAAAAGGGTTATTTTTAGATCACAGTTCCCAGTTACAGTCCATCATTGCAGACAGGACTAGACAGAAACTTTGACCAGGTAGCTGTACCCACAGTCAAGAGCAGAGGGAAAAGGAATGAGGGCATGTATTGAGCTGGGCTAGTAGGCCAGCAAGCCTAGGAGATGCTCCTGTCTCTGCCTCCCTGGCACTGAGATTCCAGGTGCATGTCACCATGCCTAGCTTTTATACACGGGTCCCAGGGATCAAATTCACTCATGCGGGAGCAACAACTGACTGAGCCCATACTCACAGGTTAACTCTTTAGTATATGATCCAAACGGAGTGCACAAAGTCAATTGCATAAGCATGGTGGCATTGTTATTAGAAAAAATGGAAGTCATGGATACCTAAGTTTACGCTCCATACAAAATGCAACCAGTTCTCAAAGCAATGAATAAGAAACATGAGAAACATAGTCTAGAAGAGGGAGTTAGTTTTTAAGACAGTAAGAAGCAATGAATAAGAAACATGAGAAACATAGTTTAGAAGAGGGAGTTAGTTTTTAAGACAGGATCTCACTATATATCCCTGGCTGGCCTGGGAATAACTATGTAGACCATGCTGGCCTTGAACTCACAGCAATCCTCCTGCCTCTGCTTTATTACAGAAATGAATCACAACATTCACCCTGAAGAAACTATTTTTTTAAAAAAAAATTCATACTCCTAGTGACTAACTCCATTCTATTAAGTCAGACTCTCTGCAGAGGAGACTCAAGAAATGGCATTTTTAGTTAAGTTCGGTGGGTGATTCTGTGCCTCCTAAAGACTGAGAACAACTGCCGAAACAGATATTATGAAATGAATATTAATTGCACAGTGCTGTATCTAAATAAGATCCAAGAAGTTAGTACAGAGTGTGCAGGACACAAACCTTGGGCAGGTGAATCTTGTCCTCAGAGAACATGAATTGCTAACACATTATTCCCAAGGGAGGGTTTGCCCCCACACTGAGATGTGAGGGGATGTAACTTGAGGAGCACGGAGAACTGTTTTGTTTTTTTCTTATTTCCCCTCTCTATTTGGCACAAACATCATTAACATAACCTCTATCGTTGCTGCTTCATTTTATTCTTTTTTTCATATGCAGACATCACTTCTGACATACGCTGGCAGTCGAGGATGACACTTCACCTCTGATCAGCTATTATAGCAACTCGTTTGGCCCTGGAGGCATGATGAGAGACATAGAACTCGGGGTTCTTACACTCTAGTGCAGTAGGAAGGTCTGAGGACAACATCAATGGACTGGCATGAACACTGTGCTGAGAGATTTCCTGACCCATGTCCACCTGAAGGGGAAGAGACGGGATTTATCCTGGAAGCATGGAGACACAGTAGCTGGTGTTTGCTGTCCTTGCTCAGAGAAATTCTGTATTTGCATTGGAAATTCTTCCCAGGTCACACAGCACCCAAAACAGAGAATTGTGGGAACCTCTCTTCTTCCATATACCACGTTTAATATACGAGAAGCTGGTGCAGAAAGGATAAATCCCCCAAAGATGCATGCGTACTTGCTGATGCAGACCAACAGCAGAAACATTGATTTCCTCCCCATCCAGCTCCCTTGCACAGCATAGAAACATCTCGCAATTAGACAATTCGCTTCAACTTGAGCCATATCTGTTACACAGCTTCTGGAAAAAAACATCAGGAAAAATCCACTCAATGCCAAGTCAGCGGACAAATGTCCTGTGCAGCAGGCTGAGACTCCCACCCTCCCCACAACAAAGTTGACATACAAACCATCCAGGAAATACTCCAGAAGAGACCAGTTCCCACAAGACAGTTAATGACCAGCTCCACTCCTCGAGACAGACACCTTTCCAGGAAATGTGTAGGCAAGGACAGTTTTCTGAGACAACATCTGCTCTGTGAAACAAAACAGACACAACACAATGAATGCAGCACTCATGCTGTGTTTTCCTGCCTGGAAGGCCCACTGCTGAGGGATGGAGACCACCACTAACCCTGTGGGGTTATGGATTCTCCTCTCACGGAGTCAACAGTGAGATGAGTGGCTTCCTCCTAATGAACTTTCACACTAAGGTGACCCCAATTTCTGGATGTCGCACTTAGATGCAATGTCAGCACTGTAGACAAGCCAGCTTGGAAAGAAAATTATCAGTTAGGCATCTTTGTTATCTTGAAACCACTAAGTCAGCCACTTTTATATGTCTTTTCTATCTTTTCAGTAGTCCTGAGTAGCTTTCTTTAAAGGGGAAGGGAGATGGAGAGAGAGAGGAAGGAGGAGGAGGAGAAGGAGAGGAAGAGGAAGAGGAAGAAGAAGAAGAAGAAGAAGAAGAAGAAGAAGAAGAAGAAGAAGAAGAAGAAGAAGAAGAAGAAGAAGAAGAAGAAGAAGAAGAAGAAGAAGAAGAAGAAGAAACAACCTCATATAGAACAGACCATCTTTCTTGTTTCTAGGACCATGTGCCATTGGTTCCCATACAGACACTGGTGCCCTATATAAGAAGTCTAATCCAGACCTAGAGAGATGGCTTAGGGGTTAAGAGTTTTCATTGCTCTCACAAAGAACCTGTGTTCCATGTCTAGCATCTACATGATAGTTTACGACTTTCATAACTATAGTTCCAGGGACCTGTCACCTCTTCTGACCTCAGCAGATACCATGCATGCACATAGTGCACATACATACATGCAAGCAAAATAGTCGCACATAAAATAAATCTTTTTAAATTAAAAAAAAATGTCTTCGTCTGACTCACCCTAGAACGCGGGCATTACAGGTGACTCACAGAGAGCAAGAACTGAGGCCTGAGGCTAATGACACAGACAGCCTGGGCCTGCATCTGCCTCTTGGATACTTGGCAACAGAAGATGGGGGTTGATAAAGAGGCAGCTCCTTTATCACAGCTAAAGCAGGCCATGTCCAGTTAACCATAAGAATATAGGGTGAGACGAGAGGGGCAGGAAACTGGCCAGAACCTTCTGCTAGATTAGTGGGCAGACTCCGTCAGCAGTGCAGGTGCTAGCTTATTTGGGGATTTTGTGGAAACTAGAAAAAAAAAAAGTGCCTGCTCAAAATATTTTGCCGCCATCTACTGGGATGTTGTCAAAATAACTCATAGCACGTAGAGTTACAGCATAGGCTGCCAGTGAATGCTGCCTCCTGCAGGTGTCCCCTGTTGCTGCGTACCCCCACACAGGAGAAAGCCCTGGAAGGAAATCAATCCTGGCGGGTAAAGAGGGAAATTCCAAGACTGAGCAAGCCAAGGTGCAGGCAGAGCTTACTCTACACCATGGCCAACATGTAAACCAGAGGAGGACTAAGTAGACAAAGCAATCCGGTGGGGACCCAGTTGCAGAGGCCAGTGGGACGTGGTCCCTGGAGCAAGGTTGATCGTACACCCAGCTGTGAAGGGAGACAGAAGGAGCTCAGCTCAAGCCCAAGCTCTGAGCAGACTGAGGAAGCAGGGCAGGCTCACTCACAGAATCAGGTGCAGATCTCCAGAAGGTGACTTTACATCTCAGCGAGTGGGGAAGAAGATGGGGCTCCAGGTAGAATCACCCGGTCTCAGCTGTCAGGAGTACAAAACTACAAAGCTGGGGGTTGTGACAGGATTCAGTAATAGACAGTAACTGGGTTTCTACCACTAGTTAGCTGGAAGCTACGATAAGTGAAGAAGGCTAAGGATTAAATAATGGTTATAGGGCCATGCTTGTGATTTACATCAGAGATTCATGGACTGAATTTAAAAAAAAAAAAACAAAACAAAACAAAAAACCTCCAACACACCTTTTAGGTGCTATGTAAACTCATTAAAAATATCAATAAATTTTTGTGAGTACCTTCTATGTATCTACTCCTGTACTAAGCAGTGGAGAGCCATCAATGAACTAGAAACAGTCCATGCCTGCAAAAGGCTAGTCACAAACAAATAATTAGTTACAACCAGGGGTAGAACAGTGGACTATATGTGTTTTGGTGTTTGGTTTTTTTGAAGCAAGGTCTCATGTAGTCCAGGGATCAAACTTACTATGTATGTACCTGAGAATGACCTTGAATTCTGCTCTTCTGCCTCCCCATCCCAAGTGTTGGATTTACAAGTGCTTGCTACCACACGTGCCCCTTAACACCATGAACTATCAAAGAAGAAGAAGGGCACTGAACTCAGTCTTGGGGAATGTAGAAATGGGTCCCAGAAGAAATGATAACTAAGGTAAAACCTGAAAAGCATGAAGTTGCCCTTCTCAGAAGACTTGGGGCAGGAGGACACACCAAGCTGTCCACACATGGCTACTGAGTGCTTGAAATGTGACCATGACATTGGAGATAATAAATAAAAAATTTTATGGTGTTGTGGTTTGAACCTAGGGCTAGCAAGTACTCTACCACTGAGCTACATCCTCAACCCTAATTTTACCTTTTATTTAAAAACATGGTCTCACTAAGTTGCCCACATTGGCCTTGAACTAACGTTGTTCCTCCAAATAGTATTATAACATGTGATCCTCCTCCTTCAGCCTCCCTTGTGTTGAGGTTACAGACCTTCATCACCTGGTCTAGCTGAGAAACTATAAGTAATTATATTTAATTTTAATTCACTTAAAATTTAAAGCTGAAAGAACACAATTTTTCCTTTAAATAAAACTTTATTTTTTGAAGAGTTATATTACACTTTAGCCAGGTTATTGCCCACAATTACATTGCATGTACCTTTGCTTTTTATAAGACTTTATAGACTACACATATGGCTTTCATTCTATTTTATATTCTAGACCAGAGAGACAGTCACGAGGCTAGAAAAGTGAAGTGGAGTACCCATTAGACTGCTGGGAGGGACGCCTGCTCACCTGCTACTTGCTCTTGCCTGGAAACATTAAGGCAAATTGATCTTGGGAGAGCCTAAGTGGCAAAGAAAACAACTCAGGTCTAACACAAATGAAAGCAGAATGACTTTATGAAGAATGAGTAACATGTGCTTAGGCACAGGAGACGCAGGACCTTTTAAAGGAACACCTCATAATCTGGCTCGGATGCTGCTCACCTGCATCACCTCCATCAGCGTGCATTAGGCAGTAATTAACGAAAAGATGCTGATTTAAACCCAAGAGCATTCGCTGTTTGCTTAGTAAGCCTGTGGGGAGGAGGCCATGGCTGGTTCAGCAGCTCAGACATGTCTTCAAGGAGCAAGCCATGGCTACTTTTCCTACCACCAACCTAAGAATTTTGTTTGTTTCCTGAACCTTGTTACCATGAAGATTCCAAGGAGGCAGCAGGAGCTGGGAGCGCCAGTTAGAATATTCCTTTACACCATGAGCAGTGATTTTTACCCTTAGCTCTCAGGGAGGCAAAAAAAGGAAACTAGAAAGCCATGACATTTACATTGGTCACAGGCATCCTGGTACTGTCAGAAATGTCCACAAGGGCCAAGGGAAGGCAGCTCAGTGCCAACCACACACACCAACCCTGTGATATTTATTTCATGATCCTTAAATATCCCGCTGCCTTTTAGCAAGGAATTGGCTAAAAGGTTCTTGTTTAAATGGGAACGCAGGTGATTCTCATAGTTGTATGTGAGGACAGAAAGAAGTGCAAGCTCCTGCCAGAACAGCTCATAGTAACCCATAATAATCTGTAGCAACCCATAGTAATCCATAGTAACCCAAAGGCAATTCCCATGGAATTCATCTTTCTCACCTAGGAAAAGTGATATCATCTCAGAGAAAGGGACAGTGTAAGATTCACGATGACTATGAAATTTGTTGTACTGAGAAAGTAATTTTTCGTATTTCAATTTCAAATTGGCCAGCATTCTTAAGTCAAGAACAAGCTATTTTTCAAATTTCTCCAAGAAATAAAGACCACTAATCTTACCAGATACACTTGATATTCAAGACAACTCTCTACAGGCAAATAAGCTAATAAAAGCTACAACATCAAGACTTTGTAGAAGCAACAGAGCTGGTCACTGAAGAAATAGGATCTTCACGTGACTGTCATGGGGAGATTAAAGTGTGCTTTGTGTTTCCTCACGGGATCGCTGTGAAACTTCATGTGAGATAGTCTTGCCCCTGGGTGAAGCCATAGTTCACCCTCTGCGAGGACATGCTGCGCCCATCACTGAGAGGAAATATCCATTCGCAAATCAAATTACACCTGGGAGTTAGGAGCACCTGTGGCCCTTTCTTTTCTAATGATGTTTATTTAGTTGGATGTCTGAAGGTAGGTGTTGGCCATACAAAAGCAAAGAGTGCTATCTGCTACCCATCCTCTGTTCACAGCCTAATGAGAAAGACAGGAAAACAGATGCCTGCCATGCATAGTCCGCTAGACTTATTAATGAAGCAGTGGTGGTGTAGGAGGTGCTTTTGCATTTTGTGTTGTTTTCATTGGTTAAATAAAGAAAATGCCTTAGCCTTTTGGTAGGGCAGGACTTACATAGGCGGGGAAAAGAGAACAGAATGCTGGGAAGGAGACAGAGACGGGGAGCCGCCGCCATGAAATTGCCAGAGTCAGACACATTGAATCTTTCCTGGTAAGCCATGACTTGTGGTGACACACAGACTATTAGAAATGGGTTGAATCAAGATGTAAGAGTTAGCCAAGAAGAGGCTAGAACTAATGGGCCAGGCAGAGTTTAAATGAATACAGTTTCTGTGTAATTATTTCGAGTTAAGCTAGCTAGGACCAAAAGCAGGCCTGTGGCTGGGAGCTGGGCAGCGGGACACAGCCCACTGCTCCTCATTACTACACAGTGGCTATAGGATGGTCACACAGATTGTTATCTATGTTTCACATTGCTGTCACCAAAATACCTCACAGAAACTACAGAGGAGAGGGGTTTACTTAGCTCCACTCAGGGAATACAGTCCACAATGGCAGGGGAGGCATGGCAGCTGGACCTACCAGGTCCTTGACAGTGGGAACATTGCTATGAGACCTGTTCGGCTTATCTCAGGGAACTGGGAAGCAAAGATACAGAGATGAAGTTTGCCAGCCTAAAATCCCTCAAGCTCCATGTCCATCACATAGGCTCCCACATCCAGAAAAGTCCATGCCCTCTCCAAACAGTTCCATGGCTGAAGACTGGGTATTCAAATACAAGAGCTTTGGGAAGGATGTTTAACATCCAAGTCACAATTCAGGGAATGTAATGATGTTCTTGAATTTTCAAAATGTCCAGATTGGGGCTGGAAAGATGGCTCACTAATTAAAAACACCTACTGTTCTTCTAGAGGACTCAGGTTAGATTCCCAGCACCCACATGGCCATTCCCAACTGTCTGTAGCCCCCGTTTCAACAGACCTGGTGCCCTGGTGTGGCCTCCTTGCACACCAGGTGTACACAGACACAACTGCAGTCATACATTCATACTCATAGAACATAAGTAAATCTTTACAAAATTAAATTGAGCTAATATTTTCCAGGAAGGCAAAGAACCAAAGCCGATTCCTGGACAAGGACACAGAAAGGCAATCTGAGGAGAACAATATTTGGGGAACTGGGAAGACAGTTGCAGAACAGAAATAAAAGAGAGCATTCAAATGTCTCCTACAAAACGCTGAGAAGATGGGCTAGCAGGCTTTGTGTAATACAGAGCTGTCCCGCCCACTTCACTACCACTGGGATTTGTTTTCAGATAAGACATTTCCATGTTTATGAGGCCAAATTTTCTTCCTTGTCAGTAAAAAGCAGGAAATAAGTATTTCCCGGGGTTATTGTGACAGTTAAGGTGTCTGGTGAGCTCTCTAGGCATGTGTGGATGTGTGGAGTTGTGTTTGCTATACACACATTGCTGTTAAGCTGGGTATAAAAGCAGCACAGCAGGCACTGACTCTGCCATCTTGAAAAAAATGATGCTACTCTTTCCCAGTGAACCGCTGGAGACAAAAGGCCCAGCAGACCAGCTTCAGTTGTAAAAAAAAAAAAGCCCAGGGATAGCTGAAATCACACTATTTAGCAACATAAGGCCTGTTCCAGCAGAGCTGCTGAGATCTTTTCGAAGAGCACAAAGAGCATAGCAAACAGGGTATTGGTGTGACTTGGTAATTTAGAGAAACTTATTTCTCTAAAATTTAGAGAAACTTCCATTTCCATCCAGACCCAGTAGCAAAAGGACAACCATGTTTTTGGAGGCAATAGCCAATTATCCTGGTTAGAGCTTCACAGCCATGACCAGCATCCCAGCTGTGCCTGCCTGCCACAACTACCTATACTTACTTGCCAACTTGGCAACATTTGGAATAAGCTAAAACCCCAAAGTGGTCACACTGAGGAAGTTTTGCTTCATTTTAAGTAGGAAGATCTACTTCTGATATGGCTCTTTGAGGTGGAAACACCTGCCTGTAATCTGGGCCACGCCTTCTTTGTAAACCTACATAAGGACACGGAAGAAGAGCTCTCACCCTCTGCCAGCTTGCTTTAGCCTCGCTTGTAGCTTTATTTCTTCCGTGGCACTAGCCCCTCCTTCTTTGGCATTCTGAAATGTACTGAAGACCAGCTGAGACATCCCGCCTCGTGGACTGAACAACTACTGGATACCCGCACTTTTCATTTATAGGCAGCCATTGTTGGATTAACTGGGCCACAGCCTCTAAGTCATTCTAATAAATCCATTTTCTATACATAGAGATTCATTCCATAAATTCTATTACCCTATAGAGCCCTGACTAATACAGTGGCTGTTTACAAATCCACTGGGTATCTTTTGTAAGGAGTTCTGCTGGGATTTAAGGCAGCGGCTGAAACCAGGATGAGTCCATTGGCATGCTCACCTCGGCTGGTCACCAGAGATAACTAAGGACTGGGACATGACCTCAGCCTTGTAGGTTCTGATTGTTCCTTATATGGAAAAAAGAGCTAGTGAGCTCTGTTGTACTTTGGTAAGGCTAAACAAAGCATGCTTAAGACCCAAGTGAGCTGGTACTTTATGAAGATGTTCTACCAGAAACTTCCATGGCGCATGACTTTGTCCACCCAGGTGTAATGAATGGTCTGCTTCATTCTCTATTCTGAGTCATCTAAGTGAGTTTCTCCAACAAACCCTTTTTGGAAAGATGCACTCCCACACACACAAAAAAAACAACTTACATTTCACAAATAGATGACAGTATATATTAGTAATGTAAAGAGTGAATTAAGACCTCCCAGGGAACTCTGGTGCAGCCTTGCTAGGTTACAGCACTATGGCATTGGTGGGCAGTTTGCCCCGAAATCCTGCATCAGTTACTTTTCTGATGCCGTGACAGAACACTGACTGGAGGCAACTTAGAGAAGAGAGGGTCTATTTGGGTTTCCGATTCCAGAGGTCTAAAATATCCATAATGGGAGGCGAACTATAGTGGCAGACTACAGGCATAGAAAGCAGGATGATCAAGTTTCATACCAATGGGAAGTCTAGAGAATGAACTAGAAGTGATAGAAAAATATAAACTCCCGAAACCCAACCCCCAGTGACATACACCTCTAGCAAGACTCCGCATCCTAAAGGTTCCATAACCTTCACATACTGTGCCACCAGCTGGAGACCAAGCTGTCAAAGAAATGAGGCTATAGGGACATTTTCATTCAAACCACCACAGACCCCAGCCTCATGCCGTTGATGTA
>JAQHUG010000001.1:9943752-9955322 GCA_028555095.1 Dicrostonyx torquatus
CAGACTCTACCGAACTCTCAGCTCTTCTTGGGTGTTAGTCTGCAGACCTTGAGAATTCAGGGTGCCATCAGCTCTTGTGGATTTAGGGACTGTGGGTACTGAGACTTTCAGTATCTGCAACTGTTAAAGCCAACTCTGTCTTCTCCTTTCTTCTCCCCACCCCTTTCTCTCCCTCGCTCTCTCTCTCTCTCCTGCTACTGCTTCCATATTGCCAAGGTGTTTTAGTTGTTTGTTAGGTTGGTTTGTTTGTTTTTTGGTTGGTTCGTTGGTTGGTTAGGTGATGTTTTCGTTTGTTTGTTATATTTTAGTTTCTGGTTTGGTTTGGTTTTGGCTTTTCAAGACAGGGCTTCTCTGTGTAACTTTGAAGCCTGTCTTGACACTTACTCTGTAGACCAGGATGGCCTCGAACTCACAGAGATCCACCTGCTTCTGCTTCCCAAGTGCTGGAATTAAAGGCGTGTGCCACCACTTTGCTTTGTTTTGTAATACATCCTCCATGAACCCCAGAACAATACTTGCCACAGGCAGACATTGAACTGACATGTTCTACATTCTCTGCAGACCTAACTCTGCCATCATGACCTCAAACATGCAAGTATGCTCTCAGTGTCAAAATGTAGGCAAAAGTCAAAGATAGTATGTCTTAATTAGAAGGAATACAGGCCAATCTGTCCTGAGTTCCAAATCCTAGCATTCAAGGGCTAGAACTAAAAGGGAGGCACAGTACAAAAACATTTTTCATGAATGTTGGGGAAATTGTGGTCCTTATTCAAAATACGCTCAACCATGGCATTTTGGGAACAGAATCTTGATGTTGTTAGTTCCCAAAGAACTATTTCATAATAAAAACTAGAATTTAAGTTTTCATGACTTCTACAATGGATGCAATGAAAAAAAAATCCTACAGAATGGAAGAAAATATTCTCAAACCTATATCTAATAGGAAGGGATATAATCCTATAATCCACTGATGGTCCTTTTTAATTCATAACTATTATATATTAAAATTATTAAATATACATGAAGTAGGAGGCTGCTTGTTTTTGTTTCCCCGCCAACCAGCAGTTCAGACCCAAAATAATCACACAGAAGCTATATTATTTAAATCACTGCTTGGCCTATTAGCTCTAGCTCCTTATTGGCTAGCTCTTACATATTAATTTAACCCATCTCCATTAATCTGTCTATCGCCACTAGACTGTGGCTTACTGGGAAAAGTTCCAGCATCTGTCTCCAGGAGGGATACATGACTTCTCCCTGACCCCGCCTCCTTTCTCCCAACATTCAGTTTAGTTTTCTCCACCTATCTCTATTTCACCCTATCACAGGCTTGTTGTAGGAAGTATTACAGCTTGTATCAGCCCGCCTACTGGGGCGTGGCCTCTCTTACTATTTACAGGGAAGCTGAGGGTGCATGTGCCCCTTGGCTCTCAATCCCCTGGCTCTGTGCCAGGTCAGCTGCTCCTTTGGGTCACGTGATTCAACCGGTCAAGCGGCGAATTCTGACTTGTGAGTCAAGCGGAGAATTCTGACTTGTGAGTTTACCCTTTAATAAATGCCTATTTCTTATTTTTGAGCTAGCGTGGGGTTTCTTTTAAGTGTCTGACACTGCCTTAACTACACAGGCTCAAGACAGTTTCTTTATTAAGCAATAGTATTCACAGTATACAGAGGGGAATCCCACATAATATGCATAGTCATAAATGCTCCCATCAAATACATGAGAAATGTTCACTATCAGGAGTAGGGGGCATATAAGCTTAAACATACACACACATGAGTAAGGATGCAGATAAAAAAAGAGCCCATGCACTGTTGGGAGAAACGTAGAACAGTGGAGCCATTGTGGAAGAGAGTGTGTTCCCCTAAACCTGCAGATAGATTGATTGCGTGACCTAGTAACCTCACTTCTGATAGGAAAGGAAAGGAAATGAATACCTTGGAGCTCTCTGTACCCTCTACCCTGGTCATTGTAACTTTATTCATAAATACCCAGCATACGGGAACAACTGTAAAGAAAGGGTAATACATGCTTGCACACGGAACACAGCTATAAAAATAAGGCAGTTCTGCTGGTCACATCAACATGGATAAAACTTGAGGGCCTTACACGAAATGCTAGAAGCTGGAAAGAGAAACAAAGTACTGTACCACCTCACTTACATGTGGAACCCCAGCTCTCAAGTCACCCCAACCTTCAGCCTTCCCAGCTGGGGCCCTAGACAATGTGGAGCAGAGAAATTGGTGCACACTACTAATTTAGGCATACTTCATGCAGCACACCCAGCTGGCACTGCATGCCTGTGCTCCCCATAACTGTTGTCTCTGTGGGGGCATCCTGCCACCCATTCCTCAAGAAGGGTGGAGATTGTTAAGGAGTTTGGGTCCCGGTTTCTTCCTGTCTTACACCTTCTACCATCATCAAGCACACTGTATCTGCTCTGTGCAGGCCCGGCCACTGCTCTGATTGCCAAGAGAACTGCTCTGCTTTATAAATGATTCCCAAATATATACACAGCTCTGGGCTGGTGAGATGTTTCAGTGGGTTAAAGTATTTGCTGCCAAGTCTGTAAGTCCGTGGGAGAGAACCAGTTCCTTCAAGTTGTCCTCCAGCCTCCAAATTCATGTTATAGTACGTGTGTGCCTGCCCCCCTACACACACAAATAAATTAAATAAATTTAGTTTTTAAACTCCCCACAGGGGTAACGCATAACCACACAATCACAGTGGCATGGCTAAGATTAGGCAATAAATAAGGAAAAGGAAATCACTGTTTAATACTGGGCCCTCGGCAACACAATCTGGTGTGCTGAGCCTGAGATTCATCACGTTGTCATTTGTCCTCCATCTAGCAAATGGCATTATATCACAAACTTCCTAGACTCAAAGACCAATGGGCAGCAAGCTCCTGGCAGGTAGTCAAGCTTTGCTTGAGAGACCTCCAAGGCAAATACCATTGTATCAGACTCCTCTCTAGACAAGCCAGGAACTGTACCTTCCCACCAGCTCTGACTTCCTGGTCAGCACCTACCACTCCTCCTATGCACTGAACCCCGTAGTCCTGGAATCTCAAGGCATCCCCATATCAAGACAGTCTTCCTCTCCCGAGATATCACTGGCCCACGTGAATGGATGTCAGTGTCATCAGTTCCATCCTTCCGGAGAAGCCGTGTATCACACACTACTGCAACACGACAGCCCTAAGAGGAAGGGGCTGAAGAGAGCCGTAGGAACAGATGAAATGTCCCCTTGATTTCCAGCTGTCTCTTTTGGCTGGCCTTCAATCTTCACATCACATCTTTCTGTTTGTTTGGTTGATTGGTTGCTGCTGTGGTGGTTTGAAAGAAAATGACCCCCCAAGGGAGTGGCACTCTTAGGAGGTGTGGTCTTGTTGGAGGAAGTGTTGTCACTGTAGGGGCAGGGTTTGAGGTCTCTTTTTCTCAAGTTTCCCTCGGTGTGACAGTTAGTCGACTATCTCCTTTCGCCTGTAAGATGTAGCACTCTCAGCTCCAGTACCACGCCTACCTGCACGCTGCCATGTTCCCCTTCATGATCATAATAGACTGAAACTCTGACATTGTAAGGGAGCCACCCTCAATTAAATGTTTGCTCTAGGAGACTTGCCAGTGTTGTGGTGTCTCTTCACAGCAATAAAAAAGCCTAACTAAGAGGCTTGCTTGCTTGCTTGCTTGCAAGATAGGGTTTCTCTCTGTAGCACTGTAGACAAGGCTGGCCTTGAACTCAGGGATTTAATCCCAGTTCTTCTGGGATTAGAGGTGAGTGCCACCACTACCCAGCAAATGTAATATCATAAAATCCAGTGACATGGCATCTGTGGAGGACAATGTGACATCCTGATCAGGAGGAAAACCAGGGATTGGCAGGTGGTGGGTTGTGCATCTGAGACCTAATACTTCAATTTAATACGGCTGGGGCACAAGTACCCAGTGAAACTTGGTTAAAAAAAAAAATAAGTTAGGCTGGAGAAATGGCTCAGTCATTAAAGCCTAGACTCACAACCAATAATATGAGTTCAGCTCCCAGCACCCACAACTGTCTCTCTAGCCACAAAAAAAAAAAAGAAAGAAAAGAAAGAAATAGGAATTACCACTGACCAAGCCTGGTGCCTCCAGAAAGCCTATATTTCTATTTACCTCGCTTTCATCAATATTTCTTTACTTCCCAGGAACTCAGATGAGAATAGAGGCAAGGAGGGTGGGGTGCTGAAGATCACAAAACTTTAAACCCTAGACCTAAATTTTGAAATCCTGCTATGTTTTCAGCCTTAAAAAGATGCTCACCTTTCAGAATCTTGCTCTAGTTTCTAGGGTCAGGGTACTCACAGAGATTTAAGTTGTTTGACAAAAATCTTCATTGGTCTCTTCCATACTTCCTAATGCCACTGTCTATGCCATGTCAAGCCCTAAATTTCATATTCCTATAGACATATGTTTCCATCAAATACAGACAGAACTGCCTACTGTTCCTAATTTGCTTCATAAACAAAGGGAGAAAAAAAAACAAAAAATGGACAATGCAGTTCAGCCTTTCCCAACATATTTCTCTTCTCCATACTGCCCTTTCTGTCATTTCAAAGGCAATGCCATCCCCAATAGTCAAACAGGCAGAAGCCATGGTTCTTATGTAAGCATTCAACCCAGAAAAATTAAACAGTAAAGGTGCGTTCGAGGATTCTGAATGTTCCATTCATTTCAGCAACAAGGTTATAAAGAGGAGAGTCTTATGTATGCTGGGCAGGCAGACCCCTGGTCACTGAGTCTCCCTCACCTTGGCTACTGTTTTGGCCAATGTCATCCAGTCAAACAGAAGTGTTGGCAAAATAGACAAGCTGCCTATGCCAGCCTGAACTGTCTAGTAGCTATGTTCTGTTGCAGCAGAACAAACAGGATAAGTTAATGTTAGCAATACTTTCTATATATAACTATAACCCAAATCACCCCAGCATGTAAACAGTGCATACAGATTATTAGCGATATATCTTAAATTCTCTTCTCTGCACAGAGTCTTTGAAGTAAACTGTGTGTTTACACAATTTAAACAAGTCTCATTCTGGAGCCTGGCATCATCCTGTGGCTAGTGCCTATGGGTACCTTCTGCTCAAGAGCTACAGTCAAGCCCTAATTCTCTGGCTAGTGTGATCCTTTCTGAATGAGAGTGAAGCTCAGAGCTGTGGAGATGGCCCAGTGATTAGAGTACCTGTTGTGCAAGCACGGGGACCAGAGTTCAGATACCGGAAATCCAATGCCTGATGGGTAGAGGAGCACTCCTATAAGTGCTCAGAAGGTGGAGACTGGGGTTCCCTGGAGCGAGCCCGCTAGGTAGACTAGCCATATTCGTGTGCCCCGGTTTAAACAGAGAGACTTTGTCTCAGTCAGTGAGATGGAGGTCACTTGTCTCCATGCGCAGAAGTCGATGTCAGCCTCGTGCCTCCATAAACAGAAGCACACATGCCCCTACACATGCACCCATGTACCCGTGGACACACACACATATACAGACACATAAGGAAAAACAAGAAACAAATGGCTATCTCCTCTCTGAGAGAACTAGATGAGAACCCCTGTTCCTGAGAGCAATCATGTCAGGTAGACTGCCAGACACCTGTCAGGCCTGGTGGCACACACCTGTAATATCCGCACTCGGGAGACTGAGGCAGGGGATCAGGAGAAGTCTGACTGTGGAGTAAGACTCTGTCTCAGAAAAGCAAAACAAGCAAGCGGGCTAACAAACAGCGAGTAGGAAACGATAAGAGGTCAGCTAAATTTGAGTTTCAGATAAATGATAATTTTTGAAAATGGATAAAGGGCTTTAACAAGCAAACATGGTGCTGGCAGATCTTGCCCTCTGTCCTGTCCTCTCCCTTACTAAACCATTAGATTATATTCTTAAAGCTAACCACCAAGGTTTATCCCTTTATTTGGCTACTTCTGTATATGTGACTAAAACTCCAAGGTCCAGCTATCAAAACACCAAGGTTCAGCAATCAAAATTCACTATTTGACTACACTGGCTAACATGTCCAATCAGGGCTTACCAACTCATCTTAACACAGACTTCCCCTTTTCTCCTTAAAAATCACTCCTACAGGGACACCTGCTCCTGTCTTTGCCCACTCAGAGTCAGCTCCCACCCCTACCCAAGCCCACTCGTCCCTTCAGGAGTAATAAATCTCCTTTGGGTTGATAAACTGGTGTCTGGGTGTGTTCTGTACAGACTCCAAGGCTCCTTCAATGGAACTTACAAGGCTGTAAAATTACACATTATTTATCAGAAACTCAAATTTAACTGGGTTTTCTGTACTTTAGTTTGGTCAATCCAGTAACTCCACCAATTCTACTGGACAGTCTTCAGCTAAAGGGGAGTTCAGAGGCGTGCAGATACAGGTGAGATTTCACACAGCCAGCAGAGTTGGCAGAAAGAGTAATGTCCTGGGCACCTCTGCTGGAAAGAAACCTGATAAGGTGAGGAAGGGAGAGAGCCTGGCAGCAGCTCCAGGCAGAGGTTGCCAGAACATGGAGGAAATCAAAGGCTGGCCCGCTGGGAGAACCACCATTGTGGACAAAAGAGCAAGCTTCTACCCATCAAATCTCTTTTCATATCCTGTTCTATGAGTTCACCAAGATGCCTGTACATCCTAGAAGACACACTTTGAAACAAGGTCTCCCTTCAAGCCCAGGCTGGCCTGAAGCATGCCATCCTCCTGCCTCATCCTCCCCAGTACTAGGATTGTAGGAGTATGCCACCACCCCTTACAATCGAACCTGGTTTCAAAGCCTTGGTATCTGTGTGTCTTCTGTAGCTTAACAATGTACTATACTTCCCTAGCCTAGTGGAAACATTTTACCAGGCCTGTTGACACCAGCTGTAATTCTAGTGTAATTGGGAGGCAGAGGCAGGATCAAGGGCAGCCTGGGCTACACAGTGAGACTATCTCAGGGGGAAAAAAACTAAAAGCAGCTTGACATAATGGCACATGCTTTTAAGTACTTGGGAGATAGAGACAGGCAGATCGAGCTCTGTGAATTCTAGGCCTATCTGATGTGCGTAGTGAATTCCAGGCCAGCCAGGGATGCATACCCTGTCTCAGAGAAGTGGAACAGGACAAAAGCTCTTATTTTCATTTTACATTATATGCTGTTACAGCAAGTAAAGACAGAAAAAAATTGAATTTGTTCCATTTTCTGAATATTCTTTCAAGTGGGAAGGGAGCTGTGCTTCCACAAATTTCCCAAACTGTACATTTGTGGGCTGTCAAGGGCAGCAGAACTGCAGAACTATGAGGGAAGCTTGTAGTGGTGGTGGTGGCGGTGGCAATAATGGTGGTGGTGGTAGTGATGGTGATTGGTGGTGATGGTGATTGGTGGTGGTGGTGGTGGTGGTTGCTGTGGCAGCATGGCTAAGATTCCAGGTAAGTACAGAATTTGCATCTCTCACAGTTTCTAAGATGTGCTGCTGTTGGTGGTCCAGAGGCCACACTTGGACCATTTCCTGAAGAGAGTATCTTCAGAGTCCTACAATGTACCTATTGAGACATTTTGCTCTGCTCTGTGATTAGCACTTCTTCAAGTTAGAAACCCAAAGAATACCGCCTGGATGGACAGTGGCCTCTGCTGTTGATGTGACCATGGACGTGGGCAATGTAGGGTTTCTCCATCATGAGTCAGATGATCCATCTGCAGAGGAGGTTGGAGGAAGTGACTCAGAGGTGGTGCTCTGAGAACAGGTATCTCAAGGAGGCCTTCCCTGCTCCCTGGTTACCATTGTTCCCTCCACCCTTCATGCACTGTGCTTCCTTCTGAGAATTTCTCAACTTCTCTGGTCTATCCTCTGCTTCAGGCTCAGCCACTACTCCGGCCACAGGAGAATGCCTTCCTTATTCAAACCTCAAGATTTCTGCCACCCAGAAAGGTCACTTCTGTGTATACAAAGCCTCAAAGCTGACTAACTTGGGGTTAAGGAACCTAGTTGGGATCAATGTCTTCACTTCCTGGGGTTAAATGGAAAGTTACTATCCTGTCAGGAGGCAAGCACTCAGACCCATCATTCCCTGGTAAATGAAGAAGACAGAATTCCCTGAAAGGGCAATAATGATCATATTTAGTGAGATTTTCAGCATTTGCTGGGCATTCTGACTCTTTAATTCTCTCCTGAGGCTCAATATCCAGTCCTCCTTCCCAGAAGGCTTCTGCAGAGCTCTGTGTGGTCCACTCCTCTTTAGAACTCTCTGGATGATTTCTTGTCTTCCCACAAGCCCTTTCTAGCTTCCCATACGTCTAAACATTACTTATGTAAGGACTCAATCAGTAAATTAAATGGAGCTATAGGGCCAATCAAGATCAAACATAAGGAAACCCAGAGGGTCAAAATACCTCACTCACTATCTGCTGCACACTGTCTCTTTTCCAAGAAGCACAGAAACCCTTGATGCTTTCCTCAGGATTCAGAATACCAACCCCAGTCTACTCTCTCACGCCCTTCTCTAGCCATGAGGAGTCCCTCTCATGAAGACCCCTGGAGCAGTCTTCATTTCGGTCATTTGGGGGCAGATACATAAAAGTGAACAAAGACACTGATATGGGTCGGGGATCAGGCATGACAAAAATAACACTTACCAGGATAGGGGCACAAGATTCAGAAATGTTAGTAAAGAATATGAAGACATGAGTTAATAATAAAACAGAAACATAGGATAATACCGGAAGGGAGTTCCAGTGAATACTGAAATTGCCCATGTTTAATTTCCCATACACTTTTATACTCCAATACAAAAGGGGGAAGAAGGCAACTTCTTTAACATGATACGAAGGACAACTTGAATAGTTAATTGCTTCAATACTTTGAGCCATCACGCCATTAATCCATTCATTACATCCTGTTGTTTAGGCAGTAAACCCACCCTAGACCAAATGTCCTGAAGGCAGCCATTCCCTAGGTCAAACCTGTTACAAAGGAAGGAGCAGAAGTATGCTTGCTTCTTGACCTCTGTCAAGGTCGGGTGGATCTACCTGTATGTGCCATCTTAATGTCAAAAGAACCAACTTCCTTTGGGTCAGGCTGTGTAGCCCTGGACGTTGTCAAAAATTCTGAGCAACCTCAAACTCTCTGACCTTCAGACACAGTAAAAAATAGGCTCACATTTTTGGGCCTCCACAATTCCTCCCTTTTTACTAATTTTAATAAAGTCTGTGCTTCTGCAACAGGACAGATGATCGTGGCTACCTTAGGTGAACACTTTCCTGTTTCCTAGGCTTACCTGTCCTCGGTATATGCATTCTAATCATGTATGCTATGTCTTTTTTTCTGATCTAAACAGCAAGTTCGTCTAGCTGACAGACTTAAACTTGCATATTTTCACAGACACCTGTCTGGGCCTGGGGATGCAGTCCCCTGTGGTTACATTTTTACAGCTTAGCTATCAGACTGGGAACCAGGATCTGGGCTCACAGCTGAAGTTGGGCCATGCAGTGAGATACAAGCCATGCTCTCTCTGCTGCTTGGGGTCCCACCCAGGTACTTGGGACCAGGAGGCTGGTCCCTCATTGCCTGCTGTGCCTGGACAGGGCACAGGCCGCATTCAGTGGTCCTGCCATAGACCATGACCAGCTGGCAAATTTAGCTCAGGTTCCCAGGAGCCCGCCATTTCAACGGCTCTGAGACCACCATGTTCATAAGCTTAGGCGGATATAGCCATGCTGATTTTTATTGCCTCTGCTTTTTTATTTTAAATCTTGCAGCCACAAAATTAGAAGAATTCATGAACCCTCAACTCTGTTAAAAGTTTTAACATAAAAAAGATTTATCTATATAGGTTCCTTGGCTCTGAACACTGGCTGTGGGAGGTATAGCCCTTTAAACGTTCTTGTCTCCTGCCTTTCCTGGCTCCACAACGCAGTGGGCCAGACTCACTCAGCCGGCTCCAGCATGTGTGCATGGACTCCACAGTCTCAACGGTAGCCCAGGCTATTGTTGGTTGGGTTAAGCCCCATGCTCCCTTCATTCTTCAACTCCAATGGAGAGCATTCCTCCAGGAACTTGAAAGGGGTCTTTGAGAGAATGCTGATTGGCCATAATGAAGACTTTGATTTCTACCGGGTCACTGCTCAGCATTTCATTTGACGCTATGGCTAGACAAGCCTTGGCCCCAGTTTGTAGAACTAAGCATATTATTGCTACTAAAAGCACACTGTAAATTAAATAAACCTTAGAATCCAAGCAGTTCTTTCATTCGGCATTCTTAACAGAGTCAGTCAGCCACTTTCCAAATATAATGACCAATTTCTGGAATCCATTTGCCATTTGCTCTGAATGCAGATTTCCCTTGAAGTCAAAACTAAAATTTTCTATACATATTCATTTTCTCCCTTGAGAAAGAAATTACCAAGAAGTATTCTGGTGACTTATTTCCCTATTTTGTTGTGATTATTTTAAAGAAGAATTTCTGAACCATGTTCATTGGAAGCAGTTGTGTAAGGAATACCTGGGATACTTGGGTGCACTAGGAACCTATTGGAGAGGCTCTCTTCCTACCAATCTTTGGAAGTGCCTGCTTTCTGAACTTATTTTATTTTATTTTTAATTATGAGCATATGTGTCTGCCAGTCTGTGGGTTTTGTGTGAGTGCAGTACCTGAAGAGGCCAGAAGGACCTCAGATCTCCCAGAGCTGAAATGACAGGGGTTATGAGCCAACATGTGCATGCTGGCAACCAAACTTAGGTCCTCTGAAATAACAGTGTGCTCTCTTAAATGCTAATCCATTGTTCCAGCCCCAAGAGGTGATGGTTATGTTCGCCAGTTTTTGAAAACCAGTGTGATAACTACAGTCAACAAATACCCAGTAAACTTTGTGCAGTTGTCCACTATGCTGAAGGTAGGTAAAGGTGTAACATAATTCCTCCCTCTCTCTGGCTCCAGCTAATCCACTGTTTTAACTCTAGGGAAACACACACAGACACAAACACACACAAGACACAGGCATTTATCTAAATAAAACTCACCACTAAATCCAAAAGGCTTCTTCACTTTTCCCTCCTGTGTCTTGTCGCTTACTGACTCACCTCCACTCCCCACACCCTCATGCCCTGAGCTCCAGGTCATGAAATACATCCTTATTTCTTCAAGATTTTGTTCAAAATCCCAGTTACCATTTCTCGTGACCAAACTTGCATCTTCCCCAAAGCATAACTTCTGAAGAAATGTGGATTCTGTGACACTAACCCAGCTTGGCATTCCTGATCCTGCCAGCCCAATGCATCTTCGCGGTTAGGGAACATCAGTGCTGGAGGAAGTGGCGGCTGCAGATTGCCTCTTTTCCTTTGTGTTGGCAGTGACTTTGTGTGTTCCTTTCTACAATGGCCTGGGATGGACTCATCCCACCTTCATTTCTCCAGTCACATGACCACACTGCCTTCCCCTGCACTTGCTTCCAATGCCACCTGTCACCTTTGTTGGGGACCATCGCCCCAACATAGAAACTGGTGTTTTTCCCCAAATGTTTTCCCGGAGGCGCGAGGAAGAAACAGGCTTTCACACCATCACCATTCAAAGGCC
>JAQHUG010000001.1:9983593-10025988 GCA_028555095.1 Dicrostonyx torquatus
GGAAGGAAGGAAGGAAGGAAGGAAGGAAGGAAGGAAGGAAGGCAAGCATGGTGGTATACACTTATCAGCCCAGGATTAGGCTGGTGGAGAGATGAAGACAGAAGATCCCTGGGGCTCACTGGACAGTGAGAGACTCTATCTCAAAAACAAGGCAGACGGGATAGAGAGACGCTTTGGCAGTTAAGAGTACTTGCTGCTCTTCCAGTGAATCTGGGTTCAATTTCCAGCACCCACATTTTGGCTCACAACTGTCTGTAACTCCAGTTGCAGCGGATCTGATGCCCTTGCACATAATACATAAACATGCAGGCAAAAAAGCTATACACATAAAATAAATAGAAATTTAAAAGCAAAAACTATGTGCATGGATCCTGAGTAATGAATGAGACCTGAGGATGCCTCTGACCTCCACATGCACACACACACACACACACACACACACAAAATTAATTAATTAATTGGAAAACTTCCTAGTACACAAGTCACACCTTGCACCTGGACCTATTACCCATCACATCAGAATCTCTGGAGTGATGCAGATATCAGTACAAAACGAAACAAACTCAGAGTACTCCTGCACACGAATGAGATGCTGGCTGGCTTCTCAAAGGGGATCTACAGATCAGAACATTGGCATTCTGGGTAGAACTACAGAGGACTCTACCTACCTGGACCTACTGAACTATAGTTCACAGTTCAGCAAGGAGACTTGTTTGGCCAGTACAAGACAAAGAGGATTGAATTTAGGGACTAGCCATAAGTACTGCTTGTTGAGGTGCCATGACATGGAGATACTTTTGTGGAGTGGCAGGTTGGTCTAGGTTGTCACCAGCAATGATATTTCCAGAAGGTCTCTCTACCCCATCCGTCCTTCCCTCTGCTGTCAGAATGATTGATTGTCCAGAGCCCAGGCCTGTCGTTACCTTTTAAGAGCCTATAAGGTAAACTTCAAACTACTAACCATGAGGAAAAGGTCAAACCCCTAACTCATCTTGCCCATCTTCAGCATTCTCTGTCCTTTGTATACATCCAAATCCCTTCAATGCCTCCAACAAGGTCACACAACATGTCCACAGTATGTATACATGCCACACACCATACACCATATACCCCACCATGCACCATGTACATACATATCAAACCACATACATGCCACACCACATGTATACACTGAAACTGGGTATATTGTTATATTTCTACTAAGTCCCCTCCCTAAACCTGTAAGTCTGCTGCCTCTCAGCTCTGGAGTTAGGATTGTTTGCCCTGCTTCAAGACTGAACTTAAGCATCTGCCCTATTGACCCTTCTGGGAAGGCCAGGCATTTCTTTCTGTCATTTCCCACAGCCCCGTCTGTGACAGCTCAAACATAAACTGTGGTTACAGAGTGGGAAGTACTATTTATGTCTCTCTGGCTCGTGTCTTGGTGCTCTTACAGGCAGGAACCCTGTTCTGGTTCCTGCTGTTGATCTCTGGCATCTCCCATCCACTCCTCAGCCAAGGGATGGTGAATTTTCCAAGGAACCTTGGCCAGGGCTCTAACTAGATCCTCTGCCTGCAGCTTTATCCCTGACGTAGGATGAGGATGTGTGTGAACTGGCTCTTCTCAACGGCACACATTAATAAACCACACACAGCAACACTCAGTGAAGGCTGCCTTGGGGATGCAATTCTGCCCTCTGTTCCCACCCAGTTGAATACAAAGAGAAAGTGGGTGATGAAAGCAAGACCTTTGAGAGATAAGGATGATGCTAAAATGCTCCTAAAACATGTCTCTTAGATAATATTCCAAACACTGTCAATTGTTGTTATCCACAATAGTTGGTTTCCTAAATTTACCTCAATCTGTGAATGGATAAATATGTAAGAGTTAGGTACCTTCAAGCCTCTGGTCAAAAGACTTTCATCACTAGGGACAAGGAGACAGACCTCATTAGGTTAATCTCTGTGTGTGTGTGTCTCTCTCTCTCTGTCTGTCTGTCTGTCTGTCTCTGTGTGTGTGTGTGTGTGTGTGTCTCCCTTGCAACCAAGGTAGAGGCAGGAAAGAAGTCAAAGTCATTCTGTGGTTGGGGGCCCCTGAAAGCTAGGGAAAAGAAAATCAGAAAATAGCCACGTGGGTGAAGCAATGTCTTGAGTATACATAAACTTGACCACATTTCCCTTGCAACCCACTCCTAGATGACAGAGCCTTCCCAGAGACCTTGAAAGAAGGGCAGAGAGGTAGACATGTAGTCTATTCTCTGCCAATTTGCTTAAAAGAGACCTTGCTTGCAACATCTTCTGAGACCGCATTGGACCTTATTAAGAATCCCATTTTAAGGTTTTAGAATAAGCAAGGAAATGGTGTTACCATATATGGGAGACAAAACATAAAACCTTACCTAAAAAGCCTTTTTTACTGTATTTAGCTCGGTCAAAGAAGAGTCCACCTTATCCCGTGCTTACACATCAGATTGTTTTCCTGAAGTCACAGTGTCCCATCTCTTTGTTCAGAATCGCACAGCAATCCTCCACGCCACAGCAAATTTGAGGTCAGCCTTGGTTTTACAGATGTGCACCACCACATCTGGCTTATGCAGTGCTGGGGATGTGCATGCTAGGTAAGCAACAAACCCACCCTTTCTCTTTTTTGTGTATTTTTTCTATTTTTATATTACTGAAAATAGATGTTTTTCATATAATGTATTCTGATTATGGTCCTCCCCAACTTCTCCGAGACCCTCCCTACTTCCCCTCCAGTTCAAATCTACACCTTTTCTGTCTTATTAGAAAACAAGTTTTCTGTATTTTTTAAGCAGGACCTTACCTCACAGCTCAAGGTGCCCTGGAATTCAAACTCCCCATACTTTAGTAAGCACAAGTGTTGGAGTTGTTGGTGTGCCCCACCAGGCCTGGAAACACACACTTTTTTTCTTGATATCTTAAGAGTTTTGCTTTTGTCTTCTTAAGAACATTAGGAATGTTTTGGGGTTCATCAAAGTTTTTTTTTAAAATCTACTGAGATAATCACAAAGGTTTATTAAGTTGGAGAAACACACTGAAAGATTTTCTAATGTTGTCATCCTGTATTTCTTGGGGAAATCAATTTTATTACTTTTCTATTTTGTACCAATTACTAAATTTACTTTGCTATTTTTTTGTCTTCTGCAGGAATGGGTAAGATTGTTCTATGATTTTTTTCATATTCATATTTTATTAGATTGGACAGGAAAGTTCCATTATATTATTAAACAATTTTCTGCTTATGCAAAAGACATTGTATAATACTGGAATTGTTTTTATTGCTGTTTAATAGATTTCTGCTTTAACCCCTTGGAGCCTGTGACTATGTGTGTTGAACAACTCAAATTTTTCTCAGCACGTATCCACAAATAATCATGGAGTCTCCATGGTATTTATTAGAGGATTACAAGCAGATGTTATTAAGTGAACATACTTATTGCTTTTGTGGTTGTTTGAGACAGGGTCTCACCATGTTACTTGGACTGGCCTGAGACACTCACTATGTAAACCAGGCTGACCTTAAACTCACAAAGTCTGCCTGCCTCTGCCTCCCAAGCACTGGGGTTAAAGAAGTGAATCATCATGCTTGGCCTGGATGCACTAATTGTATTTGTTATACTTCTATTGCTAGGATGAAACACAGTGGGATAAGAGTCCATGATGGCAGAGTCAAGGCATTGGTGCCTGTCCTGGAATAACACTTGTAGACCAGGCTGGCCTCAAACTCACAGAGATCCGCCTGCCTCTGCCTCCCAAGTGCTGGGATTAAAGGTGTGCACCCACTATCCCCAGCCCAAGGGCTCACATCTTAAACCACAAGTAGGAAGCAGAGAGTGAACTAGGATTGGTGCCTGACTTTAGACTTCAAAGGGTCATCCCTACCCCAGTAACATACTTCTTCCAGCAAAGCCACTCTTTCTAAACCTACCCAAATAGCACCACCAGCTGGGGACCAAGTGTTGAAACCTATGAGCCTATGAGGGACCATCTCATTCAAAACACTACCCTCACAAAACTGGAATCTATGAGTAGTGAGGCCTGGGTTCATGTTGTAAGTGGTAGGAATGCCAGCAAATCAGAAGAGATGCCAACCACATCATTACTACCCTGGAAGTTCCTGCTGGGCTGGACAATAGCGCTCTGACTGCTAGGGGGCTGAGTCATGGACACTCTGGGAGCCCAAGCTCTGCCACATCTGGACGGCCAGGGCGGCGCAGCAACAACAGCTGTCTCCAATTCCTTCAGCTGCACTAGGCTTCTTGATGCCAGGTTATTTACCAGACTGAGAAATCTCAATCTTATACATTACTTAAGATTTTATACATGTGTTTGATTCGCTTACGTTGGAAATTTTACCAACCCTCCTTCAGACAGAGAAGTTAATTATACCTTTAAACAGGGGCTCTCCTGACAATTGGACAGTTTATTAGCTATCTGCTAGCTACCAGCAAACCACTTGGGTTTCAAGTGGTACCACTCCAGTCTTCAGAGACAAGAGTAGAGCCAGTTCTGCAAGAGCAGCCTGGTGCTGTTCAATTTTGCAAAATATCTGTTTCTGACAGTGTCACATAAGGGCACAGGGAAGTAAAGTTATTCAGCCTATAGGCATGTCTCAGGGCTCTGGTGACTGCCATGGGAGGCACTATTGCTAGCCCTGGCTCTAGGCTCTTTGGGGGCACAGTGTGTTCCAATCGGAGCTTTGCAAATTGTGGTAGCCTGGCAATGTTTGGGAAAGTGAGAATTCCGACACAGTAGGGTGGGGATGGGGATGGGGGCCATCTTTGTAACAAGCTCCTGAAGTCTGCTGCTGGTGGTGGCCATGGTCCAAAGACCATACTGGGGAAATTGGGGTCTGGAGTCATGGATGCTTTTGGCTTGCTTCGGCGTCGGAGGGATACTCTGAGAGTATAGACTGCTGCTGACTGCTCCCAACTCCCAGAGACTCAACTGCAGTAGCCTTTCCAACTGGTTCCTAAGTGACAATAGTGCTCGTCTGGAGAACTCTTCGGAACTCACTTGCTTAGACTGTCAAAGCCTCCAACCTAGAGAGCCCCACCCCCACCCCCATGAAGTTCTCAAGGGCAGGACTGATCTTGTCTTTATTTGATCTTATGTGAATATGGCAAGAACAGTTACTGCCACCTGGATCTACGGCAATTAATAACAAACTTTATCATCTGGTGGAAACTCTTAAGGCCGTTCTGTCTCAGCTGGCACAGAGCTAACCGCCACTTGCCAAATCTTGCTGTCAGCTTCTTCTTATATGTTCTCCCTTTTCTAGTCTCTCCCTTTCAGCAAGTGACAAGCTCTGAAAAGAAGTTGGGGTAGAGGGCCATGGCCCCTTCTGTTTGCATTTCTTACACCTAAAACAAGACCTATCCAAAGGCAAGTGGTCCATAAATGCCGAAGGAAGACAGGAAGGAGGGAGAGAGGGAAGAAATGTTTCCCCTACTGTGGATTTTGTTACCAGCATGTCTTCAAAATAACTAAACTGAATACCTTGCCTAAAGAAGAACGCTGTTCTAGAACTTTGTTGTAGTTAGGCCTTTATAACCAGTGAAGCCCCTCTAGTGATATTTCAAATTTCTTAATAAGAAGGATTTAAAAAAAAAAAGCCAATGTGTTACCATACTGTTGGCTGAAACAGAGTATCTGGCAATCAGGTTTCTGGGAAGAGTGTGTCTAGGTCTGTTCTCAAGACACAGAGCGTTCTCTGCTACTGGCTTGATTTCTCAGAAGATTGATCTGTCCTTCATGGACAGCAGCTGCCCACCAATTATGTTCTGTTTGCACAGCTAAGCCACCTGTCTCAGCAAGTCAATTGTCCCGCAGCTCAGTAATTAGCTTGTTAGGCTTCCCTTCCCTTTCCTTTCCTTTGATGAGATCAAAGGCTTCAAATCTTTATAGGAACTTACTATGTGCTGGTGGTTTCTGGGGATCAATTTGGGGGTTATGGGACAATCAAATGTAGCCTATACCTGCAGGAGGTCACAATTTTTCTGGAGGGTGAAACATTGGTGGCTTTATATTACAACAGAGCACAGAAGCCATGAGATAGTGAGGGAGTGACATTATTCTTGAGACATCCTAGGAGGACTTTGAGAAAGAGTAACATTTATAGTGGCTCTTAAAGGATGTAGGGAAGTTAACTCAAAAGCCAAGCATAGCAACACAGTGCTGGTACCCACAAGGCGGGGAAGATGCAGAGATGCAGGAGGACTGCCCTGAGTGTGAGGCCAGCTTGGGTTATGGCAAAACCCTGACTTAAAAGGGGGGACAACAGACGTGGTGGCATGAGCCTTTAATCGCAGCCCTTGGGAGGCAGAGGCAAGTGGATCTATTGTGAATTTTAGGACAGCTTGGTCTACATAGCAAATTCCAGGCAGCCAGGGAAACATAATGAGACCCTGTCTTAAAAAGGAAAGAAGAGAAGGAGAGGAGACAGCTCCTCTCTGAGGGGCTCCAGCTCTGAGCACCTCTCTCTGTGTCCACCGGTACAAACAGCAACTTACACGTTGCATACAGGATTTGACAGCCGCCACAAGTCATTAGAACGAAGGAGCCCAAACTGAGCTGAGTAGCCTTTGGTAGGAACTAGGGGCGTGGCCACAGGTTCCGGTTCCAGAAGTGGCTAGTATGGATTTCCCACTTCCCACCACAGCTTGCTCCGCTCAACCCGCCCTCCCTTCCATGAGAGTTTGGTGACGCACTCCTCCGAGTGTCCTACCTTTGCCACCACAGTGTCTCCAGTTCTGTTTTGGTCGTTCAGGATCCTCACTACCAGTGCCTGTCTCGGCATGCTCCTTATTATTATTATTTTTGGTTTTTTATTGTTAAAAGAAAAATTTACATTTACTCCCCTTGTTCCCGGCCCTCCCGCTCCCCCACTACCCCACCACCCTCCCCCTGCTTCTTTAAGATGGGGCAGGATACCCTGCCCTATGGGAAGCCCAAGGCCCTCCCCCCTCCATCTCGGTCTAAGAAGATGTGCATCCATATAGAATAAGTTCCCAAAAAGCCAATGCATGCAGAAGAGCTAGGTCCCAGTGCCATTATCATTGGTTTCTCAGTCAGTCCCCACTGTTGTTGTTATTATTATTATTATTATTTTGTTTTGTTGTTGTTGTTTAGGGTTTTTTGTTTTGTTGTTTTTCGAGACAGGGGTTCTCCATAGCTTTGGAGCCTGTCCTGGAATTAGCTCTCATAGACCAGGCTGGCCTCAAACACCCAGAGATCTGCATGCCTCTGCCTCCTGAGTGCTGGGATTAAAGGCGTGCGCCACTGCAGGCTACTTTTGTAATTGAGACTTTGCCAACCAGGAAAACTTCTCAGGCTGACTCGGAGTTGTTAGTCCACCGATCCCTCTTCAACAACCAAGCCCTGCAGCTTTCTCTCCTCCACCCGGATGTGAACGTGTATTTCCGGAGCTTCTGCCTGTGTGTCCTTAGGAATTGGGAATCTGAGTGCTACAAAGGGGGGTGGGGGTCCCCTTCTTTTAAGAGTGGGGAAAGCTTAGGTTTCATTTTTCTTTTTCCTAATTTAAGAACAAACAAACTTGTGTGGGTGTGCTTGTGGGGAGGAGGGGGTATGCACATGAGCATGAGTGTGGAGGCCAGAAGTCAATCTCAGACATTGCTACTCAGTAGTTGTTCACTCTCATTTTTGACAAGGTTTCTCACTAGGACCTGACATTCACCTACAGGGGTAGACTACATGGCTAGTGAGCCCAGCCCTGGGATTAGAAGTTAGAAATGAAATGGATGCCTGCCTGCCTGCCTACCTGCTTGCTTGCTTTATTTTTTTCTTTTTTCAAGACAGGGTCTCACAGTGTAGCCTTGGCTGACCTGGGACTCATTATGCAGACCTGGTTGGCCTTGAACTCACAGATTCACCTGGCCCTGCCCCTGAGTGTCTGGGATGCTGCACTCAGCAACACCTGGCTTTTTATATGAGTGTTGGAAATCAAATCTGGTCCTCAAGCTCCCATAGCAAATGCTTACTGCGTAAGCTACCCCCCCCCAAGCCCCGGGTTCCACTTTCCTAATGGGCCCATAAGTGGTGCCAGTGGTGCCAGTCTGCAGGCCACTTACTGATGCAATCACATTCCCACTGAAGACAGGTAATTGACAATTACGTAACAGTAAGCTAATATATGGAAAACACGAGGTAGGACAATAAGATGGCTTAGTGAATAAAGGCACTTGCTACCAAGCTTGGTGACCTAAGCTGGATCCCCAGGACCTCAATGAAAGAGGAAGACGGCCAACACCAACACGTTATCCTATCCTTCCCATGTGCACGCTTTGACCCTTGCACTACCCCACATACTCAGATGCACACACAGTATAAGTGGATAAATGTGATTTTAAAACATTTTAAATAAAACAGAGCAGCAAAGGAGAAGAAGAGCCCAGAGTAAGAAATGAAAATGGGGAGAGCATGTTGAAATTAGGTTTTTGGAACACGACTGTTGTCCGGTGTGAAGGGAAGTCTGGGAGTGAGGGAGAGGCTAAAGACGCAAGCAAGTAATCACTTTGATAGTGCTAATATTTATGGAGTGCTTACGTCATGCTGAGCAAGTGCAATGCATTCTAGAGAATCATCTAGCCAAGTCCCTTCAATAGCCCTGTGACATAGGTGACCGTGGCAGGCAGAACAACGCCACTAAAAATGCCTGTGCTCCGGTCTGTGTGAATATGGCAAAGGACACTTAAGACTGCAGATTAGGTGTTATCATCTCATCCTAAGCTAGGGAGATTGTCTTGGATTTTCTAAACAGTTGTAAAGTAACCATAGACTACTGGAAATGAATGAAGGAAGAAGGAGACAGTGTCAAAGTGATGCCGTGTTAAAAATGCTCAACCAGCCACTTCAGGCTTTGCAAACAGAAGCAAGCCACAAACCAAGCAGCCTCTAGGAATGGAAAGCGTAGAGCACGCATTTCCCCCCTAAAACCACAGAAGAGAGACAGCCCTGCCACCATCTTTATTTTAGCTGCTTAGGACCCCAAACTATAATATAACAAATCGCAACTGTTTTAAGTCACCAAGATGTTAGGAATTTGTTATAGCAGCCACAGGAAACTAATACAGCATCCTTTGAGTATAAGGAAATGAATGCACAAAGTCCCTTTACTTAGTAGTAACTCGCTAATTTGGACACTGAACACTGGAGATGTACTTGACATTGGTTAACAAGACATTTAACATCGTATAGTAAGCATCTGGATTTGAGAAATTAGACTTGGTAGGATTTTGTGACAATTCCGTGTGCATAGGTTCAGAAAATGAAATCTAGACTAGGTGTGTGAGTATACACTATAATCGCAGCCACTTGGCTAGTTAAGTCAGGAGAACGAAGCATCCTCAAAACTAAAATAACAGAAGGAGGAAATGGAATCAGTTGAGGGGAAGGAGGAGGCGGGGGAAGGAGGAATGAGAGAGGAGAGGAGGGAGGATGAAAGGAGAGGAGGAAAAGATGAGGATGAGAGGGAAAGAAGATGAGAGACAGCAAGGGAAGGGAAATCCAGGGTAACATCAAGGCTTTCTAGTTTTCCCTACTGATGGAGAAATGGCATCTTTCCATTGTTACTGATATGACTAGAAGCAGCAGATGTGCAATTGGATCTTCTGGGAGAGAGTGAAGACATTTGTATCTAATGTCTGTCCTTAAATCCAGACTCAGTCCGTTGTCAAACCAAGCTATGACAGCCTTTCTTTAGGAGACAGTGCTCAAGATGGTCTTCACAATGGCTTCCCATGCAAGTTCAAGGGGGGAAAAATTGGGGTGGGAGATGGGCACATGGCCCCTGGGGAGATACTCAAGCAGGGTGGACCTCTAATTTTTCTTTTGGTGCTTGGGGCTGAACCCAAGGCCTAGTACATGCTAAGAAAGCACTCTACCACTGAGCTGTATACCCAGACTTTTAAAAAAAAAAAAAAAGGTTATGTGAAGACAGGGTCTCACTGAGCTACCCAGGCTGACCTTACTCTGTATGCCTGAATGACCTTGACTTTGTCATCCTCCTGCCTCACACTCCTGAGTAGCTGGGATTATTGGCCTTTCTGGGCCACCAGACCTAGCTTATCCTTCAAAGACTTCCTAGTGGTCTGAAAATCCATGCGGTTAAGCATTTCTCTTCTATACCGTGCACTTTGCTCCAAGTCAGCTTAGTGAAACATCTCTAGATCTCACTTCTTACACTGTGGGGACAAGCAACCTCCCTTAGGAGAAAATGTCTTAAGTTCAGAGGAAATACCCTGCTGCTAAATGTAGCCACAAGATCCTACCAGAGGGAAACAGTGTTGAAATCTCACAGGCTTTGGTGTGGCAAGGGCCTGGTTCTGCAGGCTATTATCTGTGTGGTCTCGGGCAAGCTATCTAATCTCTCCGCATGTCGCTTCCACATTTGTAAAGTAGAGGATCTAAGTGATATGTGCACAAGACACCCTCAGTTGAAAACTAGAATTAAAAAAGCAAAGCAGAGAACCCTACCTGTAGCATACCATCACCAGCCGTGGGGGATTGGTTTTGATCAACTTCCATGTGAAGTGGAGAATTCTGCTATTCATTTGTTATCAAGTTTCAAAGTGTGGGTTCCCAACTTTGACACCCCACAAAAAAGGCAGGCGCTCACCAGGCCCAGCTTCAAGTCACACCTGTACTAAAAACAAGTTCATCTAGAATCCAAGATGGAGACATCAACTCTTTCCCTCCATTTCTAGGTTATTTTCCTCCCATGCATCCCAAGACACACTATTGTTTTTTCTCAAAAAGCCACTTAATTTTGCTGGCCATAGTAATGCGTGCCTGGAATCCCAACACTCTGAAAACAGAAACACGAGCAAGGGAGTATTAAGACGAGGCTGGGCTATACAATGATGTCTCAAAAATAACTGACAAAAATAAAAGGCCTGGGGTGGTGAGGTGACTCAGTTGATAAAGGCTCCAACCATCAAACTGTACAGTCTCAGTTTAATCCCTGAGACCCACAAGGAGAAGGAGAAATGAATTCCCTAACTCCTGCAAATTGTCCTCTGATTTACACACACACACACACACACACACACACACACACACACACACGAGAGAGAGACAGAGACAGAGACAGAGAGAGAGAGAGAAATGAAGGGCTCATAAGCTACATGCTTATCCAAAGAGGTCTCTTCACCTTGGCTTCATCTCCTCTTTCGTCAAGGTTAATCTTCTTCACACAATTTACATGTGTGTGAAACTGCATCATAGATGTGTGTGAGTAGTGTCTGTCCCTTCTGTGCCCGGCTGTGTGCAAGGAATATGGAGTCTTTCTCTGCCTGTTGAAACTGGCTATGTTTGTAGTTCACTGCTGTTTTCTTACCACTTAAAACTGGTCTGCCACGTACCAGATGCGGCACGCATTTTTGTTAGCTGAATGTTTGAAGATGGATGTTCAATCAGTGAGTATATTCCTTACTGGTCAGGCTCTGCAACTGCTTTGCATAAGCAGTCTTCTATCAGCCTTGTGTTGTTGGTGAGGAAATAGGCTTGGGGTACTTACCCAGGACGTACAGACAACATGTGGTAGCATCTAGACTCAACCTATACTTGTGCCCCATCCCCAGATGGAGCATGCAGTGGTGACATGCTTAGAGAAGTGTATCCAAAACTGCAACATGACATTGTCATCTATAAACCTTACACTCAAGAACCACGCAATTGAGATTACAATAAAACCACACGCACACACACCACATACATACACACAACTGAATACTATTTTAAGTAAGTTCACAATTTTTGTGTTGGGGCTCATTTATAGCCATCTTTGGCCACAATGCAGCCTACAAGCCATGAGTTGGGCACACTCAAAAGGATCTAAAGATCTTAAGACTTAAAAGCCCCCCTCTAAATATGACTTCAATTGACATGAAAACACTTGATAACCATATGAGTTAAAATAAAAAGCATTTTGACCCATAGTTAAGTTTCTCAGCCTCTTGCTAATGCCTCACAAAGCAACAGGCACAAAATCAAAGCACGAAGACAAAAGGCAGACACGTTCTAAAAAGGACAATATTATTTTAATGAGACCATCAGCCAACCCAGACAGACCATTAAGGGTCCATTTGGAAACCAGAAACACCCTCTGCTCCAAGCTTCATACTGCATTCCTGTCTGTGAGGTCCACAGTGGATTACTGCGGGGTTGAGGGGGATAGAAAATGGGCTCGTGCTGAGAGCATGTGAGAGCAAGCCATAGTTCGTGTGATGACAAGAGGGAAGTTACTGTACCTGCCCAAGGTAGAGGCCACATGGGGAGGGTCACCTCCAGGGCTGGGATGGGCTTGCTAAAGACTGACCTAGGTGTGCAGAAAGGACAGATTGCCTCTAACTTCATAGTGAGACTCACTCACACAGCCCAGGGGCTGCTTTTCTGAGCTAGTTGGCTGTAGCACCTGTTTGGCAATTGCTAGTTTATCTGATCTCACTTGCCTTGCTCTGCAATGCTTCCCAAGAGTGAATTTATTTCGGCTTTCTCTCTCACCAGAACCTACCACAATGCTTAGGAAACTTCAGGTGTCAATCAGTTTAGAAATAACTTTTCAAGTTTGTTGGGAGGAATAGTCACACTATTTAGAAGGGTTTCAGCAAACCCTGGGTGTTCCCTTTGGACAGTGTGTTGGCTTGACTCTCAGTTTAACCTCCTCCCGCTGACCCATGCCAGAGTTCGAGTAAATAATTGACTAGCCATTTTCCAAAGTTAACAAGTTTGAACTAAAACACTTACACAATGATCATGTAAGAATTTATTAATACTTTATCATGCCATAAATAATAAGAGCAAATTGAGACAAATAAAATTTAAAAAGTATTTTCTATAAATAAAAGAGTTAATATTCAGATAGGGAGACTAAATGTAAAAGTAGGAGGTTCTTCTGTCTTTGTGTTGATCTCATTGGTGAATAAAGAAACTGATTTGGGCCCTTGATAGGGCAGAACTTAGGTAGGTGGGGAAAATTAAACAGAATTCTGGGAGAAAAAAAGCAGAGTCGAGAGATACCATGGACCCACTGCCGGAGATAAACCTTCTGAGACTTTGTTGGTAGGCCACAAACTCGTGGTGATATATAGATTAATAAAAATGGGCTAAACTAATATGTAAGAGTTAGCTAATAAGAAGTAGTTAGAGCTAATGGGCCAAGCAGTGATTTAATTAATACAGTTTCTGTGTGGTTATTTCGAGGCTAAGCTAGCCGGGTGGCCAGGACAAACAAGCGGGCCCTCCTCTTTGCAACATAAAATAGGTAAATGGTATTAACAGACAATTCATCAAAAAAATTAAATAATCAAGAAAAAATAAATTTGAAATAAAGCTTTTATGTTTCCCAAAAATTGAAGACTATAAAATGAAACAATAGATTTTTTTCACATCAAATTAGTATGAATGAGAAGAGGGAGGAAGAAGAAACAAAGGAAAGAAGGAAAGAAGGAGGGGAGGAAAAGACACTGCAGTTTGGAGACTGTGCATTTTCAAGTGAGGTTTTACTGTGGAATTGTCAACAATAATATAAATTTCCTAAGATGTAATTTGTTAATATTGTGAAGAACATATCTAGAATGTATATCATTTGATTCAGTAGTTCTATAATCTATGCTCAAGCAACAATATAGGACTATAGAACACTTACAGAGAATGATGTTCATCTCAGTGTAACTTGGCATAGGAGGAAAATACACAAACGTTAAACAGCTATGGTGTAAAAAACAATTACTAAGTGTTTTCAAATATATGGAAAGTGTTGGAAAGTATTGAACTACAAGATAGACAAAATAATGCAATTATAAAAATAATTTGAAGTTGAGATAGTTTCATGATATTTTGTGTTTCTAATTATGGATATATATGCTATGTTTTATAAACATATGGTATATAATATGTGTGCATATATGTTGACTGAGGGGTTCTGTCTTGCCTGGTTCCTGCAGTCGTTAAGTCCCAAAGAAATCACACAGAGGTCTACATTAGTTATAGACTGATGACCATTAGGTCAGGCTTCTTATTAACTCTTATAACTTATATCAGCTCATTATTCTTGTCTGTGTTAGCCACGTGGCTTGGTACCTTATTAGGCGAGGCAGTCACATCTTGCTTCTTCTGTGGCTAGGTCACACTGCAGACTAGGACTTCCTTCTTCCCGGAATTCTTCTGTTCTCATTGACCTGCCTCTACTTCCTGTCTGGTTGCCCCACCTATACTTCTTGCCTGGCTACTGGCCAATCAGTGTTTATTTAAAATATAATTGACAGAATACAGACCATTTTCCCATACCACATATACTTTTACACACAAACACATATATAAACACTGTAGTTAATTGATTCCAAAGTTTATGTCTTCCACACTTTGAAACTGTATTAAGTAAATATCATCTTCTTTTTGTGGTGCACATGACTGAACTTGGGGTCTTGTGCATACTAGGAAAGAACTCTACCAACAGGACTACAGCCCCAGTCAAAAATAGAGTCAAAAACATTCAGTGAAATGTTGTGTATTTATGACACATTTTTATTTGTCAATATGTCGTATCATGATACTGTTCAATCTGTTAGTAATTTAATTCTTATATTTATTTTTTAAAATGTATGTTATGAAGGTTTGCCTGCATGTATGTTTGTAAACCACGTGTGTGCCCAGTGCCTTGGGTAGTCATAAGAATTATAAGAATTATAGATAATAGTAAATCACCGTGTGGGTGCTGGGAACTGAACTCAGGTCCTCTGCAAGAGCAGCTAGTACTCTTAACCACTGAGCCTTCTCTCCAGCCCCAGTATTGTCATATTTTGTTTTCTAAGCTGCCCAGTTTGGAGCATTTTGTTCTATCAGCCCTAGAAAATGCATATTAGGGATGAAACCAAAGTGGCAGAGGAAGAAAGAAAAGAAAAACAATCGCCCAATAAACTGAGTGTGGGACGGGGGGAGGAGAGGAAAACACACAATTAAGGGTAATCGGTTATGTTAAAATAGCTGATGTAACCGGGAAGGTTTTTAGTAGGTGATGTGTGTTTACTGCTGCACTTCATCCCCTAGGAAGAGGCTACGTCTCCTTCCTCTGCCTTAGAGATACACTTCGGTATTGAGAGGAGGGTAAGACAACTTGTGTTTCAAAGAGCTGAGAAGAAACAGGGGCTCTAGGCCTTTGCAGAGGGCGAGAGACTGACACCAAAGGACCAGCAGCCAGAGCAGTGCTCGCCCCCAGCAGCTCCACACAGGAGGCAGGTAAGGTTGTAGAATCCAGAAGAAAAAGATCCGGATTGAGGCGCATGCTCCCTTGAAAGACTCACCATGGGCCAATAGACAAGCGCAGCTGTACAGCTTACCGTTCCAGTGCGTTGGTTTCTTTCGTCTCTGTGACCCAGTGCTGGGCTCAGCTCACTGTGGGGCTACGAATCAGAACTGGAGGACAGCACTGCTCTCGGGCTCCTCCTTTCCCTCCCTTCATTTCTTCACTTCCTTTGGATTCCCCGACCTACAATGAGACACTTCCCTCATTCAGAATGCAGCTCCCCGCTTAGTTATTCCTCTCTGGAAAAACCCTCTGTACACCCAGAAGTGCTGAATTAGTCAGCGGGTACTTCTCAGTCCGGCAAACTGACAGGCAAGAGGAATTGGTAACGAAGAACTGTCACACCGAGATTGCTCATTAGTTTCTTAATCAGAATCCTTCTCTGTGACAGTGGGTTTTGATGTTGCTGTTTTAAGATTTTTAATTACATGTCTATATGAGGATAGGGCATGTACACGTGTGAGCACAGTGCTTGCACAGTCCAGAAGAGGGTGCTGGACCCCTGGAATTGCAGGCAGTTGTAAGCCGACTGAGTTCTGGTCCTCTGGAAGGACAACACGTGCTCTTTACGGCTGAGCAATCTTTCCAGCCCTGATGGCAGTATTTTTAACAGGAGGGTCACAGATCATCTTCAACAACGTCCCTTGGGGTACTTATTTACAATCCCCATTTCTAGAATCTCTGGGAGCAGAGGCAGAAGCCTGAATGTTTTACCAAGCTTCAGGTGATGACAAGCAACTAAGGCCTAGCCACCCTGTGCTTCCTCAGGTGTGTAAACTGTAGCCTGGTGTGTTAGGGCGATTGGTTTTATGGGGAAGGCATACCCTCCATAGCCTTCATCTTTCTCCGGGCTAAGGAAACAACTTGAATCTTTGGAACTCCGGCAATATGTATTAGCTATTTTTCTTATTTGGTGACAAAATGCCTGGCGGGGAGTTATTTCAGCTTACGGTTTGAGGGTACACCCATCCTAGAGGGGAAGACATGGTAACTGGTACTTGAGGTCACATTAAATCCAAGTCAGGAAACAGAAAGATTTGGACCCTCAGAGATCCAGTGGTGGGACTAGTTATCACACAATATTTATGAGAGATGCGTGTTTGCGTCCCCCTCATTTTGCATCCTTAATTCAACCCAGGACCCTATCTTTGAAATGGTATTGTCCACATTTAGGATGGGTTTCCCATGTCAATGAGCCTAATCTAGAGAACTCTTCACAAACATACCCACAGATGTGTCACTAAGGTGCCTCTAAATTCCAGCAAGTTGACAACGTTGACAACCAAGATTAACCATCCAACAACACAATGAAGCTGTGGATCAAAATGTCAGAGTGATGAGTTCATCTGCTCTTTATTATATTATGTGAGTTCCTTTGATGATGGGTGAGCTCAATATGGGAGGGAAGTTATTGTAACATGAGTATATATTATGTGTATTGTGGTAGTTTGAATGAAAATGTCCTCCCTAAACTCATAAGGAGGGACATTATTTCAAAGGATTAGAATGCATGGCCTTCTTGGAGTAGGTGTGGCCTTACTGGAGGAAGTGTGTCACTGGGAGTGAGCTTTGAGGTTTCAGAAGCTCAAGCCGGGTCCAGTGGCTTGTTCTTTCTTCCTGCTGCATGCTGATCCAGATGGAAAAGTCCCAGCTCCTTTGCCAGCATCATGTCTGCCTGCACACCACATGCTTCCTGTCAGGATGATAAAGAACTAATCCTCTGAACCAGTAAGTCAGCCCCAATTACGTCCCAAAGCTTGAAGCAGATTCTGCTGCTAAGTGTCCGAGGTGCTATTGGGAACCAGAATGGCCACTGGTCCATGAGTCTGGAGTCAGGAGAGAAGCTGGCAGGCACTAAGGGCATACATCTATTATCCTGGACATATGGATAGTTTATAAAGTCATGGGACAGTATGAAGTCATCTCTACAGAGTGTGGCAATGGAGAAAATGGTAAGGACAGTGATTGGCAGGTACCTGGGTAAAGACTGAAATTTTTAGCTGTAAATGAGCAAGGAAGATACTATGGTAAGGGAATGTTCAAGATCTGGATTGTGGTGATGGCTACTTGACATCATACATTTAATTTTTTAAAAATCATAGAATTGTGTACTTGAAGTGGGTAAATTTGTCTTATGCCCAATATATTTCACTGATGGTTTAGAATTTTAAAAAGACCAAGAGAAGGGCCAGGGTAGCTCCAGTATTAGATTCAAACAGAGGAGGAGGGGACTAGAATGAGGAAAGGGGGTAACACCATGGTACAGAACAAGAGAGAAGAGAAAGTTCAAAGAGAAGAAGCCAGTTTTAACAGTTGCAAGTGAAGGTGTAAGTCACAAAACAATCCCACACCAATTTGGAATTATGATTAATAAAAGGGTTATTTATTTAAAGGAAAAAACTTACAGATCACCATCCTAGACAACAGCCCTCTGCACGACTAGGAAAGGAGTCTAGTATCCGGAAGCACAGCCAGAAGCAAGGGAGGGAGAGCAGGGCTAACGCTACTTTTTAAAGCAAAAGAGACCACACCCAAGTGGGCTGGTATCTTAAAGGTTATTGGCTGAAGGAGCAGAAGGAGCTCCCGCAGCATGCAAGTGTTAGCAGAAAGGTGACACAGAGAAATAGCCTCTGGATTTGGTCAGATGCGGTCATGTCCACTGTGGTAGCCTCTGGATATGATTTGATGTGGTCATGTCCATTGTGGTAGCCTCTGGATATGATTTGATGTGGTCATGTCCATTGTGGTAGCCTCTGGATTTGGTCGGATGCAGTCATGGCCACTGTGGTAGCTGTGCATCTGAAGTAATAGAGACAAGAGTAAAGTCAGACTCATTTGAGAGGAGAGCGGAAGACAGCAACCATTAAGGACTCTGGAGAAATTTAGCTGCAAACAGAACAGGAGACAGGGAGGGTGATGGGGATGTCAAACTGCCATGGAAGCACTGAGTTTTCCTGCTGATGCAATAAAAGAACGGAGAAGAGCCTTTGAGGAGAGCGAGGCAGTGGGATACAGAACGCGGTGCGATGAACAGGAAGTCATCAATTCAGCCACTCTAGTTTGTACAGCAGCCCGGCCTTGCTCCTATGGCCTTAGCCTCTCAGGTGCTGCAGTAGCAGATGTGTGCTGCTGTGCTCAAGTAAGTCATCCTTCATTTTAGTAGGAGGGGAGGTGGAGGCACAGACGTGCTATTCTCGGGACCTTTATGGTCTCAGTTTGAAAATAAAGAAGAAATAGAATCATGGAGAGCGGAGAATGCTTTAGAGATTTGGGGATGTGGGGGCTGAAAGCACAGCCTGGAAAGTGGGGAATTGAGTCTGCAGGGCTGAGCACGCACCAGAGGTCTGGCTTTTCATATGGCAACATTCGCTTACACAGATTACTCCACCATAGCCCAGCTAGTTAAGGGTACCTCCCTACTGTCATGTCTTGGTTTTCCTTCTTGATAATATTCTGGAGTTGATTTGATTTCATAGTCACAATACATGGACATGGTAAGTCCAGTTCTAGTTTTTGAAAAGAAACTGAATGAAGCTAGGGGTGTTGGTGGACGGATGGCTCAGCGGTTAAGAGCACTTGCTGTTCTTGTAGAGAACCTAGGTGGGTTTGGTTCTCAGCACCCACTATGGCATGGGCACAGCAGCTCTGCTATGCAATAGAACGAGAACCATTTCTGGCTCTGAGCTCAGATCTTGAGCTGGAGCTCCCTAGCATTAGGTAAACCTCCCATCCTAATATTCGGCCTCTGATCCTGATGGCTCACACAGAGCCTTTGTGTTTTCCTGACAGAAGGGATGCCCAGTGGGAACCTCTTAAAATCTGGGGAGTTTCCTGGAATAGTCAAAATATCTAAGAAGGCAACTCTTGGCAAGCTTCTAGACTGCTTCAGGGTGGAGTGCTGACCTGCCAGAAAAGCAATGAGATTGGAAGGTTGTAGTGGTCAGGCCCTGTCCCCAAGGAGAAGAGAGAGGGGCTAGAGATTGGGTTGATCACAATGGCTAGTGCTGGAATCAACCATACGCACATAATGAGGACTTTGTAAGACAAAATAACAACAACAGCAACAACAAAGTCATGATGTGGAGAACTGCTGAGCTGCAATTCGTGGTTAGCGCACCCAGAGGGGACATGGAAGCCCTGCACCCCTGCAACCACACCTAACCATCTCTCCCAGCTGGCTGTTTTCACTGTCTTATGTCTGTTTAAAATAAATGGATAAACAGAACTGTTCCCCACATTCTCTAAGTCATGCTAGTGAAATTAATTGGACCCAAGGAACGGGCTGTGGGAAGGCCTGTAGCAGCAGGTTGGTCAGAAGCACAGATCACAATCTGGAGCTACTGATCGGCATCTCAAGTACAGGGCAGTCTTGTGGAACTGGGCTCTTATGCTGTGGGTGCCGGCAGACCTGGAGTGGAAAAAGTCAACCGCTGTTCCCACTTCCCAGTGAACACAGAGTAGATGGTGACAGCCATAGCTGGCAAAGATGCAGTCCGCTCTTAGCCAGCACCGACTGGGTATTCTCCAGTTCAGTTCTGACACTCCCTCTATAAGCAGCATCGACCCTCTAGGTTGGGCCTTCAGTCTCTAAGACTTCTTCTCACTTCAAATGTCTGCCACCATGCTCCCCAAAATGATAATCATTGACCCACTCTCTGAAACTGTAAGTGAGCCCCCAATTAAGTGCTTTCTTTTATAGGAGTGGCCTTGGTCATGTTGTTTCTTCATAGCAAGAGAACAGTAACTCAGACACCACTCTTAAAGTAGCAACATTTTTCTCCTCGGTTTGTCAGCCACATAGAAAGAAACAATTTTTTTCTACAGATGTTTTTGTTCCTGCATGCTGGGGTGCTACAGTTGCTATGGTGCTGCTTCTGTGCCCTGAGGGTGGAGCTGAATCTAGAATGGTGGTGGACATCTTGGGACAATGAACAGAACTGTTATAAAGATGGGGGAAAAAAGCTTAGGTTTTTTTTATGACATACTAGAATCTCTCAATTAACCCTAGAATATTCTAGTCCTGGACTCCTTGCTATGTGAAAACTCATGGTACAAATATGGGACCTTAGTAATAGTGTAGCCATTAAGTTCCTCAAGCCCAAGGCCTTGGAGTAGTCCTTGACCTCACCCTCTCTCTCAAACCTCACACTCAATACCAGTCAGCTCCTCCTTCCAAGCATGGTTTTCAATTCTTTCAATTTCTTTTCATCTCCTTTAGGTCCACTTCCGTTCCAGTTACTACCGTCTGCCTCCCAGGCCACTATGAGACCCTCCTGGCCATTTGTGACCTCTTCTTTGCTCCTTCCTGATCTTTTCTCTGTAAATAGTAACCATGACACTTTAACACATATCACTCCCTTGATTAAAACTCCCCACTTGGCTTCCCACTGCGTCCAGAGTTAAGTACAAACTTCTCACCAGGGCAAGCAAGCTCCTGTGTGGTTTGACACCTTCTGTTTTGAGTCTCAATACCTCCTACTCATCCCCAAGGTCACAAGTTCCAGTCACACCGGCTTTTCTTCTCTCAGACACCACAACGTCACTCAGTTTTCACACTTGTCTCTTCTCCCTGGCATGCTCTGTTCCAGGAGGCGCGTGATCTTTATTTACCCAGACCTCAGAGAAACCCTCGTAGAAACCCTCTCAGCTAAAGCGGTCCAGCTTCATGACGTCACTCACCTTGTGACTTGTCCTGTTGCCCTGTGTCATCGTTCTCACCGTAGTTCTATCTGACACATGTATTCTCTGCCTCTCGCTACTGAGATGTGAGCTTCGTGGAAGGGACTGTTTTGTTTGCTTCAGCAAACACCTAGATCAGTCCTGACCCGTATAAGCCTCGGTGAACACTTGGATGAGTCCGAATGAGTGCAGGAGAGCGTGGCAGGAGCAGGGAGCAGAGGGAGAGGAGCGAAGGCTCTTCCCTGGGGATTTTAACTGCACTTGGAGAAGAGCCCTTTCTTCTGTCACCATCGGACAAGTCCTGGCTGTTTGCCTTGGAAGCAGGTAGAGCTGGAGAAGTGAGACTGCAGAAGAATAAAAGATGGGCGGCGTGGACTCCGGTGAAGTTCCTTCCGGGTCTTCAGTGACCTTTTCCTTCCCTTTGTGTGGTTACACAAAGTCAAGAATTGTCTTACTTACTGTGTTAAGTTGCCTTTCTTTTTTTCCTAATTTTTAAAACTTTGTTTTATTTCGTGTGTTTGAGCATTTTTCTTGGACCACATGCACACTTAGTGTCTGTCAAGGCCGGAAGAGGGCACTGGAGTCCCTGGAACTAGAGATGTTTATAGTGTCACTCACCTCGTGGCTGCTGGGAACTGAACCCAGCTCCTCCGAAAAAGCAGCAACTGCTCTCGATGGCTGAAACATCTCCCAGCCCGGCTTTTCTTTCTTTTTAACTTTTTATTCTTTGCGAGGGTTTTGATTATCCCCATTCCCACTTTCTTTCTTCGACTCCTTCCGTATCACCCATGCCCTCCTCCCTACTTCATCCTGTCTTTTTTAACGGCCCGCCAGCTGATTTGCTCATTGCTTTGACCTAGTACCCGACCAGACGCAACTTAAGGCCAGTTTATATTGGCTCACACTTTTAGAGTTCAGACAGGGAAGGCAGGACTACCCACATGTCTAGGGGACAGTCACCATGTCAGGGAAGGCAGGACTACCCACATGTCTAGGGGACAGTCACCATGTCAGNGTCTAGGGGACAGTCACCATGTCAGGGAAGGCAGGACTACCCACATGTCTAGGGGACAGTCACCATGTCAGGGAAGGCAGGACTACCCACACGTCTAGGGGACAGTCACCATGACAGGGAAGGCAGGACTACCCACACGTCTAGGGGACAGTCACCATGTCAGGGAAGGCATGGCTCCCCACACGTCTAGGGGAAAGTCCATCATGACAGGGAAGGCATGGCTCCCCACATGTCTAGAGGACAGTCACCATGTCAGACAAGGCAGGACTACCCACACGTCTAGGGGACAGTCACCATGTCAGGGAAGGCAGGACTACCCACACGTCTAGGGGACAGTCATCATGTCAGAGAAGGCAGGGCTGTAGGTACATGCAGCAGCTAGCCCCAAAGCCTCCTCAATCACAAAACAGAACACAGGAGGCGGGGAGCAGGCTATAAAATCATTACAGCCTATGGCTTGCCTCCAGTGACCCACTTCCTAACCTACTTCCCAAACAACTCTACTGCCCCAAAACTTTCACAGCCTTCCACACAAGCACCAGAAGTTGGGAACCAACTCTTCAAACACGTGAGCCTATCAGAGACATTTTGCACTCAAACCACAACATGTATTTAAGATTGTCACATTAGAGTTCTTTTTCATGTCATCACAGTCTATCATCAGCTCTCTCGGAAGGGAGGCTCTGGCCTGGTGCTAGTTACCTGTGCTGGGTCCCCGTTGTTCTCTCATCTACACCAACCAAGTGTAGGGGGAAACACACAAACGACAGCAACAACAAACAGGCTGTATAACAAAGACGACTTCTGACTTAACAAAAGTGTTCTGGGAAGTCTATCTACATTCCGACATCCATGGGTATGCAGTAACCAAATGAGAATCAGCATGTAGTAGAAACTGGGGCTATAGGGGTAGGGATATAGCTTAATGGGTAGGATGCTTGCCCAGCATGTATGAAGCCCTGAGCTCAATCCTCAGCCCCGTGTAAACTAGGTGTGAGGCTCAGTCCTATAATCCCTACGTTCGGAAGGTTGGAGGCAGGAGAACCAGAAGTTCAGAAGCATTCATGGCTACAAAGTGAGTTCAAAGCCAGCCTGGGATACATGAAACTGTCACAAATTTAAAAATTGCTAGACATTTTAAAGTTTTGTTAACTTTTTAAGGCTGTATTATGGGTTGAGTAGAGATAGGATATATGCCGTGTGATTCCAAGCATCAAATCCTTGCATGACACTCCAGATGGACGGCCGCAAAATGTAAGGACTTTGTTTTCTGCCCAGCAGTAAATGGTTGGTTTGTTCTGCACGGTAATTTCAGAGCTGCAGAATCCCATCTGTGTCTCCAGAACTCCTAGGTGATGTCACCATGAGCTCTGTTCCCTCAGGGTATTTAGACCCTTTTTTACACACTTTTAATTAAAATGTAATTACATCACTGTCACCTTCCCTCTCCTCTCTTCACCTCCTCCCATGTCTCCTTTCCAACTCCTTTTAAGTCCCTCTACTCTCAAATTGATAGCTCTTTTTTCTTTTATTATTATTTTTATATACATATAAATATTCACAAATTTATAACTACAACCTGCTGAGTGAATGTTTGTTGTTTGTGTGTTTGTGGTTTCAGGGTTGACGGCTTTGTATTAGATATCCAACTGGGGGCTCATCCCTGGAAGAGGCTTACTCTCCTCTCAGCAGCCATTAGTCACCTGTACTTCTTGTCTAGGGGTGGAGCCTAATGAGAATTTTCTCCTTCTCTGTTAGCTTATCTATTGATATTGTCATTGTACCAGTCTCGTTTATACAGCCATTTCTAATAGAGACTTTTCCCATAAGATCCTGGCATTCTGAATCTTTCTCTACACTTTGCCAGTGTCCATAAATGCAGGAGCTTTGATGTACATGTATCCATTAGGGCTGGGTTTCCCGTGCTCCATTGAATTCTGCTTTGTATCCATTGAGGTTTTCTATGATGGTTTTCGTTTCCTATAAAGAAAGGCTTTTTTGATGAGGGGTGGTAGCTAGGTTCCCCATGGGTATAAGGGTGAGATTCAGAATACACTTGGACCCTTTTGTTACAAGCAGGAAAATTTTGAGGACACCTGTCTGTAGGCAGCTTGGTTCAGCCTCAGAGATCAAAGCAGACGGTTCCTTTCCATCCAGAAGCCTCAGAACAATTATCCAGTGTCTGCTTCATCTCACCCAAGCCTGCATTTTCTTGTTGATTGAAATCAGAAAAGGTTAGAAGGTTTCATCTCAGGAGGAAACAGAAGTGGTTATGGCCTGTCTCCCAAATAAGAGTCACGGCTAGGAATCAGAGGGACGTAAATGAGCCATTCACTTTGTACACCCAATTCAGGGGCTGTCGAAAAACTCTAATATCAACATGATTGTCTTAACGAAACATTAAACAAAAAATTAACGGGTCCTCTTTCTTGTGGCGCTCGGCCATGAAGCTGAATATCTCTGCCCCAGCCACTGGCTAATGAGCGGCTCATTGAAGTGGACGATGAACGCACATGCTGCTCTTTCTATGAGAAGCACAAGGCCATGAAAGCAGCTGCCGATGCTCTGGGTGAAGAGTGGAAGGTTTCTGTGGTCAGAATCAGTGGTGGGATAACAAACAAGGTTTCCCCATGGAGCAAGGCGTCTTGACACATGGCAGAGTCTACCTGCTATAGAGGACAGGGCATTCTTATTCTAGACCAGTGATTCTCAACCTTCCTAAGGCTGCGACCCTCATGCTGTGGTGACCCCCAGCCATAAAATTATTTTCGTTGCTACTCTGTCATTTTGCTACTGTTATGAATTGTATTTGAAGCATCTGATACGCAACCCAAAGGGGTAGCGACCCATGGGTTGAGAACCACTGTTATAGACCAAGGGAATGAGAAAAATTGCAAGTCTGCTTGTGAGTGCATCGTGGAGGCCAATCTGAGTGTTTGTTCTCAGCCTGGTTTTTGTAAAAACAGGGGGACATTCCCAGACTAACAGATGCCACTGTGTCTCAACAGTTGGGGGCCCAAAAGAGCTGGCAGAATCTGGAAGCCTTTCAGTCTCTCTAAAGGAGATGATGTCCACCAAAATGCTGTCAGAAAGCCCTTAAACCAAGAAGGCAAGAAGCCCAGGACCAGACACCCATGAGTCAGCGTCTTGTTACTCTACGTGTCCTGTAACACAAACGCCTACATATTGCTCTGAAGAAACAATGCGCAAAGAAAAACAAGGAGGTTGCAGAATATGCTAAACTTTTGGCCTAAAGAAAGGGAAAACACCCAGAACAGACTGCCAAGAGACGTAGGCCATCTTCACTGAGAGCTTCTGCTTCTAAGTCCAGTCAAAACTAAGTCTTTAAGAAGAATAAATTAATGGCCTGGCCTTAAATATAAAAAAAATTGATTAATGGGGGTGGGAAGTTTACAGTAGGGCAAAGACTCCTGCCACCAAGCCTGAAAACCTGAGTTCAATCCCTGGTTCTCCCTGGTGGAAGAAGGGCTCCTGCTCCTGCAAGTTGTCCTCTGACTAAACTTTTCCGAGTTAGTTTTAAACAAGTCACGATAAGCAGGTATCCATCTTAAGTGAAGACAGAATAGATAGTGCTGACATGTCTCATTTTGTCTCAGGTACCACCCAGTCCTGGCAGCCAACTAGCCATCTGAATTTACTGTTTCAGGATTGCTGAGACAACCATGAACCTGTCTTAGTAAGTTTTCTGGGTGATTTTTTGCATATGATCAAGTTTAAGAATTACTAAAAAGATAATCACTGATGTTTCTCTCCTGCCTTCTGGGCTGGTGCACACAGAGAACCACCCTACCATATTGGAGGGACCCAGAGAGCAAGGAAGGAACAGAATCTCACCTCCAGCTACATGAACTGGAAGATGACCCCAGGCCTGGCTGCACTGAATTGCAGCTTTGTGAGAGGCCTTTTAAGCCCTTTTAGTCATCCCTGGACTCTTGACCCAGACATAAGGTCGGCTGATAATTACAGTTCATTTTAAGTCACTAACTTTGTGTTTATTTGCTTCAAAGCAGTAGATAACTTTAGCATCCTAGGTTTTCATGTACCTACGTGGATCATTGTTTTTCCAACTTAATCATGATTTCCATCAGTGTTAAATCTCTACAAAATATATATACGTATTAATGCTCCTATTAGCATATTTATAGTAAATAGAATATTGGCTGTACATAAAATTATTTTCATAAGTACTTCCTCATTGGTTGTGCACTAAATTATGTTCATGGCCACTCTATTTTCGTGTATCACACGTACTATACAATCTATCCACTTAAAATGAACAGTTCAGTGGTTTTAGTACCTTGAGAGTGGGGCAAGCATCAGAGAATTGTCTCAAAGCTCACAAGATCACAAGCCCTCTGACTATCACCCCAGGATCTGACACTTCCCTCCCTTCCCCAGGCAAAACCTAATCTACCTGCTGTCTCCTAAGATTTTCCTACTTGACACATCCTATGTAAGTAGAACAGTGCAATACGTGGCCTTGCGGCTGCTCTCTTAGATGTTCCTAGGTTCGTTCATGTTGGAACACGTATTGCTTCCTCTTAGGGCCAAAAAATATCAATTTAAAAACAATCTGCCATAAAAGAAATTTCCACTGGCAATCCCCCTCTTTAAAGTGAAAAATATACATCATAAAAGTTTTACTAGTTTCTTTTCTTTGAAAGAGCTTGCCTATGTAATGAACTCCCTGAGATATACGCACCTTACTTTAATGACGCCATACGTGGGGACACTTGAGAACACTAAACAATAAAAATGTATGCTATGTTATGGACAAGAGAAAAGACATATGTACCGTCACTCACACACGCTCACATTCACACACACACACACACACACACCTTCTTACACACATTCGCATGCACTCATACACATAACTAGATTAAAGGCAGAACATATATTTTAAACCCACCTTATATTAAATGTTGACTAGGAGGAGCTTATTTTAGACCAAGGTGCAGATGTAACCATTTGCCTTTAGAATCACAGTTGGCTAATCAATACTATAGTTGGCTGGAAGTCTATCAGGTGCTAAGTCCAATAACATAATTGTGAGGATTATCAACATCCAGACAGGTTAGGCAGCATTCCCACCTGGTGCACAGCTATAAATTCCAACCCCAATCTGAACTAACCAGGTTTTACCTCTGAACGAACCAGGTTTCTGCTGGGTCCTGATAGGGAGGGTGGCCTAGGTAAGGTGAAGGCAGCTCATCTGACAAGGCTGTTGTCAGATAGGATGGGAGTTGAGTGAGATGAAAATTTCTTAAGATATAAAGAGGAGGGGGTGACAGAGATAGCTCAGTGGTTAAGATCACTTTCTGCCCTTCCAGAGGAAGATTCAATTCCCAGGAGTTCCATTCCCAGCAACCACAATGTAGCTCAAAAAAAAAAAAAAATCTATAGTGGGATGTGATGCCCTCTTCTGGCATAAAAGTCGTACAAGACGCAGATAGAGCACTCATATACATAAAATAAGTAAATAAATCTTTAAAAACTATGAAGAAGAGCGGCTGAGAAGATGACTCAGTGAGTAAGAGCTCTTACTGCCAAGCCCAGTGACTTGAGTTCTAGTCTCAGAGCCCACATGATGGAAGAAGAGAACCAACTTTCTCAAACTGTCCCCTGGCCGCCACACATAAGCTGTGGCATGAGTGGGGGCACACACAAAAATCAAATGAGTAAATAAATAAAAAAATGTAAAAAGATCTGGAAGAAATTGACTCAGTATATGCTGGGCATTTGGGTGATGTGACACAAATCTATGGCAACGAATAAAAATTCATAGGAACCACTTTGATGCTCCTAGGTAGATCAAGGGCCAGAACAACTTTTAATGCGCCGCAGAAGAGGTGAATCTCTATCTGAACATATATTTCCCAAAGTCCCAGACTGTCCCAATGACTGTGTTAGCCAGAGGTTGGCACTCGACTTATGAAGGGATCAGGAGTCAGACAGAACACATGATTTGGACTTTATTGCATTCTAACCATGGGAAATTATTGCTACCCTTTGCTCATATAAAAGCATCTATTTTTTTTTTACAAACCTCAGTTATAAGACAAACACAACAGTTCTCACCTCAAAAAGGATTAAAAAATGGTTTATTCCAGAGTCAAATATGAGTGACCATGGCCTGGGAACCCCAAATTCCAGTCCAACATGGTAACAGTTTCATGAAACTTTATAGGGACAGAATGAAGGAAGCCATCAACCAGGGCACTTTTTAGATACCCTGGTGGGGCGAGCGAGTAGGCGGTCAGAGCAGAGAAGGGAAGCTTCTACTTTAGGCATCCGATGCTCTCTGATGACAGTCCTAGCATTTATGTTGGTGGATGTGAGGGTCCATTTACACATTCCAAAGAACTTACCCGACACTCACAGGAATGCTACCTTACATACAGAGGTGGGAACAAGGTAATTGTTTAAGGGGCTAAAGATGAACCAAGATAATTCCACTCTGAACCTGCAACAGTACAACTTCTACACGTCAGTGAAGTCCTAACAAAACAGCCTGTGAAGGTACAGCTTCTTTCTGAAAAATTTCATTCATATTCCTATACCCTAATTAGCCCTGGTCCTTTCCAATGTCTCCAGAGAAGAATCTAAACTGTGTTTGGTTTGGGTTTTTTTTTTTCTTAGTTGAGGTTTTTTTTTTCAGACTCAAGTTCACAGTGTTCAGGATTTATAAGACATGTACAATCTTTTTAAATTTTTTTTTAGTTTTTAAATGTGAATATGTGGGCCCGGCGGTGGTGGCGCACGCCTTTAATCCCAGCACTTGGGAGGCAGAGGCAGGCGGATCTTTGTGAGTTCGAACCAGCCAGACTACAAGAGCTAGTTTCAGCGCAGGCTCCAAAGCCACAGAGAAACCCTGTCTTGAAAAACCAAAAAAAATGTGAATATGTGTACATGTATAGAATTATGCATGTAGGAGAAAGCACCCTTGAAGGCCAGTAGTGTGGGATCCCTCTGGAGAAGAAATTGAGTGCTGGGACTTGAACTTGGGTCTTTTGCAAGAGCAGTATGTATACTTTACCACTGAGCCAACTCTCTAGCAGTTACTACTACTACTACCGTGTGTGTGTGTGTGTGTGTGTGTGCATGCGTGTGTGTTTGCCTTGTGTGTGGGGGGACACTTATGGAGGTCATAAGAGGGCATCATATCCTGCAGAGCCCGAGTTACAAGTGATTCTGGGGCACCTAACATGAATGCTGGGAATGGAACGGAGGTCCTCTTTAAAAAAAAAAAAAAAGCAGCAAACACTCAACACTAAGCCAGCCCTCCAGCCCTCCATATGTATAACGTTAATCCTTCTCTCCTTAGACTTGATGATCAAAGTCTAAGATGTTTTCTATGGAAGTGAAATAGAAGCCATCTTCCTAAGTCAACAGAAATTGCATTTGAGATGTTTCTGTTCAAGCAGCCTTTCCCTGGTTCTGTCTTTAAGAAAGCTTTGTTCTTGCTGTTGTTACAAGTTCAGGGTCACAAAGAAAGAAAATGCTGCCCCAATGAAAGTGTCTGAACCAGGCGACAGTGGTGAAAGAGCAAGCACAGGAGGACAGGCCATTCTTTGGTTCTTACTGTAACTCAGATGATGACTGTCTTTCCCCATTGGCTGGGTCTCACCTCACAGTCTTCCTCGATTGCCTCATTTTAAAAGAATCTGTGTGAAGGAAATGAAGGGAAGCAGGATGGGGGCACTGAAGTTTGGGGATACAGCAGGGCCTTTATGTAAACAAGTCTTACCTGGTGGGGGTTGGAGGCTAAACATCTGCATCAAGGTTTTATAAGGTGGGAAAAAGAAAACACACTCTGTCCCTTGTGGATGCAAAATGGAAGTGTTGCAGTTTTTGGCAAAAAGGCTAATGTTTCTTAAAATCTTATCATTTGGGAGGGATAGAAAAACTCAACCGAGATATCACAGAGACACAAGGACCAGAAATGTTTACACAGTCCAAGAAACAGGTAGCTCATCCAGCCACAGCCTTTCCAGGAAGGGCAAAGGTCATAACTACAGCAGTCCCCAGCATGACTCAGTGAACAAGAAAGGAGACTGGAACCTGAGAACTTGGGACACTCAGCAGAATCGGGGATCCAGCACTAGTTAAGAATTGGGCGCTAAGACTGTGTGAACTGTAGCTGGTGGAGAGTCCTTTCTGTTACTAGGTGAGACTATAGGGATTGCCATGACAACTGTCTGCCCTGGTCTGAATTGCTTTTCTTCTTGTTATGACCAGTTACCTGACAGGAAGTAACCCAAGAGAGGTTACTTGGTCTTATAAGGAGATACAGTCCATCGTCGTGGCAGGCGGTTCCATTGTGGCCGGAATACACAGTTAACACTCATCTTGGTAGAACAGGGAGCAGAGAGTGAGCAGGAGGGAGTGCCCAGCTATAAAACCTCAAGGCTTGTCCCTAGTAGCCCATTTCTTGCTGCTCGGCTCCACCTCCCCAGAGACTCACAACATTGTAAAACAGCGACACCAGCTGGAAACCGTGCGTCAAAACACACGAGTTTGCGGGGTGGAACATCGCTAACCATGGCGCTGCGCAGCCATCCTTGGCCTTGCAGCACCCATCTTCTCATCCTAGCACTCAGTAAAACTATTTGGTGGAGAACGCAAAGAGGACGTATCCCTTTAAGAGCATAATCCTACCACATGCACTCAAATTCTGACTTCCCCATACCAGAAGAACCACAACTCTTCCCACACGCCACCTCCCAGGGCTTCCGGTGACCACATGGCAATGCAACCTGCTGTCCTGGTAAATTTAATACAATGCTGACGATGTTGTGGGCAAGCCATTGTTCTTCCTCCGTCCTGGGGGTTGAAACGTCACAGCAGGCCCTCCCTCTGCTCCACCCACTTCACCTGCAGGTTCTTACCGAGCTCTCCAGCAGGTGTTTCAGTCACTGATGAGACAGACAGGGTGGGAGAAAATAGAAAGCCAAGTGTCCTCTGCATACCATCCTCTTCCTCAGAGTCCCAGGGAGGTCATGGCTAGAGAGTCAAGGATGTGTTTCTTCCAGAAGGCTCACAACCAAAATCGTTGACTGTCAATAAAGCAGCGTGGGCTTCTTTGGTTTTGCTTGGGTTTTGTTCATTTACTCGTTTGTTTCGTTGTTTTGGTGTTTGTTACTGGCATATGTTAGTTCTACATCATAATAGATTCCACTGTGACATTTCCATACATGTACATAATGCATTCCGATCGTGTTCACCTCCATACCAGTCTTACTCTCCTCCAACTCTGGCTAATCCCCTCTTCCCAGTTGGCCTGCTGCTATGTTAGCTCCTTTGTTGCTATTTGTTTTGGGGTCTGTGACCTAGGGAGTTTGCTAGGCTTATTCGTAGGAGCTCAGGTGGCGGCTGTAAGTTGTTATTGTTTGTGTGTATTCTTTCTAAAAAGGGGCCTCCAACCCCAACTTTGCATGGCCACAGATGACCCCAAATGCCTTAAGGCCTTGGGCATTCAACATATTCCCATCTTCACTTTCCTGCCTCTTAAAAACACCTTCGTTGACTACACGAGAGTTGAAAAGCAGACACCACCTTTGGCAGGAGAATAAGCCTCGTCATGTCAACACATGCCCACAACTAAAGCTTCCTCAAACGCTAAGCGCTGAAGCCTAAGCCTTCCAGAGGCGGGGAGGATTTCTTCCCAGGCCGGTGCCTCCAAGCCAGCACAGCATCACCATCCAGCTGTGGAAGAGCTGAAAGGAGAAAACTAGGCGGGAGTGGAGGCCTTGAACTGCTCCAGCTGAGCCTCTTGGGGCTTCGGGTTCCTAAATGAAGTAGAGAAGGCTGGGATCTAGAACACCAGGCATTATTTGCATGCCAAGCCCTGCCCCACCCTTCTTGAAATCCTACTAGGGAAGAACGTGGCCCCGCCTTCCTGCCAATCTCTTGATAAAATAGGCACTTCCCTCCAGGAGGCCTCTGGAGTGCAGCACCTCCTACTGCTGCCAGAAGCAGCTCTCTCCCACCATGCGAGCTGTCCCTCTGCACCTGACCAGGACAGTAAGCCTTGGCTGCCTGCTCCTGCTTTCCCTCTGCCCGGACCCAGGCCAAGCCAAGGAGTTGAAGTTTGTCACATTGGTAAGTACACTTTTCTCATTGTTCTTCCTGTTACCAGGGTCAGCGAAATTACCAAATGTCACCTCTCATGTTTCCTTTCTGTTATCTGCCTGAGACCAGCCGTTGTTCAGACTTGGAAAGTGGACAGTCGTACAAGCTGGCTTTAATGAAGATAGCATTTCCATTTGCCGTCATCAGCACTGTTTCTTTACTGACTTCACAGCTGCCCTCTGGTCTGATTTCTGCCCTCTGTGATTCCCCTGACAGGGGAAGTCATAGCTAGCGCTGCTCATATGCCAGGAGCCTGGGTTCTCTCCACTTAATGATCATTTGTTTTCAAATCAAAGAGCAGTCACTTTCTGAAGTCATTCCTTAAGTTTTTGTGACATTGGCACATATGTTTGTTGCGTATATTTGGTAGCGCAAAAGAGAAACTGAGCACAGAATTCCAGAACTATCAACTGATGTAGTTGATCATTAAAACCATGATGTCCCCTACATATAGTCACTGTAATAAGCCATGAATAAAAAGGGAGAGAGGCGTGTGCTGCCTGGTGTCAGGGGAAAATATATACAATTTAGAGTTAGAAACATATGGAAAGAGCATTCTCAAAGTTAAAGGCATTTGCCTCTCCCCCCTCTCTTTCTCTCTCTTACCTTCTTTTATTTCACATCCTCCATCGCTGTTTACATTTTTTATTTAATATAGTGAAAGTTGGCTGATTTATAAGCATGTTTTCCTTCTGCAAGAATACTCAGAAACTATTTTCACGATTTAGAGAAAGGATACCTCTCACCTAACCCTTCAACGTGCTGTTCCTCTCCTGTCAGTGAGGAAAACCTTTCTTGTTCCATGAATCATGATGCTTTGTCTGGTAAATCTTTACTGGTTTTGAGTCAGGAAAGAAAGAGGAGAAAACCAAGAAAACGCCATCCTCTTCCTGAGAACCACTTGCCAGCTGCCAGGCTACTGTGTTGACCAAGCAACATTACAGCCTGTGCCTCCCGCGGTACGCTTTCCCTGACATGCATGAGCTCCTTGCCAATGTGGTCCTTGGAAGAGTGTAGGGAGCGTGGAATTGTCTTGAGTTCTGCTGGTCTTGTCACACTGAGCTTGGAACCAGCTGGCTCAGTGGCAGTCTTCTCTGAGAAAACAAGTGAGCTCCAGTTGGCTTCATGCGGTGGCAGCTCTCTGAGTTCCACCCGCAGCCCAGGTAGCTTGCTGCCGCTGCCAAATGCTTGTGGTTTCCTTCCCAACCTTCGGCCTCTCCACTCTCAGTTAAAATATGTCCAATGACTACCAGTTAATTCTTCCTTGAAGAGAAACCAAGGTACAAAGGCAACTCTCTAACAACTCAAAAATTAACCAGTACTGCATAAAGCAAACATTAACTACTCTTCCTACAGTGGCTTCTTTCTATGATGTTAAATAATGGGCAATCTGACTTATCTTTCTTGGCCCCTAACAAAACATCTTTTCTCTGATGATAAAAGTCAAAAATACCATTTTCTTCCTTTTATTGATGATAGAGACTATTTGAGTGTACATAAATGGTTAGATTGAACATTCAGAAAATCCTTGGGAGTTTATTAAGAGAACAAGTAGCTGGGTAGTGGTGGCACGTGTCTTTAATCCCAGCACTCGGGAGACAGAGGCAGATAGATTCTCTTCGAGTTCAAGGCCAGCCTGGACTAAACAAGAGTGACTTAGTCTAAAAGAGAAACAGAGCTCACACCTTTGATCCCAGCACTTGGGATCCCATGCTTTTAATCCCAGCATGAGGGAGGTAGAGACAGGAGTGATATGGCTGGGCAGAGAGAGAAATATAAGACAGGAAGAGACAGGAGCTCAGTCTGAAGTTTCATAGAGACAGCATTGAGCCTGAGGATTCATAGAGACAGGATCTTGTTCCTTTGGTCTGAGCATTCGGAGAGTTAAGAACTCCAGTGACTGGCTTCTCTGCTTCTCTGATCTTTCAGCTTCCACCCCAATATCTGACTCTGGGTTTTTGTTTTGTTTTGTTGTTGTTGTTTGTTTGTTTGTTTGTTTGTTTGGTTTTTCGAGACAGGGTTTCTCTGTGGCTTTGGAGCCTGTCCTGGAACTAGCTCTTGTAGACCAGGCTGGTCTCGAACTCACAGAGATCCACCTGCCTCTGCCTCCCGAGTGCTGGGATTAAAGGTGTGTGCCAACACCGCCCGGCTGTGACTCTGGGTTTTTATCATTAAGTCCAATTAGAATTTGAGCTACAAGATTCTGTCTCAGAAATCCACCCAACGAATGAATAAAACAGAGACAAAAGTTGGGCAGTGGTGGCACAGGCCTTTAATCCCAGCACTCGGGAGGCAGAGGCAGGCAGAACTCTGTGAGTTCAAGACCAGTCTGGTCTGCAAGAGCTAGTTCCAGGACAGGCTCCAAAGCTACAGAGAAATCCTGTCTCAGAGAGAGAGAGAGAGAGAGAGAGAGAGAGAGAGAGATCAAATAGAAGATGATATGGTGTGGTAGCACACACCTTTAATCCTAACACTTGAAAGGCAGAGACAGGCGGATCTCTGTGAGTTTGAGACCAGCCTGGTCTATATAGTGAGTTTCAAGTAGTACATACCCCAAATCTAGTAACCCCATTACTCAGAAGGTAGAGGCAGCAGGATCAGAATTTCAAGGTTATCTTAAAAGCTAGTGCAAGACCAGCCTGTCCTACAGGAGATCCTGTCTCAAAAAAACAAAAATAAAACAACAACAAAAACCCACCCACAAATTTCTTGTTCCTGCTTTCAAGATGAAGATACAAGCGGAAGAGATTAGGGAGCTGGATGGTGGTCACACAAAGGGTAGAAAGGCAGCCTCAAACTCACCGTGTGATGCCTTTCACCTTGCCCCTGATCACTAGATTCCAGCTATTTCTGTTGACTGCACATAGCCCAGAACCTGGAACTGACCTGAGCCGACTGCACAGTTTGTAACATTACCCTGCCTCGGAGGCGGGAGATGGTTTCCTTGTTTTTCCTCCATAATCCAAGAAAAAGAAATCCTCAATTCTGAAAAGCTGTTTGTGGGGGAAAAAGAGGAGACTGCCTTTGGTTCTTGTTCTTGCTGGTGCACAAACCCTTGATTTGTTTGTTTGTTTATACAGTGCTGGGGACTGAGTCCAAGGTCTCAGCCTCACATGCCAGACAAGCAGCCAAGAAGAAGTACGTCCTCAGTCCACTACTACATTGGACGGACACACACACACACACAAACACGCATGCACGCACACCATGGAACACATATAAAGTCGGAGGACAGTAGTTTTGGGGAGTTGATCTCTCCTTCCAACACTGAGTTTCAGGGACTGAAGGCAAGCATCAGGCTTGAACAGCAAAGCCCTTTTACCTACTTGACCATTCGCCAGCCCTACGTGATCTGTTTCTGTAGCCCTGACTGTCCTAGAATTTGCTCTGTAGACCAGGCTGGCCTTGAACTCAGAGATCCACCTGTCTCTGCCTCCCAAGTGCTGGGATTAAAGACAGGAACCACCACTGCCCAGCTAATTTACATGATCTTTTAAAACAAACTTACAAAAGTATTTTCCGTGAAATTGTGGTTTGGCCACTTATTAACAGTTGCATGGAAAAAAAAAAGGAAGAAGTTAAGTCTAACTCAGGTTTACATGTTTTAAAAGGGTCTCTTTAAACTGTTGAATGAAATGTATCTTTAACAGACACTATGAATTTCAAGGAAGGAATCTATGAAGTGAACTGCTTCTTGGCACGACTATGGCATCCACCTTCCTAGACTGCCTGTAGAGAACTGGTATCTTTAACTTTGTAGAAAGAAGAGAGTAAGTTTGCTGAGTCTCAGTGTACGCGGCAGCCAGCTTTGATAATTATCACTCAGGGCCAGTCTTGCTTCACCCATATACCTGTTCATTTTCCACACACGCTCGCTTGCTTTCTTTTTACAATAATCTCACACATCATATTATCCCACCAGAAAGAGAGGATGCCATTGGAAAGCATCTCTCCCTCTAGCAAGGGGAAAACCACAAGTCAGGTGATCTCAGACAGACAAAAATTCTGTGTTGCTCTTCTGGCTGCTTATAAAGAAAGGGAATATGACTCACAATACGGCACCTCCTTTTATTCTTCAGGACTGACCTGATTTCTGCAGTCTTACCTGAGTCATAGTATATTCTTGGCTCAAAGAGCCTCCAAGTCCTGTGCACATTGCCTCCTCCGTGGGATGGTAACCTAACCAAGGTTGGCCCTGCACCTGATGCTACCATTGCTTATTTCCAGGGCCACCCATCTTCTTCACACCCACTCCTCAAGGATTAGCATGCCATGATTAGTTTTCTAGTGTTTTTTATTAGAACCGAAGTTGAAAGTGATACCTAGAAAAGCACAGAACTTTTTGCTAACCCAGTTCCACTACTGTTAACCAGGTCTGGGAGCAGAAACAGGCAGTTAATGAAAACAACTGAGATGTAAGTTCCTTAAACTCAAAGCTGAGGATTGAAACCATGGCTAAGCTTCTACCTTCACAGGTCATCTTCAGGATCCAGTGACATGATTTAGATACGGAAGTGTGAATGGGGCCAACATGAAGTGATGCTTGGAGTCATGTAAATGGACTTTTCTTTAGGCCACCAGCTCACAAAACATGACACAGAGACTTGTTATTAATTATGAAAGCTTAGGCTTGTCCTATTAGCTTTTATAACTTAAATTAACCCATTTCTATTCATCTACGTGTTGCCATGTGACTCATGGGTTTTACCTCTCCTCCTTCTGTCTCCACTGGTGACTCCTCCATTCTTCTTTCCAGAGCTCTCTGTCCTCAGATGTCCCACCCTAACCTCTTCCTGACTGGCTAATGGTCATGCAGCTCTTTATTAAACCAATCACAGTGACACATCGTCACACAGAGTAAAGGAATGTATTGTTCCACAACAGAGTCGCCATCTAAAATGGAAGGTTTCTAACTTCCTTGATTAAATTGTAGATGATTTCTAGTTAATTTTAAAGTTTACGGTCTTAACCATTTTAAGAATAGGCTTCGATGGTGTAAGTATATCCACAGGCTTCCACCATCACCATGAAGCTCTGGAACTTTCTTTCAAAACTGAAGCTTCAGACCCATTACCTGGTGGCTTCTCGTTTGGCCCTTCCCATCTGGGCCTGTCCAATAGGCAGCATCTGACTAAGGATAGCTATGAATCTGACCCAACGTAGCATTGTAAATTCACTTTAACAATGAATTTATTTTCCACTTTATTTTGCAGATGACTGTCTCATTACAATGTCAGAAGGTTGGACATATCTGTTAGACCTCTGGAAGCCTGTGTTCTACTCTGACTCTATGAGTTAGATTCTTCTGACTGCCTCCTATCTTTAGAACTGCACCATAGTTGTTGGGACCAGCTCAGGCTACTTACCATAATGTCCCCAAGGTCTGAGGAGACCCTTCGTTATTAGATAACTTGTTGATTGAGCAGATGTTCGACTGTTAGCAGCTCTTCTCGCTTCGCAGACCAACCACCCAACTCTTTTGCATATATGTCTTCCCCATCTATTAACTCCAGCTTATTTTTTTTTCCTTGGGGACATTCAGTTCTGTGCATCTGGTGTGCTTTGTGGAGAAGGTCTAGGGGTGAAAATAGAGGCTCTATCACACCACAGTTCAGACAAAGAAAGCATTGTGAAGCCCCGACTGGATCAGAATACAGTAGGCTTGGAAAGCAGAGGTAATGTTCTAAATTGTGCAAACAGAATCTAGTGGGTTGGGTATAAATATTACAGAAAATGGCAAATAGCTAGTGACTCCATGATTTTAATTTGGGTTACTGGAGAGATGAGGATGCTGTGGAGGTCGAGCATGTAGAGGATGTTAAAAGTAGTTTACATAGCTATTGTATGGTTATAATACAATAGAGCACTGTAGCAGAAAGTGCAGACCCAAGAATCAGATCACTTGGGTTGCCATGCCAACTCAACCCAGTGCTAGCTGTGTGGCTCTAGATGAGCCACTTAACCAGTCTGTGAGTCATCACTGGAAATGAGACTAATAACGCCTCATGGAGTTAAGAGGCTTAAGAAATGCATGAGAAGTACTTACATCTCTCTGGTGAGTGACAAGCACTAATCGCCATATACTAACCATTCATGTGACCAGTTCATTCTTTTTATTCTCAAATGGATCAGGTAAGTATTTACATATCTTTTAAGTTCAGTCTGCTTTCTTCCTAGCTTCAGGCTTTGGCCCAATAAACACAAGAGAAGCATGTGTTGGTGGGAGATGCAGAATCACAAAACCTGTTGCTATTTTACTCAGTATACTGGTCCATTCAGTTCCTTCATGCCTTTTGGTGCCTTCATCATCACTGTCTATGTTTAGACAACGTCTTTGGCCACAGGCATGGACTTTGCAAGACCAGTTCCCCTTTTTCTTCTTAACTTCAATTGAAGTACAATTTCAAGTGTAAGTAATGGGCTGTAAACATCTACCAAATGCCAGAGACTTAACTTTTCACACTCAATCTTCCAAATTACCCAAAAGGCATATTAGTGTTACATGAGAGTCAGATTTATTGCTGTTGTTGTTTCGTTTTGTTTTGACCTAGACCTTGTCTTTAATGGCCTGGCACTCAATAAATCCTATTCTGGATTGTAAAGAGAGCCACTACATAAAAAATGCCCCGCTGGAAAAGAAGTGGTTCTTTTGCCCACAAACAGCCTCGTGCTCTTTCTCCCTCCCTGTGCGGCTCCCTAGCCATGAGTGTCCAGGAGCAGCAGATGCCTCTGGCAGCCAGCAGGTTCTCCAGACGTGGGTGCTGGAAGCTGACGGTCCTGAGAACTGGTGCCGGCCAGGCAGGAGTCAGTCTAAGCTTGCAAGCTCAGGAACTTCTTCCCACTTGCCTGTCAACACATTTTGCAAATTTTCAGAGCACTGCACTCATTAGAGAGACTGCATTTGGCTCAAAACATTTTAGGTTGCCAATCTAGAAATGTCAAGTTTGCAGAATGGCCCAAAGGCAAAAGTAACATGACTCTTAGGTAAATGCTTATTCGGGGAGATGATTAAATATTAGTGGAGGTGTTCCTTGAAGGAGAGGGCTGTTTTCCTCTGCTCATCGGATAATGCCCTGGATGCTACAAACCACTTTCAGCAGGAAAGGAAGCCCACGGGACAGCTGTGTTATGAGTAACATTAGTAACAAACATAATAAGAAATATCATGGACTGAATGTCCCCTGTGTGCTCTGTAATCACACATACTACTTACACACATACGATTACAAACATGCAGTTCTCATGTTGCTCTCTACTGGTCAAAAATGGTTTTGTTGTTTAACTGGAAAGAGAAACTGAGCCATGCAGAACTTTGAGTTCAGTCATTTCCTCAGGGTCCCTGTGGCAGTGGTTGACAACACTGGGGCCTGAAACATGGCCTAAGTAACCAGGAGAGCACAGCTTTCTGCTTACAGCTTGCAAAAAATGCAACCCACAGTTTGCACCACTTCCCTTTCCTGTGGGCTTCTTGCTCTTCCTGGGCCCTGGAGAAAGATCTCGCTTAAGCCTCTCACATTTTCCTCGTGGCCAAGACAGGATGTAACTGCATACTGACTCTTTATAGCTGGCTCTCCCCTTACCTCTTAGGGCATTCATCTACGGCAATCATTGTTTCTGCCCAAACTGTCTTATGTTCTGATCATCTGCCAGGAGATTTATTTCTCTGTTCCTTAAAAGGAAAAAGTAGGACTGGGGAGATGGCTGTGAATGTGAGCACTGGAGTTTGGATCCAAAGACATCCCAAGGCTTTTATGCTATCTAGAGTTCTAAACCGGAAAGGATGACATGGTGGTTTGTTAAAACTCCAGCATAGTCCAAGGCAAGACTCACTGTTCTGAATCAAAGGCAGAAATGGGCATGATAGAAGGGGAAGTTGAGGGCAAGGGAGGAAGAAAGAAAGCAGGATGGCACAGCATAGCTTCTTGCTACGTGACAATGAAAATCAGAAGCTCTTGTGACACCAGAGGGATAGAAAGATGCTTTCACCAGCCTGGAAGAAGGAGACCCAGCCCAGGGTCCATTTGCTCTCCAGACAGGCCTTTTGTGTGTTATTGTGTTCCAGGCAGTGGCCCTTTCCACAGGGGTTCTGCTTCCAAGGGCTTCCTAGGAAGCTGCGGTATCAACTTGACTAGCTCTGGCATCACCTAGGGACACACTTGGGCATATCTGAGAGTATATCCTGAGAGGTTTCACTGAGGAGGGAAGACACACTCTGAATGCCGGCAAGTCCATCCTAGGGCCAGGGTCCTAGACTCGATAAAATGGAGGGTTTTAAACAAGAGAAATCTGACTGACCACCAGAATTCCCCTCCCTGGCTATGCTTCTTGACTACATATGCAATGTGACCATCTGCTTCTCATTCCCAATACCGTGCCCTCATCATAACAGATCATATCCAAACCCAGAGCCAAAGTAAAAGCCTTCCTTCTTTTCCTTAAGTGTTATTGTCAGGTATTTTGTCACAGCATGAGAAAACTAACTAGTATGAAAGAGAAGGAATCAGGTAATTTTTTTAATCTCTAAAGAACACAACCAGAAAATATTAGAGATGGAAACAAAACAGTAAGAAAAGGTTGAGGTTGTGCAAAGGCTACTTCCATGCTTCCCCATCGAGAGAGAGAGAGAGAGAGAAGAAAGGAGAAGAAGGAGAAGGTGGATGGGCATTCAAAGCAGACAAAGTCACACTGGGCAAAGACACTAGGATTGGGCCAGCAGGAGGGCTCCTGTGGCTAAACCCATTTAGCAAGAATATAAGCTGAGGACACTGAGAAGAAAGAGGGACCTAATCAGGTAGGGCTTCAGGGGTAGAGAAAATCTCTTAAAAGGACTTTGAATTTTTTGCAAAGAGCAATAAAATGTGATATTTCTAAGAATAATAAGGTTGTAAGTTAAATACTAACTAAATACAGACTGACCATAGGAGCCAGCAGTGGGCTCATAGGGATTCCTTATTTTTTTTAAAAAAAAAAAAGTATCATTATTTGCAGACCATATGATAGTATAAATAGCTAACCCAAAAATTTCTACCAGGTAACTCCTAAAGCTGATAAACATCTTCAGTGAAGTGACTGTGTACAAAATTAACTCAAAAAAATCAGTAGCCCTCCTATATACAAATGATAAACGGGCTGAGAAAGAAGTCAGAGAAATGACACCTTTCACAATAGCCACAAATAATATAAAATATCTTTGGTGTAATTCTAGCCAAGCAAGTGAGAGACTAGTATGGTAAAAACTTCAAGTCCTTGAAGAAAGAAATTGAAGATAACAGAAGATAAAGATCTCCCATGCTCTTGGATAGGTAGGACTAGCGGTAAGAGTGGCCAGGAAATCCAGGTGTGGTGGATCATGCCTACAATTCCACTGTTTGGGAGGCTGAAGCAGGAGGATCATGGCAAATTCAAACCAGCCTGGATTAGATCAGGGCATGCAGAGGGAGACCCCTTCTGAAACAATCACAAGAGATAGCAGAGGATTCTGTAAAGCACAGAGGGGTGTGAGGCTGAGCGTTCTTGTGGTCTCAGGTCTCTTCCTGTTGCAATCATCATTAGTTATGTGGAAACCCTTGACCTTTAATATATTTTTTAGGATTTTTTTAAAGGATTTGATAGAATAGAATTACCTGACTGAGATCAAAAGCAATAATGTAGTGGAACTGGGAGACTGGACCACTGTAGACTTAAGAATCCCTAGACACAGTCCAAGGGCTGAGATGGGAAGCTCTCAGTGCAAAGAATGCCACTGTTACACACAGGCATGGACACATGGGTCCACGGACACATGGGGACAGGACGACCACATGCATGCATGTAGACACAGACACACACACACACACACACACAGACACGCACACACAGAACCACACACACGGGGCAGGGATCTCAACCTGCAAGTCCTCACTGGATCAGGAATACTTAGTGCTTCTATGGAACACTTTCTACAGAGCTCACAGTATGTTTCAGTCACTAACTTAGGAACATTTAAAACCTACTGCATCGTGTGAGAATACAACTATCCCTGGGTGTAGTCAGGGTTAACCCCAGTGCTCTGCTCTTTATTAAATTTATTTATTGCTTGATTTTGTGTGTGTGTTGTTTATTTGAACAAGGTCTCATATTATATCCTAGGCTGGCCTCTAGCTCACTCTGTAGTACTCAGCAGTACATTTGGCTATTTTGATGTTGCTTTGGGTCTTTTGGAGGAGTTGTTTTGTTTGTTTGTTT
>JAQHUG010000001.1:10026246-10036576 GCA_028555095.1 Dicrostonyx torquatus
TTGTTTGTTTTTTGTGTGTCTCAGTTTTTATTTAAATACTACATATAGATTATGGTGTCTTAGAGACCTTTTTTTTATAGGAAGGCTTTTGAGCTCTTCCTGTGAAATACACACACACACACACACACACACACACACACACACACACACACAAAATCTCCAGGTCTCAGACCATGCTGACTTCTTTGCGGGGGGGCGGGATGAAGAGTGGACTTGAAGAAATGAAGCTATCACTAGTGAAACTGTCACTAGTGAGTAGTTAAGAATACTAGTGTTGAAGGCTGGAGGTGTAACTCAATGGGAGAGAACATGTTCAAAGTCCTGGGTTCAATCTACACACATACACACACACACAGACACACAGACACAGAGAGAGAGAGAGAGAGAGAGAGAGAGAGAGAGAGAGAGAGAGAGAGAGAGAGAGAGAGAGAGAGAGAAAACACTTTAGTGAAAGACACATGGCCAATGCCTGGTTAGGTCTACTTACTTGCTTGAGGATTTGGACTCATTACTTAACTAAGACGAGCTGTGAAGTATATATCATAATAGTGGCTATGTTGCAGAACTGGTCAAGAGGATTAAACACAAAAAGCACTTAGCAACCTAGCAACAAGGCAGAGCAAGTATGGAAAAAACATAAAGGATTGTTGTAGTTGGGTGCTGGGAGGGAGGGTTGTGCCCTGGTAGGAAGGGTTGTTCATTGTTTGGTCTTACAATTGTCGTAACAAGGAAATACTATGGGCAGCTCATGAACAAGAGGCCAGGGGCCTATTAAACAGTACACAAGGCAGCTTCCTACAGTGGAGAATTATCTACTTCCGAAAATGTACAGTGCTAAGATCAAAAAACCCTGAGAAATCAATGTGAGGCTAGTGACCTGTGAAAGTGTGTCACAACTTTTGTTCCTCAGATCTGGGAAGGTTTGCTGCACAGTGGTTACAGATCCAAGCAATCTAGGATGCACCTTGCTGTGGAAACAGAGTCACTAATGGCTAACATTGTTGGTTCCTACTTACGGCCAAGTCACTCCCACAGACTGGCACCAGTGGCTGTTCTTCCTGCTGGAAAGGGAAACTTCAAGCTCTATTTCCTTTCCTGCCCCCAGTGGCCTCTTGCCACCCTCTGCCCTGTTCCCCTCTGTGTTCTGGAGCTGTCTTTCTGGGTCTTTAATTTCCCACTGGTTTAGGGCAGCAAAGAATCACTTTATTCAGATACCAGAGTCATTGGTCTTGGGAGCCTTCCTTGCTATTCTAGAATTCCTTCCTGAAGAGAACTCAAGTTTGAGGCCATTCCTTCCTTGGTATCTACTGAACTGTGCTGTAGGTGCTCAGAAATTCAGCATCCTTGCTTACTTACAGTGGAGTCTCTCAGTAGGTAATTCAAGTGACAAGTGACAAGCAAAGGTGAGCTCCGACCCAATGCAGTGTTAAGCAACTATCCTGTATGTTATTAAATACTTTCTGCATCCATGTAAGACCTCATCTTGTCTTTCTTGAGTAGGTTTCTTTTTTCATGTTTTGATTATAAGATAGCATTGAGTTTGGTCTGGCATGCTTCTATTTTAGAATCAAAGTACTGAGGTTTCAGAAGTCCAAACACTTCTCTTCAAAAACAAATGCACAGTCAGAATAGCATGGCATGTATCCAGATCCAAAATGTGTGTTATTGAAGTGCCAAGATCCAGCTTTCCTGATCTCCCAATCTGTAATTCATGTGCCCCGAACCTCTGAAAGTTAACTAATCGCTGAGCCAAAGTATTCCCAAGTGAGGGTGTCATTGTAAAACTACTGCTTTTATTATGTGTGAAATTTTAAGAGCACCGTTGTTCTTAGTAATTAAGAGAAGAATATTTCTAATCAGTCTGTCTGCACCAAGTGATCTTGTATGTCCATGCATCTGTCTTTCACCTTAGATACATAACTCTATCTCCATGCATATATCAATCGCTTTCCAATGGCCAATCATCTTGATGGTATAATTACCTCAAGCACAAGAAAATGTTGGTGGTTCTTCACCGGAGTTTTATTTGGACAGAATTTTAGAAGAATGATACCCTTTAGTTATAAGCCCAACTAATGAAACTAAGATCCCAGGAGAGAGGGGGCACTTTGTCATTAGAATTTTCTAGAACTCTCCAGGTGATTCCAGTGAACAAACATGGTAGCAGCCATGGTTTAAGAAATTGTATTATGACAGGCAGAGGCAAAACACTCAAGTGAACTTTGTAATGTTGTTGTCCCACATCTTTCCTTAGGTGTTTCGGCATGGAGACCGAAGTCCCATCGATACTTTTCCTAACGACCCCATTAAGGAATCCTCCTGGCCACAAGGATTTGGTCAACTCACCCAGGTTAGTTTGATCTCTTTTATTGTTGCTTTATAGGTTTTGAGGCAGGCTTTCATATAGTACAGGCTGGCCTTGAACTCCCTACATAGCCAGGAATGACCTCAAACTCCTTCCTCCCAAGTGGAGAGATTTCAAGTATGAGCCACAGTTTTGGTTAATTTTTTGAGTAAAGGAGAAATAGGTACAGAATTTTCCACTTTGATGCATTTATCCTGCTCACTGCATTTAAGTATGAGAGGTTTCCATGGAGATTGTCTATTAGAGATGTGTTAAAAATAGCAATGATGTCTTATTTAATTGGCATAGGGCATGGCCTGGGCATTAGGATGTTTGGATGCTCCTCAACTGATTGCTTTACTTTAAAGTTCAGCCAAAGCTGAGAATCATGACCCTAACCAACCATCAGGTTTTGTAGACATTATAGCTCAGAGAAGCTATGGGAAAGCCAGTATCTACTGCTCCAGGTCAGAGCCCTTCCAACCATGGCCTAGCCATTTTTCTATCTAATAAGAGAATATCACAAAGGCTCATATATTGTTTCCTTAGTACAGGACTCCTGTTTCCTTGCTCGAATTTTCTAGTGAGACTAAAAGACTTTTGAGGACTATGAGGTCTGGATTCACACGTAGAAGTCTCTTAAGTAGCAATCAGATTCCAAAAATCAGCTGTAAGCTAAAAGATAATTGGACCCAAAGTACTCACATCCTCAGCTACTCAGGCCGTGGTACACTGTTCCTTCGCAACAGCCATCCTCGTATTTGAGAGGTGATGACAGATGCTTCCAAGCGATAAGCGAACGAGGCAGTGTGTGCAAGCAGTGGCTCCAGAGACTACATCCTCTCTGACTTGTGAATCTCTGGGGAGGCTCTGGGTTAATAACAAACCACAATGCAATGCTCCTCTGAGCCTGGACACCTGAATCGTTTGGGGCTCCTTGCTAACACAGGTTCCAGGGCTACATTGCGGATGCAGAGAGCTAGAATCTGAGGGAGAGATGCTGATGGATCTGAGTTTCGGCGGGTACATCTGGATCCTTTTGTTTTAATGCACACCAATGCTCAAGGAGCACGGGTTAAGGCTGATCTCAACAATCCACCGGGCTTTCTTTTTTTTTTTTTTGGTTTTTTTTTTATTACTTAAAAAAACACCAATCCAACTTCCCATTCCCCCCCTTCCTCCCAGTCCCTTCCCTCTCCCTCCACAGACCCTCCCCCCACTCCTCCAACCCTAAGGGAGTACCATGAACCCTGCCCTGTGGAAAGTCCAAGGCCCTCCCTACTACATCTAGGGTGAGCAAGGTTTACATCCAAAGAGAATAAGATCCCATGAAGCCGGAATATGCAAGTAGAGACACATCCCAGTGTCACTATCAGTGGCCCTTCCATCTGCCCCAACTGTCAACCCCTTCAGAGGGGCTTGGTTGTCCCCATGCTCGTTCACTCCCAGTCCAGTTGGAGTTGGGGAGCTTCCATTAACTCAAGCAAACTGTCTCAGTGGATGACCCCCTCATGGTCTTGAATTCCTTGCTCATACATACTCTCACTCCCTCCACTCTTCAACTGGATCTTGGGAGCTCAGTCCAGTGCTCTGATGTGGGTCATTCTGTAGTCAGACTGATGATTATCTTAATATCACCATAGAACCTTCATCCACTGGGCTTTCTAAGAGAGATGGTTAAAAACAGATTCCTGGGGCTAGAGAGATCACTCAGTGGTTAAGAGTACTTGTTCTAGATGATTCAGATTCGATTCCCAGGACCTACATGATGGCTTAACAATCATCTGTAACTCCAGGGGTTCTGATGCCCTCTTATGACCTCTGTGGGCACCAGGCACACGTGTTACATAGACACACATTCAGGCAAAATACTCATATACACAAAATAGTAAAAAAATAAACCTTTTAAAAGAAGATTTCTGAGCCACTCTTCCAAAGCTACTCACTTTGTAGACCAGTCTGGTCTCTAACTCACAGAAATCCACCTGCCTCTGTCTCCCGAGTGCTGGGATTAAAGGCATGCACCACCACTGCCCAGTGCTCCCAAAGTTTCTCTTTCTCAATTCATCAAGAGTAGGGCCCAAGAATTTGATTTTTAACATGCTCCCAAATGATGCCAACCCTGCTGATCCTCTGACCACACTTTGAGGAACAAGCTCTATTTTTTCATGAGCTAGCCATAGATAGACTGTGAATATAATAAATCCGTCTGTTTACTGCAAGGCTTAAAGGGACCTTCAGAGTCAGCACACTCAACTTCATCAGACAGTTGGATTTTATTCACAAAACCCCCCCTAGGAAGTGATGAACCAATCACTTTGAATGTTCTGCCCACAGGGATCCCACCACACCTAAGATAAGCCACTTACGTAGATAAGTTGCCAATTATCAGCTAAACACATATAAGCACGGCCTCTACGTTGTGTGCTAACAAGATGAAGGAGTATCGTCAGGACATCCTGACTAAGGCGACTGCTCTCTTCTGCCTCAGTTCAGATAGGAGGCTTTGTTGTGGAACTGCCGTGCACATCGTGTTCACGCCACGCTCGGTGAGGAAAGACACGTTCTATGGCAACACATACCTTCCCTGACCTTCCCTGACCTTCACTTGTCTTCCCTGTAGCGAGGCATGGAACAGCATTACGAACTTGGAAGTTACATAAGGAGAAGATACGGAAGATTCTTGAACGATTCCTATAAGCACGATCAGGCAAGTTGGGGAACCAGGACTCTGAAACTTGACCCTTGAAAAAAGCTCAAAATAATTCTTCATGCGCATGAAGAATGTATACCTTTGCCTATTTTCTGAAGAACTTACATACATCAGAGATCTTGTTTACAGATGTTCTTCTCTTTATGGAACTATTTTGCCCTAAAAATCTATGAGTCTTACTTAGTTCAAGTTTTTATAGGTACCTGTGCAGATACTTTGGCTTGGTGTCATTGATCAATCCAACTATTGGCCTACGGATTGCTTTGTCCCGCTGTATTTTCATGGTACTATCCAATCCCCTGACAGATGTGGTTAAGATGTCCCACAGTGCCTGCTCATATCTTATGCTTCAGCTCTTTCCCTCACACCCTGCCAGCTCCACAGAAAGAAAACTTCGAGTTTCCTCTGATTTTCCATCTGTTTTGATTTATCCCCCTCTAGGTTTATATTCGGAGCACAGATGTTGACCGGACTTTGATGAGTGCTATGACAAACCTTGCAGCCCTGTTTCCCCCAGAGGGGATCAGCATCTGGAATCCCAGCCTGCCCTGGCAGCCCATCCCAGTGCACACAGTGTCTCTCTCTGAAGATCGGGTCAGTATCCTACGTAATCCAGTAGGAGGGAGTCAGGCTGCTAGGGACCTACAGATTCAGTACGCTGGATACACAGGACATGAAAAGACCCAGACAATCAAGGCTAGGAGCTGAGTTTTTCTTTGGATTCATTTTGCTTGACTATCATTTTAGCTTTTGTTAATTTCCCTTCCTCCATCTACACATGCATGGCTGCACACACACACACACACACACACACACACACACACACACACACACTTCCTAGTGTTCTGCCTTCAATCCCCATGATTTTAGTGCCCAACATAGGTTTCTCATCTCCCCCAAATATCCAAAGATCTCCCTGCCCACCAAACACTCCTCTCTCATTAAAAATTTACATTCTGGGGAAAACTAAATAAGGCACTCAGAGAGGTAAAATAACAAACTTCGCCCAATGCCCCACTGCTAGTAAGCAACAGGCAGGCCTGGGCTTCTCCTAGCATCTTCTTCCCTGTGAAACGGTGGTTCTCAGACTCAGCTGCCCGTGAGAACCACTTTCAGAGGTTTCAGGACGCCTGATGACTAGGGACACTCCTCAAGTCAATCTCTGAGGGTAGGGCCCATACAACAGTATATTTTTAATTATTTTTCTTTCATTATACATGTAGGAGTGTTTTGCCTACATGTATGTCTGTGCCCCATGTGTGTGTCAGGTGCCCTTGGAAGCCAGAAGAGGGAGTTGGATATGGAACTGGATACAGATGGTTGTGAGCTGCCGTGTGGGTGTTGGGAATCGAACCCTGGTCCTATAGAAGAACAACAAATGCTCTTAATTGCTGCACCATCTTTTCAGCCCCAACATCAGTATTTTAAAATATAACTTTCCTAAATTATTTTATAAGCAGCCAAGTTTGAGATGCAGCACCGTACATCAAGTGGCCTAAATAGAACTATATGAGAGAAATTCAACTTAACTCAGACAGGGTGGATTGACCAAGAAATTGAACCTTTTCAAAAGAACTGGTGTCTAGAAAATAGGAATAAATAAATCTAACCTTCCAATGTAGAATGTAATGGTATATGAAGGAAATACTTTGGAATAGAGAATTATTGCTCAATCTCCCTGACCTGTATTGTTAGCTTGGCCATTTTGTGTTTTTATAACTGATCATTTCAGACTGGGTCATTTATTTAAATACAGAGGTTCACTCAGCTCACACTTGAAAGACTTGAGGTCCACCAACATCTGTTCAGAATCTGGAGTGGATCCTCTTGCTGGGTCATGACCTACCAGAGGATGTCAGAGGGTGAGGTGGAGCAAATATATCCAAGAAAGCTGGCTTCCTTAACAAACTCCCTCCCACCCATAGAGATCCACTAATCCGCTCCTGAGGGCAGGGCACTTGGGACTCAATCAATCACCTCTCACAGGTTCAACCTCTCAACACAGCCTCACAGGAGACCAAGTTTCCAACATTGGACTTCTCCAGGGGATGTATCTAAATCACAGCAACATCTCCCACTCTGGACTAGCATTGTCCGGAAGCTTTTCCCAGGGACTTCTGGGATACACTCTTCTCTCTGCCCTGGCAACACTGCTAGAAACTTGACTTAATGGCAGTATGAATTTTTCATACATGCTTTGTAGAAACAGCCCTCCCTTGCCAACCCCACTCAAGTTTAATCTACTGTAACCATTTTGCTGCTGTTTTCTGCAAAGCTAGGACGGTGTATTTATACCCTAACCTTCACAGATTGGAATGGGAGCATTGTATTACCAACGTTCTAAAAAGGCTGTGAACAATACTTTCCAAAAAGAAAAGAAAATTGTTTGCCACACCCCTTTTCTGCAGAGATGAAGTCTGAACTGCAATATTAAACACAGCCAGAGTGAAGCAAAGAAACTAGTCAATCTGTAATCCAGACAGAAGGTAATCACATTACACAAAGGACACTGGTGCTCGCTGGAAGATGAAAAAGGGATAGAGTGCAAGGGAGATGGAGAGAGAAACAGAAAAATTATCTATCCATAGGTTCCAGCTACCTTTTCATTAAGGCAAGCAAATTTTTCTTACCAATTGAGAAGCCTAACAAAATTATTAAGGACACTAGTTTACTCCCAGAACTGTGTTAAGCGATAAGACCAAACTTCATCCCTAACTTAAGATTTGTTTGATGAAAGAAATTGAGCATGTATCAACCATGTGACCCAGTACAAGATGGTGGGCAATGATTTCAACACAAGCTGCGTTTACTGAAGGAGTTCAGAGAGGGTCCGCCCAGGGCAGGGATGCAGGTCCGCCCAGGGCAGGGATGCAGGTCCTCACAGAGAGCCCAACTGCGAGCTAGAGCACTGAGCTAAGGGAGGAGATGAAAGCATGCGTTCCTCGGCCTTGCTTGCAGGTGATGAGGGGTGGGTTGAGTCACTGTCCTGACAGCGCTCAGAAAGGGAAGATGTGGGAGCCTCAGAGAATGTTGCTGATGTAATTCAGGGATGCAGAAATGAAGGTGGGAGATTACACGCTCATAAAAAAGGAAGGAGGCAAAGATAAAACCAGGTGGCATACAGAGTCAGAAAGGACAGACAGGAAGTCATATAAAAGCTTTGTGAGTAGCAGCTAATACACCACCCTTGTTCTGGTTGTTGACAATACATCCATCCATGAGTGTGACAGAGAAGAGCCTCATTACTTGAGATTGCTATCTCATATACAATAAAGAACACCAATAAAACGCTCTCAGATTGTGATAAGTTCCTTGGAAGAAGGAAGGAAGTTGCTGTAGTGGCTGGAGCAGAGTGTCTTAGGAACCTAAGGGGGAGCACTCACGGAAGAGGGTCCCCAATATTTCTGTACAGGAGAAAGTGAGACAGAAGAAGGGGGTGGGGGGAGCAGGGTAAAGCACTTACTGTTATTTACTCTTCATCTCATGTGGACTCTTAGAACGCAAGCTTGGATTTGATTCCAGGTAAAATAAAAAGTCTGTGGAAGTCAAGACCTACAAAAACGGTTTGATCTTTGGGGTGCCCTTAGAGAATGTAAGGCTGCTGTGAGGAGAATGGACTGTACAGTCAGAGGAGTGGACAGCCACCGACCTGCTAGGAGGCATGGGTAGTGACCAAGACGTAGATTACTCCGGTCCAGACCTGGAGAGACGACGAAGATGAAGAAAGGGGTCTGTGTTAGATCTAGGCTGAAAGTAGACCAAGTCTCGTGTGACTGCCCACAGAGCAGCTTTTTAGCTTCATCGTGGACAGAAGGAAAGACGTTAGGAAAGGAAATGGTTGAAGATGAAGCTGACCTCGGCTTTATACACACTAAACTGCAGAACATCAGGGATCAAAGAGCGGCCCTTCGAGCAGTGCTATCAAGGGCTGCACAAACAGACCTGTGAAAAAGAGCCTCAACACAAACTTGTGAGTCGGCAGCCTGCGCATTTCAATTAAAGCTAAGAGTGATTGTGAAGCGTACACTAATTCTACAATGATCGTTTTGTCCTCCTAGTAGATTTTAAATACTATTATCTGTGCATTTAATTCATACCCTTATTTTGATAGTCTGCAGATTTGCTAGAATGAAGTCAGTGAAGAGCTGATCCCTTTAAGATTCCAGCCCAATCCTCTAATTTATTTCACCTCACTCCTGGGGAAGAGAGGGTGCACACAGATGTGCACTTAGTGCCAGAATTAAAGGGGCTGGGGAGAAAGCAAGGTAACAGTCATCCACTCGGAAAATGAGCAACCGAGAATATTCCCCAGCAGCAAGCTCATGAGCAGAAACTAGGTAAATCACGGTTTCTGCAGCTGAGTGCATGCCCTAGTGTGTTAAGACCCAAGGACCATTTGCCTCATCGCCTCTAATTTTAGAACTTCTATTCAGCTCAAAGGACAGTAGGGGATTTTAAGGCTGCTTTAGACCTAATGAGGCTTAAAAGGTTGGCACCGAGTGTCTGCCAATGCTCGTCTGACTAATCAAGGTCTTATGTTGTTGTTGGTTTTTTTTTTTTTTTTTTTTTGTCTGCAGTTGCTCTACTTGCCTTTCAGGGACTGCCCTCGTTTTCAAGAACTCAAGAGCGAGACTTTACAATCTGAAGAATTCCAGAAGAGGCTTAGTCCATATAAAGTTAGTAATGTCGTCTTCCGTACTCTGGGGTGTGAAGGTCAAGAGAAAGGATGAAACTCGGCCTTCTTGAAGGAAGTGTGGGGTGAATGTGTCTGTCAGAGGTTTGTTTTAACAATGGGCTAGGGTACTTAACTAGGGAAGTCATCCTACCTGGTTTCTTTCCCTGGTGGCAGCTGAGCCAGTACAGAAGCCAGTCCCTTCCAAGTGCTTTACCCTGTCCTTGACAAGTGAGTGAGGGTGAATGCAGGTGCTTTGAGAAGGAGAAACTGAGGCTCCTGTCTTTTGATACACAACATCATCCCCTTTTTTGAAATATTTGCTTTTCAGGATGGCACAAAAGGTAGATATGATCATTTGGATTTTCAAAAAGTAACCATCTGAATTAATTAGACATCTATATGGTCCACGAATATGGTTCAAGAAAACATACAAAGTAAACACAATAGGATGATGGTCTCTCGATGACCCCCTACAAGCGACAGTGATGTTGTTTCCTATGTAGTGTTCTAGTTTTCTGGTGCTTATTCAGATAGATAGCTTTCCTTTCATTACACAGAAGCATTATACCAATCACAAGGCTGACCACTGTTTTTTTTT
>JAQHUG010000001.1:10062858-10083645 GCA_028555095.1 Dicrostonyx torquatus
AAAGAAAGAAAGGCCCTGGCTTCAGTAAGAGACTGGATCTGGTAAGAAGGAGACTGAGGGCATGGAGGGTGAGGGGCTACTACAGTGGACAAGGCCTAGAATGAGAGGAGGAGGGGGCTGGGGCGTAGTTCAGGAGGTAGAGTGTTAGTGCAGCACAGAGGAGTACCTGGGTTGGAGTCCCAGCACCGCAAAAATACCAGGTGTGATGGTGCACGTCTGTAATCCGAGCAGGTGAAAGGTGGAGGCAGGGAGACCAAATTCAAGGCCATTCTTGAAAGTTAAGGAAAGATTGTGTCAGGACATTTCTTTAGCAGCTTTTGTGTGTTTCCGTGGGATGGGGCCTCTTTTTCAGCCCTTGTGTGGTTTTCAGACCCCTGCTCTTTGCAGTAAGGAACCAATGATCACTGTCATTTCTCAGCTTCTAGAACATAACTCTGCCAAATTTCTAAAGTCTTCTATAGTTCAATCAAGCATATAATTTTAAATTTTAAAAGTGTAAAGGTGTGGTGTGTGCCTGAAATCACAGCACTTGAAGACAGAATGATCTTGAGTTCCAGGCAGGAGATTTACCTCACTGAAGAGTGTTTGGCTAGTATGTATAAGGTACTGGGTTCAACCCTCAGTACTGAAAGAAGGCAGGGTAAAGAGAGAAGAGAGTTGTCTTTCCTGGGGGATTCTGTTTGTTGTCTGTTGTTCTCTCAAATCCCTTGTCCAGATTCTTTAGGATAGATTCCTTCCACCACCCCTAAAATAATCACATCTCAAAACCCCATAGCTGTGTCCTCATCCCATGCTCACCACGAGCCTGTCCCCGACATCTCCAACCCCTATTGTCACATCTAAGTGAAAAACTATAGACCAGCTACCTCTTGGCCACGTCTATCCACAGAAGAGCTCATCTCCATCCCATTTGAAAACAAAAGTCATTTCCTCCTCTAGTCTGTACCAGCCCTAGTCTGTGGTGCTCTTCCTTAGTCACAGCACAAATCCATGGGATCGGCTCAGCTGCATCTTCCCCTTGACCAGTGGTATTTAGGCTGTCACCAACACTTTTCAGCTCAACCCAGGATTGACCAGCATTCTGGATCCCTCATCTGTGTCCCCATGTCCACAACTCTAGTTCTGAGCCTTGGGTACCCGACCTGAGATATTCCAGCAGCTCCTTACCCAACCTACCTTGTTACCACCATCATGCCATCACAGGTTATTTTTCCTAAACACAGACAACAGTTCATCCCTCCCAAACATTTCCAGGTACTTCAGAACAAGACTAAACCAGAAACCCAAAAGTTGGACCCCAAGATACACATCACGTCTTACCTACCCAACTCCCATGCTCTACTCACTGTGTCCCAAACGTACCCTGTGCAACAATTTCTGTCTCACTGGAAATCCCATTCCTCCCACAGGTCATCTCACATCTCATAAGCTTTCCAATTTTTCCCTTTTGCAAATTCAATATACTCTGTTGGTTGCAGTTTTCTCTGTTTGAATGGCATCAGTGACACCTCCATTTCAGCATGGGTCACACTATCACATAACGGTCTATCTGGTTCTCCCAGCACATGCTGGGTTTCTCAGGAGCAGAGCATATGGGGTCTCCCATAGTCTATCTGGTACAGGATATGTGCTCAGTGCAGGAAAGTATGGGGATGCTTATCCCGTGGGACTGCTGTAATAGCACAGCCAAAGTTAATGGGTTCATTAAATTTCTAAATTCAGAAAACTAACCATGAAAATAGATTTACCTTTTCAAGAACTCACTATTATAGCCCAAGTTAGTCAGGAGCTTAAAATCCTTCTATTTCAGCATCACTAATTTTATCATTAATATCCGTTAACACCTATGGCCCAGGTACTGACCTATGATCCATGAATACAAAGTTCCTGTGTCCTGAAATGGATAGCCAATTAGAACAAATGAGACAAATGATAAATGTAATGAGTATTTTGAAAGATTCAGATCACAAGTGTCTGTTGGCAGAAGGGAGTGGAGGATGGTACATGAATGGGACTTTAAAATGTGAAGACTTCATTGAAAAGATAAGACCTGCACAAAGACAGAAAAGGTGTGTCCCATCTGGCGGTCTGTTGGAAGAGTATCCCAGCAATGCTAACAGCTGAAGCAATAGCACCAAGCAGGGGTGCTAAGGGGTGTCTGAAGAAAAGCTAGAAGGACGGTATGACTGGAAGAGAGACGTTATCAGGACCTCAGCTTCTACTCTGATGGACATATCCACAGTAGACCTACCCCGAAGGAGGAGAATGAAGAAGGAGGAGACAATGTAAGCATTTGGCTGCTGTGCTTAAAACAGATTGAGAAACAAGAGCAGCAGCTGGGGATAGGCCAAGGGGCCAATACAATGGGCCTGGTAAATGGGGCTAGCAGAATCAGGGTGGTGGCAGAGATGGGGAGAGCCATTGATTTCTAGATTCTTTTTCCCCAGAACAGGCTTTCCTGACAGATCAGGTGTAGGCTATTTAGAAAATGAAGGAATCACAGAAGACTCATTTCCTCCCCCACAAGCCAAGGGAGTTTTCATTATCCAAGGGAAGGGTGGCTATGAGAAATACCGATCTGTAGGGAGGAGGCTTGGGCTTCACTTTTGAACTTAGGGCTGAAATACCTACTGGATATGGAGGGATTTGAAGCTCCTGCTCTCCAAGAGCCTAAGTGTTGAGATTCCAGCCGGTGTCTGAAGCAGAGGGAGCATTCAGCCTGTGCAGACAGAGCTTTTCCCAGCACATATACACCTACACTAAAGCTGTTTATAAACTAGGCATAGTTGGAGAGAACAAAAAGCAACAGGGTTGAAGATGCAGCTCAGCTAGTACAACACTTACCTGCTTAGCACACTCGAGGCCCTAGGTTCAGTCCCCAGGACCGCATAAAACCCAGTGGGAGAGTGCACTCCTATAATCTCAGTACTTAGAAGGTGGAGGCAGGAGGATCAGAAGTTCAAGGTGGTCCTTGGCTACACAGCCAGTTTCTAGCTACCTGGACTACATAAGATCTGGTCTCAAAACCAAAACAAAGATAGAGCAATTACTTAAATGTACTACAATGTACTCTCTTTCTCTCCATTGTATATCTTCACCCTTCACTCAAGGAAAATATATTACAGCTTTTCTTCACGAATCCAATTTCTAGCATTACTACTCCTGTATCTTCAACCCCTAGTGAGTAAAATATGGGTTACATGAACACAGGCACTGAGATCCATGACAACTGCCTGGTAACCAAGGTGCTGCGGTGTGATTACTGTATATTCTGCCTAGAATATACAGCATAGACTTGACAGACAAAGGATGACTTCCGTCATATCCCAGGTGGGACGGAGTGGGACAGCGTGAGATACCATCATGCTTTCCAGAGAGGTGCAGCATTTAAAACTCAGGAGTTGTTTATTTCTGGAATTTTCCACTAACTATATTCATATAGTGGTTGACTGCCATGGGTAACTGATATGACAGAAAATGAACCCGTAGATAAGGGAGGTACCAAGTACACATTGCTTATGCATCAAGCTTGAGGTGGAAGTCATTAGTGAATGGACGGATTTGAAATCATGCGACTGATAAGATCCTCTGTTTCTAGGACAATAAAATTACCTGCTGAGCCTTCATCAAATGATCTACTTCTTCATTTCCTCTCTCTGCAAACAAGGTTAGGCTAAATCAGTGATTTCCATCTGTGTTCTTAGAGCACTACTGTTCTATATGAGACATCAGGACCAGTAATGCTTGCTTCCCATTGCCTAAGCCAATAAGTCACCCCATGTTTGTACAATGAAAAGATGTGTGGCTGGGCATGGTAGCAGTTGCCTTTATTCCAAGAACTCTGGAGGCAGAAGCAGACAGAACTCTGAGGTCAAGGCTAGCCTGATCCACAGAGCAAGTTCCAGGGCTACAAAAGCCTGTCTTAAGCACCAACAACAGAGGTGTTAACTGAGAGATGGAGCAACCTGGTATGATATGTCAGCTTCGGTGAACAATGTGTGCCGGGGAGAGCAACTTTCTAATGTATTAGTTTCTCATCCAAAATATGACCTTGTGTATCGCCTCACGGCTGCTCAGCATCATCTATCAAGGGATCTTCCTCAATAATTACAGATTCACACTACTCTGTGATTATGCAAAAATGTCCCCTAAACTCAACTCATGCTCAGTTTCTTCATAAAACATGTTTATTTGAGAAATTAATTTAAAAGAGGGAATGGTTCCACTTATTTTAGTCAATTGCTTGAAGTGAGTTATTCAAATTTTCCTCTGAGCTTCTGAGCTGATTCAACTGATAATTTAACCATAGAAAAATGCATGAAATTCACCGAGAGGCTGAGGCAAGAGAATTGGAAGTTTGAGCCCAGTCCATGGGGGGATGGGGAGGAAGGGAAGAAGGAGGAGAGAAGGAAGGAAAAGAGGGAGGAAGGAGAGAATTAGCATTATGAGAAGACCATATCACATTTATCTTGTCTTGATTATTTTCTGTGAACATTTTTCATCCACTTTTACTATATATATGAGTCATGGCTCAATCAAGCACCTCCAAGGCTGGCACCATCCATGAAGGCACCATCCATTTGCCTGGTATCTGGTATCCCACTCTCTACTGAATCCAAGGCTGCTTGAGACATGCCTCTAGAATTTACAATCGAGGCACGAAGCTAGACATGATGGCGCACACTTGTAATCCCAGTAACTGGGAGGTTGAGGCAGGAGGATCAAGAGTGCAAGCTAATTAGTTCATCCTTGGCTACATAGCAAGGACAAGGTCCCTCTGGGCTGTGTGAGACCCTGTCTCACAAAGCAAAAAAGCAGAAGGACAAAAGCAAAAATTTTGTGAAATCTATATTGCTGACACAAAATAAAATACCTTTTTAAGTTTTAAATTAAGGCAAAAAGTCAACAACGATATGCGATTTTCATCAGTTTTTAAGGTCTTTTGAGGGGGGTGTTGTTGTGATCTTTGCCTGTTGTTAACATATTAATTTCCCATCGGTGTATTTGTCTTTGCAGTCCTGAGGGCCATCCTTGCCATTACCTTTTGCCTGGTGTCTGGAATCTTAGTGATACTGCTGCTCGCCCTCATCCGCCACGGGCCCTGCTGGCAGAGAGAAGTGTATCGGAACATCTGAACAGACAGCTGACCTCCAGCGACAACATCTCTCAGTGAGGTGGCACCTTCAGGATGGGCTTCTGCCATGTGGGCATTGAGAGCTGGTGTGACCTCACTGCCACCGGGGCGAGTGCAGGGCTGGCAGGCTAGAGTAGGTCTTCTGGCCACCGAGCTGCTCAAGGGCCACCACAGGGCTCCTCTGCAAGAGCTGCCACCACAGGGCTCCTCTGCAAGAGCTCTTCCGCTCTTCTCTGTCCTCTCACACAGAGGTCCTGAGAGACACAAGAAGCCAAATTCTAGTTCATCTTATGCCTACAAAGAGGAAAGGGAGAGAAAGTAGGACCAAGACACAGGTTAGAGCACAGTAGGAATGTTAGACTAGAAGTAGAGAGACCACAGAAAAGTGACTTTAGTTATTTACTAAACTTTCTCTCTCTCTCTCTCTCTCTCTCTCTCTCTCTCTCTCTCTCTCTCTCTCTCTCTGTCTGTCTGTCTGTCTGAAAAGCAATTTAAACTCAGTGTTTGATAACTGGCAGACCAGTACCTGTACATCTAACACACACATACCTATATCCATATTTAAAATGTCTTAGGTGAGGCATTTGACTCTCAGAAACTGTCATGTCTTTCACTTTAAGCATAGCTTGGGTTATTTTCTCCCAATTCCCACGCAGAGAAATAACTGAAAAACCGATGCGATAAAGTCATTTTCCCCGACTCTCATGACCTGATTTTTATACAGTTTGTATTACCTTCACTTTAAAATTATGATCTCTTACACTCATAAGGGCTGTTCATGGCCAGTATGAAATGATAATTTTTTTTTACTTCTTTAATTTTTGGTGTAGTGCTGGAATGCAACCCCTGGTCTTTGTGCACACTAGGAGAATGCTTTACCAGTGAACTCTGCCTTCAACCCTCTCCAACCATGTATCAACACAGAAAGGAAAGTACATGAGGCAGGGGGTGGTGGTGGGGTGACAGCACACTGGCATTTGGCCTTAAATTTTAATTTCCTAATCTAAAATGGAAGAATCTGGACAAGATGAATGTAGAAGTCGCATCTAGATTATCTTCTGTGAACAATTTTAGTCCACTTTTACTACATATAAGTCATGGCCCAGTCAAGTACCACCAAGGCTGGCACCATCTATAAAGTCATTAAGGAAAAGACTAAAATTTACTTTATATGATTATATTCTACTCCAGACACACAAGCATTCAGTTGGTGATAAATGTGATCTCACAGATCTCAGAGTATACCGGATTTTGGGGGGGGGGTGAGTCAGAGAAGGCCTCTGTCCTCACTGTCTGCAGTCAGAGAAGAGCCTCTGGCCCCACTGTCCATGCTCATGTGTCTTTCTGAAGACAGGCAGGAGCATCTGGACTGTGGCTCCCAACAGCATACTCAGAATTCACTGTCTAGATGTCTCTCTGGGATGCTGGGGTCCTTGATACCCAGCAGGGAACTCTGCTCTCCACTCAGATCCCTACCATCCCTCGAGTCCCATGATACCCCTGTTAAACACCAAGCATTCATCTCTGTAGTCTGTATTTTAATATCATTCTCAACGAGCTGAAGCCATCAAAAACAAAACTTGAAGACCGTTCTCTCTTTCTCTCTCTCCCTCCCTCCCTCTTTCCTCCCTCTCCCTCGCTGATATATGCGCATGTGTATTTATGTGAGTGTGCATGTGGTTTGTATACACACGTGTTACTTTCCCACGCATGCTCAGAGGACAAAGGAGGATGTCACATGTCCCTTCCTATTCTTCTTCTTATTATTACTTTAAGACAGGATTTCCCTCTAAACTTAGAGCTATTCTGGAATCCAGTAAGCCCCAGTAATCCTTCTGGTTTGTGCCCCCACAGCACTGGGGTTAAAGAAACACATGCTCCACACTCACTTTTTACATAGATGCTTAGGATTTGAACTCAGGTCCCCACACTTGTACAGCAAGGGCCCTTACCCACTGACCCATCTGCCCAACCCCAGTACCTACCATCCAGCTGATTACTGTGCAGAAAGCTCTCAGGCTCAGTGTCACCATCTCCTTCCCCCCCCTTCCGTTGGCAAATGCTATAGCCATTTTTCATACAACATGGTAGAGGAAAGAATCACAAGTGACAAAGATCTATAGGAATAAAGCGGAACGTACAGATGAACTGTAGGCAGAAATGCAACAACGGGGAATGTGAACTCCCAATACTGATAATTGCCTTGCAGATGGGACAGATGTGACCATTCTAGTTGCCATGGTGATACTGCTGAAAGATCATCACTAGAGCTGAGATCACCTCCGTTCTGGTGTGTGTTTCTTGTCATTTGAGAGGCCTTTGTGTAGAATTCACACAAAGCAATCATTATTATGTTGATAATAATTACATAAAAATACCAGTGATAAGTACACAGGAAAGCACTGAGAGGGACACAGGTGGGCTATCCTTAGCTTTAATGCCATAGCACTGACAGGGAATTGAATAAATATAATTGTGAAAAAATACTAGTGCTTAAGAAATGTCATACATGAGGCTCCAACATTTAACTGGCAGTCTCTCGATAGCTTTTTGTGCTAAAACTGGCATCTCATCCCTGAATTTACTTGTATTTCCTATTTTCTCAACTCCCTGCCCTTTTTCTATCTTGTTCTAATTGTTAGCTAACTGACTCCTTTTGGTCAGAGAGGCTTCTGGGTAAATGAACGTTTTAACTGTTATAACTGTTTTTTCTTTTAAAACTCTCTACAAAAACCTCTCGAGCAATAATTCACATGTGAAATGTTGGTGCCTCAGATCAGGGCCCAGAGACACAGTCACACACACACAGTCTTAAACGTCCCACAATCAGGGCCCAGAGACACACACAGTCACACACACACGGTCTTAAACGTCCCACAATCAGGGCCCAGAGACATACACAGTCACACACACAGTCACACACACACGGTCTTAAACGTCCCACAATCAGGGCCCAGAGACACAGTCACACACACACGATCTTAAACGTCCCACAATCAGGGCCCAGAGACACAGTCACACACACACGGTCTTAAACGTCCCACAATCAGGGCCCAGAGACACACACAGTCACACACGCGCTCTTAAATGTCCCACAATCATAGCTCAGAGACACATACAGTCACACACGTGGTCTTAAATGTCCCATAGTCACATTTGCACATTTGTAAAGATAAACTTTTTTTAATTAAATGAAGTTTAATATAAATTTTATTTTTTTAAATGCATATAAAATATCATTTCAAAAGGTAATTGATATTCAAAAGGTGTTCATGGAATATTTTAAAGATATTCTCATACCAAGTATTAAAATCTGATATGATGTACCTTTTAGTCTTCCACCACCTCCCAAGTTGGAGTAGCCGACTTTGAAGACTCAGTTGTGGCTAGTGGCCCCACACTGACTCAGGCCATAGATAACAGGCTTTTTAAAGCAGAGAAAACACATTCTTTATTTGTAAAGTACACTTCTGGGCCAGATGGTGGTGCCGCATGCCTTTAATCCCAGCACTAGGGAAGCAGAGGCAGGCAGATCTCTGTGAGTTCAAGGCTAGCCTGGTTACAAAGAGAGTTCTAGGACAGCCAGGACTGTTATACAGAGAAACCCTAACTCAAACAAACAAACAAATAAAAAAATACACTTTTGGTTATTGTGACAAAATAGCTGTCATCTTTAGAACTGGAACACAGCTCACTGATGAAATGCTTGCAAGCCCTGAGTTCCACCCCCAGTACCACGATAAAGTAAAAATAAAAGAAATACAGGGGATCATTTTTCTCCTGTGTCTTCATTATTTTTTACCTTTGGCCAAACTGATGAAAGATTGTCTGAAATGCTTTAGTTTTAAACCTGTCTTAAAGGTAATAGCGGAGCCCTCTTCTAGCTTACCTCATACTAAATGTTAAATGTCTGTAGAAGGAAGCCGGTAACAGAGGCAGAGGGCTGCCTTTTCAAGGTCAAGTAGAACAAAGAGCAGTGACTTCTCAAGTCATGACTTCCCACACAATTTGCTTTATAGCTAAATGAACAGAAATAAGTAAATATGTTTACCATGATGAATTCTGAGCCTGAACACATCACACACCCAAACATACACACACACACACACACACGCACATGTGTTGTTTGAAGCAGGGTTTCTCTGGATAGCCCTGGCTGTCCTGGAACTCACTGTGTAAAATGGAGAAAATGAGCTGAGCGCTAGCACACATTCATTCCCCCCTCCCTGCTTTCTGACTGTCATGTGACCGGCTATTTCAAGCTCTTGTCACCTTGACTACCCTGTCATGGTGTGCCTTAGCCTTGTGCTGTGAACCATAACTAACCCTTTGTCACTTACATTACTTTTCTCAGAGGACTACATCACAGCAACAGGAAGAGAAGTTAAGAGAGAAGGAATCGGTGCTGTTTCCTTCCAATTCTTGCATTTGTGCAGGGCTGGATTCGATACCATGATGACGAGTTATTATAAAGAAAGTCTGTCTTTCTGTCTGTCTGCCTCTTCCCCCATTGCTACCTGCTACCCCACCATAGGCCCTCCCTTAAGCAGATCCTGGCACCATGCTCTTGAATTTTCAGAACTGTGAACTAAATAAACTCTTTGTAAATTGTTCTGCTTCCGGTATTTTGTCATCGCAACACCCAAACAAATCAGAGTAACTTACGTGGAAAGCAAAAGAGAATAAGGTAGTTAAGCCAGATGCAGGGGCTGACGTCCCAGCTTGGACTCTTACTAGCCATATGGTGACAGTCACCTAAATTTTCTACCAGTCCTCCTCGTCTGTAAACTGCAGACAGCAATGGCTCCTACTCAAAGTATTATGATGAATAAATGAGCTACTACTTACAAATGCCAGAAATGGCCCTGGGCCCTAGTGAGCAATATATTATTATTAAAGTAATAATATTTTAATAAATATTCAGTGTAGGATGTCAGGAATTTGTCACTGTTTGCCAAAAAACCTTATCATTCTGAATTTTATTGTTAAACAAACATGAAATGTGATTTTTCATTAGCTCTCTATACACTCTCAAGAGTGGATTTCAATCTTACCCCACATCTTAAAGTGACAACCATTATTAAAATGATGGAGCTTCCCTTGGAGGAGCAGCAGGGACACCAGAGATCTCATTAAAACTGTTTTTTTTTTTGATTGAGGATCTGTCTCTGAGTGAGCAGAACACTGTATTAAAGAAGGAGTAAGTGGATTTCAGCAGGAAATCAACTGCCAACAGAACCTTCATTATATAATATATAATAAAGTTCATTAATGTGAAGACAGAACCTACAGAGGAGTTGCATCAAGTCAGCTCCACTGTGAGAAGGCAGATGTAGGGAGAATAAAAAAAAAAAAAGGTTGGCTGTATAAAGATTTGTTATCTTGCTAATGATAAAAAGGAATTATTTCAAACAGACTAACAGTGAAGGCTGGTGGTAGTGATTTTTTCTTTTTTTTACTTCCTTTAGTGTTTTGATACATATCAACTTCTTTCTTATAATTACAGAAGTGACCTGTCACCCTCAGGCACAAATTCCATTGATCTTGAGGCTGATGAAATCAAAAAGGCTGCTATACACAGGTGGGCTTCAGAAATGCAAGCAGGGCCTGGCCATGCGATGGGGCAGGCGAGTGGGTTTTCTGGGATGGAAGCCAAGCATTGTCTCTCCAACCAGCCTACGGAAAAACTACCAATGTCCCTTCCTCCCAGTCATGGGGGCTCATCCTTTCTGCCTCCTACACAGACTCTCTTCCTGGCCTCTCGAGGTTCAGGTCAGGGAGGAAAAAGCCACTTGGATGGCACTTGTATTGAGTATATAGGGTTATGATGGTTTGGGTCAGAACATTGAAATTGTGGCACGTAGGGGTTCTAGTGAGACCCTGCATCCTTTCTCCTTTGTAAGATATTTTTTGCCTCCATTTGTCGTAGATCAAGAATAAGATGCAGGCTGGACAGCTAGCTCAGGGCCCATGACAAGACAGACACTTGTGGAGGAAAAAAAGTAAATTTCAGAATTATGGATAAATACATATAAAGATTAGTATATGAAAAAGGTGATTTTTCTGTGAAAAATAAAAAAATGAGTTAAGTTCCAAGTGATAGAAACATATTTAAAAGGAATAAGTCTGGACCTTTACCAAAAATAGCTTTTAGAGGAATCATATGATTCTATTGTTTAAAAATATATATATTTATATTTCCAAATAAAATTATATATAGAAAACAAAACAAAAATACTAAGAAAATCAAGTGATTGAGAGTTTCAAGCCAGATACGGAAAAACAGAAAGCAGGAAGGGTAGAAGGTGACACAAAGAAAGATAAAGAGATCAGAAGTTTTTATGAGGTTAAGTGGTGTTTGGGCAGAAAGAGCTAAAAGAGTAGAGGAGCAGAGGGTTTGCTCAGGAACTTTGATTTTTGCCATTTTTTAAAGACAGGTTCTCAGTTTGTAGTCTTGGATAACCTAGAATTCACTATATAGATCAGGCTGGACTCGAAATCACAGAAATTGGCCTGCCTCTGCCTTTGATTAAAGGTGTGCAATACCATACTTGGCTATTTTAGATTTTTGATTCTATACTGGATTGTAAACAGAGGCAGAGCTTTTCTTTGTGTCCTGCTTGCCCAATCCCAAATAATCACACAAAAGCTTATATTAATTACAAAATGTTTGGCCTATAGTTCAGGCTTATTATTAAATAGCTCTTACAACTTAAATTAACCCGTTTCTATTCATCTGCATTTTTCCACGTGGCTTCACAGCTTTACCTGTTCTCTAGCATCTTGCTTCCTAGCAGCTGCTTGCACCTCCCTGGACTCTGCCCTTCTCCTCTCTGTATTTTCAGTTTGCCTTTCCCACCTGTCCTTGTTCTGCCTTGCTATAGGCCAAATCGGCTTCTTTATTAACCAATGAGAGGAATATATATTCACAGCATACAGAAGGATTATCTGACAGCAATGGGAATCACACTCCTGATTAAAAGCCCAATCCCTGTAGTCATTAGTATTGAATTCAAGAAAGAATGATATCTTGAGTAATCATCCACAAGGCCACCAGCAGCCTATGGGAAAAGTGCCAGAACTGAGGAGGATGAGGGACTGAGGCCCAGCTACTGTCGTGGGGACTTGACAGCCAGCCCTAACCTGATTGCCTGCTCTATCCCAGTTCAATTAGTGACACTTCCCCCAGAGAGCTCAGACCTGTGTAATAATTTACACGTAACTCCCCAGTGATGGTGGAGGAAACTTAATATGGTACCAGGCACCCCTTAAGGGCCATTGATCTTTGCCCTGGAATGCCTGTGAGATCCGAGTGGCCTGCAGGCAAGATAGGAATAGGATAAGGTGTTCCTGCTTTTGTAAACTGGCTGACCATTGTGGGAGCGTGACGAAACGGTCCTTTTATTACTATCCAACAGGAAAGGAGACAGCTGAGAGCAGCAGAACAATTTTCTTGCCCAGCCATGGATTCCATAGATAACTGTAATGTCCACCTTTGATGTCCACCTTCATAAGCCTTTCCCTTTGTCGCCTTGCTGTTGGACTGTAAGGCTGCTGTCCTTCTGTTAGCAGTAAGAATAAGTCTATTTAATCTAAGTTTGAATTGAGTCTAAGTCTTTGGTCTTTCCCAGTGTATTGGAGTGCCACAAGATGGCACAGAGGGGTCAGCCCCAGCATTCCCAAGGCAGACTGGCAGGGAGCAGAGCATAGATGAGGGCCTGGGTTTGCCAAGGAAGGTTGGTTAGGGTGTCAGAGCTGGACTATAACTATAGATTTCAAGTTTTCAGACATTGTTTGAATGTGAAATGCTCCCATAAGCTCATGTGTTTTAATATCTGGGGCCCAGCTGGTACTACTGTTTGGGAAGGTGATGAAAACCTTCAGAGGGACAGCCTCACTGAGGAAATGAGTGCCAGGGGCTGGTCTTTGAGGTTTAATAACCCAGCTCTTCTTCCTGTCTATTCTGTTTCCTGTTCCAGAGAGCTGGTTCGATTTTTGTCAGCTTGACACAAATTAGGGTCACCTGAGAAGAGGGAACCTCATTTGAGAAAACGCTCTGTAGACCAGCCTGTTACAAGCCTGAGGAGGAGCATTTTCTTGATCAATGATTGATTTGGGAGGCCCCAGCATACTGTGAGTGATGCCACCTCTGGGTAGGTGGTCCTGGGAGGTTTAAGAAGGTATCTGACCTTGAGGAGCAAGCCAGCAAACAGCATCCCTCCAAGGACTCTTCTCCAATTCCTCTTACCTGGTGTAGGAGGTCCTTCTGTCTTTGTATTGCTTTCATTGGTTAATAAAGAAACTGCTTTGGGCCCTTGATAGGGCAGAACTTAGGTAGGTAATGAAGACAGAACTGAATTCTGGGAGGAAGAAAGCAGAATCAGGGAAGATGCCATGGAGCCGCCAGAGTCAGACATGCTGAATCTTTCCCAGTAAGCCACTGCCACATGGCAATATACAGATGAATAGAAATAGGTTAAATAAAGATGTTGAGAGTTAGCCAATAAGAGGATAGAGAAAATGGGCCAACCAATGTTTTTAATTAATAGTTTCTGTGTGGTTATTTTGGGAGTAAAATAGCCAGGCAGCCGGGATGTATAAGCGGCCCTCTCTCCAGCAACACTTACCTCCACTTTCCTGCTTGAGTTTCTGCTCACAATGAACTGTGACTTAGAAGTATAAGCCAAATAAGCCCTTTCTTCTCCCAGGTTGCTTTTGGTCATAGCCTTTCTCAGAGCAACAGAAACCTAACAAATGCATCAAGATTTGAGGACATCAGGATGCTAACTGCTACTTCCACCATGATTCGCGGCCTTAACAAACTGTCCCTGCAGCCTGTGAGCCAAAACAAACCCTCCCATCCTTGGTTTGTCAGACCCTTTATCACAGTACAGAAAGTAACATATTTGCTGTTAGTTAACATCTCTACTGAAAAGATCAATTTCATAAGCGTGTGTGGAGTTCAGTAAGATGCCATAGGGCAGGAGCCCAGTGCAGTGCTAAGTGGTATTATATTTAGTATAATTTGCCTTGCTGTAAACTTCTGAGAGCAAAGGAAAAATACACATAAAAGTAATCCCATCTACAGTCTCATTTCCAAGACAAGGTCATAGAAAATAGACCACAGGACTTGTTGGATTATGTCACTTTTCTGTGATCACAGATCTTTCTGAAATTTATTCCTCACTGGATTCCGTTGGTTATAGGTAATAAAGTGGCATTTATGAGGAAATAAAACCCAACAACCCTCGAAATGCATATAGGCATAGGGAAATTTGTTTTTAGATTCATGTGGGCAACAGAAGAGATGTCTTAAATGCAATACATAAAATGGGAGAGCTTGAGTAATATCAGAGAACTGTAACAAATAAGATAGTGTAGCATGGATAATAAAAACCCAGAGACAAAGATTAGGGTTCAACCTGAAAATCAGAAAAGCAAGGCAGCAAGCCACTGGCTCTTTCCTCTACCTCAGACCAAAATGGCGATCCTGCCTCCAGAAATCCTCAGAATGAGACTCAGCTAAAACCTGTCTCTTCCCATCTTATATTCCTCTCTAGGGCTGGGATTAAAGACATGCACCACTACTGCCCAGTGTCTATGGCAAACTAGTATGGTGGCTACTGGGATTAAAGGTGTGTGCCACCACGGCCTAGTCTGTAAGGCTGACCAGTATGGGTGTACTCGCTGATCTTCAGGCAAACTTTATTTATTAAAATACAAATGAAATATCACTACAAGACGGAAAGAGCAAGTTGGAGTTTCATTGATCAGCTTGATTATCTTGATAAGCATGGGAATTTACCAGGGAAGGAACAAGTCACATGAATTTTAGTAACTGTAGGTGAAATTTAGTTACAGGTTCGAGTCATGTAGCTAAATGGGTTGGTGAAACACAGGTTGTACGGAATACTCATTATGTAGCCATTAATTAAGTGGCTCATTATTGCATTCACTTGTTAATTAAGCTTTTGCCGAACTGCAATTACAGCTTCTCATCTTCATCTGGCAGGCCATCTCAGGCCCCAGTGTGCCTGACACAGATGAGCGCCAACCAGGGCACAGCTTCACCGGCACTGCTCAGCTTCCAAACAGAAGGCTGTGGTTTCCAGATGTGCCTGGGGCCTTTGTCTCCCTTCCTTAGACGGCCATCTTTTGAGAGGAAAAGGGGAGAGAACTGAGCAAATGCTATGAGGAAAGGCAATGTGGCCCTAACCTCTACCCATCACCCAAGGCTTTCTGAAGGGAAGGGCCGTTGCTATGAAGAAAACTACCTCGATGTTATTCTGATTTCAGCTCCAGGAAATTGGTTTTTCTTGCTTATTTGTGTGTCTGTGAATTGTACACATAAGAGGTTCATGCATTTCCCACGAAAACAAAGCAGTTCTGTCAACCACAGAAAAGTCACCTTTCTCCCCCTCCCTCCCCTGCCTGTGACTTCTCCATCTCCCATCTTTATTTTCAGGGAAGTCATTTAAAAGGAATCATATAGAACGTAACCTTGTGAGACTGTCTGCTTTTTTTTTTTAAAGCTTTTTAATGAGAATATAATTAGATCATTTCCCCTTCCCTTTCTTCCTTCTGGCCCTGCACATGCTCCTGTATTTCTCCCTCCCAAACCCATGGCCTCTTTCTTTGTTATTGCTATGTTTATCTTACATATGCATAAATATAGAAATAAAGCCTGTTTGGTTTGTTTAGTATTACTTGCACGTACGTATATGATTTTGGGGCTGACCACTGGGTATTGAATAATCAATTATGGGGCTCATCCCTGGAGAAGACTATTTCTCCCACTCTCACACTAAGCTTGGTTGAAAAACTATATAGGTATCATATTAATTTTATTTACCTAAGATTACATATAACACATATAAACGTATGTATGTATACAGTTTTAATAAAGTTATATCACTTGGGCTACAATTCTTCCCCCCAAGTGCCATAGACTGTCTAACAAAACACCCAATACCAGGCATGAGAAAACCCCTTTCAAGTTGATCAGGGAAGTCCGAGAGACTCCTAAAACAACACAGGACATTGTTGCTCTGGGTTACCTCCCAGAGGTTGAAGTTAAGTCCTATTGCTGAGGACACCATGCACTTTGGACAGGACTTAGTGGATCCACGCTGGATTGAAGGAACTGGAAGTTGCTATGCAAACTTCTGAGGGAGTGAAGCAACCAATCGTCCCATCTGCTATGATCCCTGCGAACCACAATAATGGCCAGCATGGCATGACATCCCTAAGAGTGGAATAGCGCCACAGCCAGCATCGTGGAACAAGAATGAAAACTGGAGTGGTTAAAGGATCCCCTTCACTGAAGAGAAAGAGGCTAATGAGAATTCAAGGACAGCCTGCATCACATCTGAGAAACTTCTAATGACCTGGATTGAAGACCAGATGCAGAACCAGGACAGCCAGCTGAAATAAACGGTTTGCTGGGAAAAGCTTCTGAAACTGCCCATCATGCTGAATTTGCTTCTCGGCTACGGGAGTTCAAATGATTCGAGACATGGTGGTCACACATACATGGACGTGAAGCAGTGCACGCACTGTGTGAAGGCAGTGGGGGAGTTTATGAAAGCCCCAGATACCCTGCTGGTGGAGGGAAGAAAACTGTCACTGCAGATGATCTTCCCAGTCTGGAAATGAACCCCTGCAAGGCCTGCCATACAGTACAAAGCCAGGCTAGTGCCAGATTTCAAGGCCTTTGTGACCGAAGTCTTTGCTCATGAGGCAATGGACAGGCTACAGATTGAGACTGTGATCTGGCACAGTGAGGACACTCAGCCTCTGTGCATATCAATTAGCACCTGTGGCCAGAAACAGTAAGATGGCCCAGCTCCTCCTCCAAGACACCCCCTTAAAATGCTGTGCAAGCAAAACAAAAGGGCTTCTTGGAGAATGACAATCCTTTCCAGATTTTGTTTTCTGTGGGTAATGTCCCTACATATCCTTGGGGATTTTAATCCCCATGCCAAAGTGGTGTTTCTTTCTTAAAAACTACTTCTTTGATCCAAGCAACGGATCAAGAAATTATGGGAGCCTTTAAGGCCTACTACCTGCTCTGCTGGGGCTGCTGTTACAACTGAGCAAGACACCGATATCATGCTAGAAAAGTTACAACATCTCTGATACATTAAAAACCTTGCATGGGCTTGGCATGATGTCACTAAGGAGTGTATGAGTGTCATCTGGAAGAGCACACTCATAAGTTTGCCTGACCAGAGATTTGCCATGGGTGAGGTGGTTACAAAAATAAGCAAGCTGTATCTACGATGGCAAACTTTATGCCAAGCACAGCTAGGATGCTGTGACAAGAAGTTGAGGGAGGAAGGGCTGATTCTGCTTCATGGTGAGAGGAGAGACATCATCGCAGTGAGGGAGGCCTGGTGATGGGAGCATGAGTCACTTGCTCATATCTTGGCAGATTGGGCAGCAGAGTTCAGGCTGGAAGTGTAGTAGGCTGTTGAATCCTCAAAACATGCCCTCTAGAGAGCCACCTGCTCCACTGGGTCTTCCCTTCAACTTCCTAAAACTGTGCCTGCCACCAGCTCAGGACCAAATGCACAAACACATGAGCATGCAGGGGACATTATAGCAAGTTCCTAGAGGTGATCTCAGGTGACAAATAAAGAACTGTTAAGACCTGGAACCTAGATGCACAGCTACAGGAGCACTGAAAGAAAAGAAAATGTAGAACAGTGATTCTCAACCTGTGGGTCACGACCCTTCCACAAGGGTGGCATAGCATACATTTATGATATGATTTATAGCAGTAGCAAAATTATAGTAATGAAGCAGTAACAAAAATTTTAAGGTTGAGGAACTGTGTTAAAGGGTCATAGTACTAGGAAGGTTCATGAGAACCACTGATGTAGAGCAAGAAAAGAGGCCCAAGCAAATTCACAGTGCAGACCTCAACCATCTGCTTAAAATTTAAACATGGACCCCAACTGTGAGGGATTTAATGCAAAGACGTGTTCATGGGGCATTATCAACTAAAAAACAAATTCATGATGGAAAAAAAAAAACCAGCAAATCCATGGAGTTTATGGCTAAAGAACAATTACAGCAGGGGATTACTTTACAGTTCTGTGTTAGCACTCCGGCAGGCCTTCCTGCAGGACAAGATGCAGATGTGGAAATCAGCAAAAATGATGAACCTGACTTAGTATTGATAAACTAATGTTTGTCTTTGACCAAAAAGTTTAAATGTTAGGGAAAGGTAATTTAGAATTAGAAAGTTATATAATAAGGGCATAAACAATGTTTCTTTTTTTTATAGATTTATGGTTTTGTGTTTTAAGGTGTTTTTACAAGAGTCCAAAAGTTAAAAGGAAATAAAATTAAAATTGTATTGAGTGTGGAAACACTTCTAGCACACGGGAAGTGGAGGCACAAGGATTACAAATTCAAGGTAATCTGGGCTATGTAGCAAGACCCTGTTCTGTAGCAGGCTTTCTGGACCACCAGCCCCCAAATCATGACACAGAGGCTTATTATTAGTTATGAATGTTGACCTTGTTTCTCACTAGTTTTTATTCTTTATCTTAAAGTAACCCATTTCTATTCATCTATGTGCTGACCTGAGGCTCAGTTACCTCATCTCTGTACTGTTCATCTTGCTTTCCTGCTTCCCCCACTCCTGGGTGGCTGACCCCCAGCTGGCTGGGCCCCGGCCGGCCAGCTCCCCTTTCCTCTCTGTCCACCAGCCCCACATATCCCCCCTCGGCCTAGCTATTGACCATCCGGCTTTTTATCAGACCCATCAGGTGTCCCAGGCAGGAAAAGTCAAACAGCAACACATCTTTACATAGCTAAACAAATTCAGCATAAACAAAAGCAACACGCCTTTACATAATTAAAGAAATGCAATATATCTTTACATAAACAATTATTCTGCAACAGAACCAAATGCAACACATTTTTACTTAATTAAACAAATATTCTATTCCACGACACTGTTCCAAAGAGACAAGCAGCAGAGCCTAAGTGTGGACTGCTGGCTAGTCTATGGCAGTGCACAGTGATATCGTAGGCCTTCCCACTCTCTCATTGCTCACCCACTGGCTTCTCCAGGGAACGCCTGTCCTGCAAGCTCCATGCACGCTAACCACTCCATCCAAGCGCACCGCAGTATTTAAAAATCTTTCCTACTGTACTCCACTGTGCCTTCTCTGTGTTTAGATGCACACGCATTTACCATTGTATGAGTTTAAGTACTATGGCTGTGCAGGTTTGTGGCTCAGGAGCATTAGGCTATGTCACAGAGAGAGCCTCAGCGTATAGGAGGCTCCCATGTGGGTTTATGCAAGTGCAGCCCCGGGTATGCCCACGAGCATGAGGTCACCTAATGATGCACTTCTCAGAATGCATCTCAGTCATCACATCATGCATTACTAGAGCTGAGGGTTTGCTCAAGTTTCTTACACTAGTTTGTGGGTATGGTCTGCCACCTAATGTCCATATGTGATCCTTGCATGTTTGCATTCATGAAAACTTGAAAAATAATTCAAATGTAAATAGGCTTTGTTTTTTCCTTTAATATAGGCTTTTATTTTTTTGGTTTGTTGTTTTATCCATATCCCTCCACCCCCACCACACACACACAGCCCATCACTGTGTGCCTGCAGTTCTATGCAGCCATGCCTCCCATGTCCCCCTACAGTGTGTGTGTTTTCCTTCTACTTTATCTAAAGGGTGAATTCTTTCACAAGCCATCAAAATCCCTACAGTGGACTTTACATCTCTTAGAATATTCACGTTGAGCAAAACTGGAGCAGACTACGACATAGTGATCAGTTTACCGCTGTCTCTGTGTAGTAAGTACTGTCCTAAGTAGGGGAAAAGGTAAGACAAAAGTTGCAATCTTTGGCAATGAGGGATTGTTTTGAGGATTCTTTGTACTGTTTTTTGTTCAGATACCCTTTTCTCTCAAACAATGGTTTTCCCTCAATTTCACCATGGTTCTTACTTAGGCTTCTGTGACTGGGACCAAGAGCAGCTTGGAAAGGAAAAGTTTAATTTTGCCTTACAGCTTACAAGAAGGGAGAGGCTCACACCAGAAAAACATCAGCTTACATCTTACAATCTATGATGAAGGGAAGTCAGAGCAGGAACCTGGAAGCAGGAACTGAAGCAAAAGCCACACTTTTTGCTGACACGCTCTTGGTGACTGGTTCAGTCTGCTTTTTGATAGCTCCCAGGACCAACTGCCCAGGGACAGTGTGACTCACAACAGGCCCCACCGTTCCACATCTAATCACCAATTAAGAAAATGCTCCACAGGCCTGCCTACAGGCCAATCTGATGGAAGCACTTATCCCGCGAGATTCCCGCTTCTCAGGTGACAGCAGCTGTATCAAATTGGCCAAAACAAAACAGAAAACTAACTAGGACGCCGTGGCTTCAACTTGAATTTTTTAAAATGCGGATTTGATGAGTGAGTGCACACGTGCATGTACGGCATGACAGCTTGTCTGATAGGAGACACGGGTTTGTGCTTCTGCTGTTTGCAGGCTCCAGAAGCATTTAGTAGGCTATTGCCACACTCCTGTAATGCAGGAGGTGCCTTCAGAGCAGTTGCTGTGCAGCAAATGCCGTTCAAAGTGCTTCGTGAGTATGATGCGTGCACATCGGAAACGGAC